>OZ057412.1:96819701-97419701 GCA_964056705.1 Troilus luridus | reverse complement strand
TATTTGATGTCATATCAAACAATGTACTTTCAATAGTATTAACAGTAGATATTGTAAAAAAAAATAAAGATAGAGGATTAATAACAGGTCTTTAAAATCTATAAACATTGATAGCAACACAGTTAATACCAATAGGAGAAAAAATAAAAATGGATTTTTCATACGAAAAGACCCAATATGTATTTGTTATAAAAAGTAATAATATTTTTGTTGTAACATATGAAGTTAGGTTTTAATCGTTGGTTTTTATTTTTTGTAGAGGGAGGGGGTATATATAAATGTTGAATTTGGATTTTAGCCCCGCACCTGGGCCGGAAAACAACAAAAAGTCCGATCTGGTCGTGCGGCGCGGTGCCGCCAGAGGGGAAGGGGTCACTCTAGAGGCACACACTGCGATCTTTATTGTTTCCATTTGTTAAGTTATTGCCCTCATTAGTGCTCCGGATCGTGCCGGCTCTTCCTCATTTGTTCGTGGCCGTACTCGAAAAGAAGAGAAAAATGTTCATACACACGGGCAAAAAGAGGATCCTCTTCGGCCACGACGGTGGGGCTTCTTCCCACGATCCCCTTCTAGGTCGATATGCTTTTGAAATATGGTTATTACGGTGATGGTTACGGGTCAGTTCCTCTCTTTTGACCTCAGCGTAGTTTAATCACGTTACGAAACCATCATCAATATACGAAATGTATATAATTACCATCAGGTAATATGTTATATAGGGAAGTGAGGTACCTCAGGAGGGAGCTTTGCTGTGCTGAAGTTGTACTGAGTTCAAAGCCGGTAGTAGCAGATATATTTTTTTAAATCCTACTACGGCTCAATCGCTTTCTATAGACTTGGCCGTTGAGTGTGATCCCTGTCAAATGACATTAGCACAACAGTTCCTTTAGAAGCAGTACAGTGTCTAACGTTTACCAATGCATACCACCCTTTTCTGAATGGATTGTAGTGTCATAGGTTTTAAAAGTTAATATATAGATGTTTTGACTTTAAAGAAACTAAAGGGTACTTTCTTGATGCCATTTTATATCATTTCAATAGTCCTTAAAAGGCGGCTATATTCAGATAATTGTCCCTCCTGAACGAAAATAAAAAATTTATACGGCGTCCTTTTATTTTTTTACAGATATAAATATCAAGGATTAATTAAAATAAATTCACAATTATTAATGTTCTGTATTTTCTTATATTTTGATATTGGTATGTTTGTTCTTTTATAGGAAATCTATATCAAATTAAACAATAGGCGATATCAAAGAAAGTGCATTGTTTGTATAGCAGCATAAATAAGCCGCATAATTAGCACTTTGTTTGCTAAATAAGCAAACAAAGTGTGCAACCTCCTCATTTGGAAAATATTGACAATGTCATATTTCTATCATATTAAAATAAGAAACAACTGACCAAATGGGTTAAATTCGTATTTTATATATGTAAGATTGTCTTGGCCTGATTTTATTCTTTATTTATTAAGAAATTAAATTACACGTTCTTTCAAAGTATTTTAACAATTTTCACAAAATGAATTTAACTAAACTTTAGCACATATGTCTTATCAAAAGTCAAACACGTTGATATTATCACATGTAGCAAACTTACATATGTACCTACTATGAAATATGTAGAAATTAAACTCAAAATGACAGACACTTGACATACACATTGAAGAAGACACTTGAGGTAATCGGCAAAATGCATTATATATTTTGTATATGTTTTAACAAACCCCAAATAAATAAATATCTAAAACAGAAGTTCCAAGAATTATAATCTAGTTAAATTCAACATTTTTTTTTTAGTAGAGGAATTTCTTATAGAGAAATGTAGACATTTTCAATGAAAAGAGATAATCCGACACTGAAATGGAATTCTAAGAGACAATGTCGCTCTCCGTCGCAAGAAACAATAGTGGAATGGTAGTGGTTGAAAGCGTCAAGGGCCGGGAATCTGCCGACCCTTCTCCTCGAGGGAGGGAACCAGTCTTAGCGTCGCTGACACACTGCCTCAGAGAAAGTAATATCGAAATTCCTCCGGAGGAAATTCTTTGCCGGAATTTTAATTAAGAAAGTCTTAATTGAGAGAAGGGCGTAGCCGAGACATAGGGCCGTAATACATGAAGGATCGGAACGAATTTTAAATGGCCTAGTTCTAAGTGTTTTAATAAATTTAGAGAGTTGAGTTATATTCGGCCTGGGATGGGAAGGGCAATATCTCTCCCACCCCCGGGCCTCGCGGAATAACTTTCTTAGCCGGCAATTTTCCATGTTATATTCTAACGGAGGGTCTTTTCCCTAAAATCTTATTAAACATTATAAATATGAGTTTATTAAACGTTAAGAAACAAACCGCTGGAATAACGTTTGATTTGAGGTATTTGCTTAAGTTGATATAGTCCAGGATCCATGGTACATTTTGCACTTGATTAGTATCAAGCTGAATCTTCGTGAATACCTTCGTTTCGATGAGACGCCCAACAATTTTTTGTGCGAAAATTCTCGATTGTAGTAGCTAACAGAGGTAGCAAGGATAGAATATGTCGATTTGATGATTCTCAAAAATATATTACTAACTGGGTTTTGGTTTTGTTAAATCTCAAGATAATTATCTAAAATATTTGTCCTACAAAATATATGGTTTGATCAAAGAGTCCCCTCCTTCCAATATGTATCGATAACGAAGTCAAAAAAGAAGTAAAAACAAATCAGCTGGTTAGTAATCATTTTTTATGGAAATTGTTGGGCGTCTCATCGAAACGAAGCTATTCACGAAGATTCAGCTTGATACTAGTCAAGTGCAAAAATGAACCATGGATCCTGGACTAATAGCATTCGAAAGGAAAAATTCATTTTATCAGGTTATTCTTTGGCTGGCCTTACTCAATATGACGTATAGTACAGAAACAATTCCTAATTGGACGTAATACTCCATTATTAGGATTGCCCATTGGTGTCCGAAATAACTTGAAATATTGAAAAAGAGAAGTTATGATTAGTAAATAATAAAAATTGAATGACTAACAGCATTTATGTAGGTATTATAAACTTAGTTGATATAATATTTTTGAATGTATATATTCAAATGAATATACATTATTATGCTTTAATACACTTATGCTTTAATATATAATATGCTTTAATATAAAAAAGTCCACATACACAAGATACAAATCATACAGTTAAAAATTCTCATAAAAATTGCTATGCACCATGGTATATTTCGAATCACACGATACACAACGACATGGACATACCCTCTATAAAATCATATATTCATAACAAATACATAAAATTCATCACTCATCGACACAATATCACCCAAACCCACCCGTTCTTCCCCTTTCCTACTCCCTGTTTCCTGGACTTGATAAGAAAAGATTAAAAAGACATGGGCCCAGAGATCTACCCAACTATTAATATTTTTATTCCAAAACTCGATGATCATGTAGAAAAGCAAAGAGGACACTTGGATCAAATTTACTAGATGCGCAATTGCGCAGGTGCAAATGAAAAATTAAATAATAAATAAAATAAGTAAATAAATATATTTTAATATCAGAGTTTTGGGTTTTTGTACTAGCAAAAATCCTACCAAAAATAATAGAATCGTGGCCAAAAGATAGTTTGACAACTTAAAAGAAATTACTTATTTCATTAACGGTCAAGATAGTTGTGAACATAGCAACCAACAACCTGGTAATTTATATTTTAAAAGAGATTAGCAACCAAACAAAATATTGACTTTATAACATATTTCACTAGTTTAATCAAGCAATTTGATCCAAGACAGTTTGCCGCCATATTTTTACATGGTTTTATCCGACTCAGCGGACAGCGGAGTGGTAGAGAACTGAGTTGCCATGCAGGAAATCCTGGTTCAAATCCCGCTGCTACCAAAACTTTTATTTAGTCTGTTTCCAGCCGGAGATGGATCATATGGGATCTAAGACCCTCATGGGGCTCACCCAGCCTCTATAAAATGCTATAAAAATAGGGTACCCAAAATAAGGGGGAAAATATGGCGGTTGAGCGTGATCTAGCACGAGTCACTTCCTTGTAGAACCGTTGTCCATGAAACAGTACAGCCTCTACCATGTACTGAAACCCAGACATAGAACCCGTTCATGTTCACCGGTTGTAGAGGTACAGGTTTTTTATTTTATTTTTTTATCCGACTCTGAACTTGAAGTTTTGGGGGCATAAAATTGCTTGACTAAAAGCAAGAAATGCAGATTTCTTTTAAAATCGTAGTTGCCCGCTTTTGATCCCAACGCCACACTCACGAGCACACATAATAAAGACCTGTATTTGTTAAATCCTCGTCACATACTTATTGTTAAGAAACACGTGAATAAAGAAATGGGATAACCCAAAGAGACCGAACACTAAAGCGTATGGTAGTTCAATTAATGCTCTTTATGTGCCAACAATGGCTGCATTGATCTGTGCCCCAGCGATTCTTGGCCCTACCCCTATGGTCCACTTCCGGCGGCATCTTTGAGCCACTGAGCATTGCCCTTTGTCGGAGCCGAACCCTTCGTTCCGGGGGGATACAATGGAATTTAAATTAATTCTGGTGGAGGGTGGCCGTTTGATAGTGGACAAACCACCGCGTTCCCCGCCAAGGTTAATAACGCCTGTCCCTCAGGGAGGAACCCGGAGGGTTAAGTGATGTGTGAGCCCCGTTCTGGGCTCAACCACTAACTATACTCGTTGGTCTTAAACAATGCATCAGGGGGTTATTACGAATTGTGAATAATGACCATGATTGTCGACGAAATTGTCATGAATTGATATTAAAAAAAGGCATCAGTTCCGCAGATTGTTGCTTCGAGTTGAATTCCAACAAGTGCTAATTTTTTATTGGTTGCATTTTTAATAATTGTCAAAAATACAAGTTACCTTGAGCTATAGTTTGGAACAGAGAATGTAATTATGGTTAATGAGTAGATTCCGGTAATCATTTTTATCAAGAAATCACCGTTTGAACTAACATCACCGTTTGTTGAAATGTTCATTTCTAGATTAAATAATTAATAAGTATACACATCTCCTCTTTATTCTCTTTTCCATATTATTGATCACGATAACTTGTATTTTCGGAAAATACTAAAAGGGAAACGAAAGAAAAATTGTGACTCAACTCGAAGCGACAACCTGCGAAATAATTACCTATAATTGAATAAGAATATTGAATCGCATGTTAGGTCAACGTTTATATATATATATATAACTATATTGGTTTCTACTTGACTATATATAAATTATATAATAAATTGGATATATATATATATATATATTGATATATATAACATTATATAACAAACCTATATGAATATAACATATATAAATATAACAAATTATATAATAAATTGACTATATAAATATATATATATATTTAAATATATTAAATATTAAATATATATATATATATTTATATAGTCAATAAGTAAATATAAAATAAATATATATAGACTATATAAATATATATATATATATATATATATATATATATATATATATATTTATTTATTTTTGTGTAATAACTCAAGCTGAGACTATCTGAACGGGAATGAAATACATATTAAAATTACAAACCGACCGAATGACACAATGGCACTTTCTGGGGGAACTGAAAGGGATAAAAATCAAGAGACCCTGGATTCCGGAGGGCTCAATAAAAGTTACTAATAAAATCTTTTCTATTTGTAAGTTTTATTGCACTCTTACATTCAGTTCCATCTGTGCTCTAAGGACAAGGACCCTCCAATTTGAGCTGGTCAGCCGTCCTATCCAACTGTTCGATTGCTCTTTAAATTCAACCCTTAACTTTCTTTAACTAATATTACTATTATTACTTTGCTTATTACTACTCACGACAAACATTATTCTAACAACAAAAATGTTCTTGTAAAACAAACTTATTTTTCTCTCTCGAATACTGCAAATATAGTTAAAGCATTCACGCCAATAAAAAAATTATAATTTAAATAACTAAAATACATGCTTCAATAAGAAACAAAACAAAACTAAAAGGTAGAAAATAATTTTAAGCTTTAAAAAAGAATAGAGCGATGTTCAAAATAATTTATTTTTTCTTAAACAATATTAATTGGCCAAATATATATGTGGAAGTCAATATTTATTAGTGGAGGCCAGAAAACAAATTCTAAAATAGAGTTAAACGAAATAAATATATTTTTTTAAATTTTATTTATTTATTTTATCTTTAAAAAAATGTGAGGTACTTGACGTTAGTTGTAAATATTTTATTACCTGATATTGGTATAAGTAGAGTTATTATGAAAACATTATAAAAAGCATCCCGTGCTTTATTTCGGTAAAGTGGTTTATTACTTAAGTATTTATTACCATCACCGCTTTGTATTGTATAACGTCAGCGGCCTCGTGCCGGTTCGAGTAAAAGCCGCCTTCAGCGGGCTCAGCCCATTGTAACGCCTTAAAATACCGAAAGGTACCAGAAGGCTTTTGTTTATATTGAAGCATTTTCAGGTATATATATTGTATATTGTACATATATTGTGAATTAAAATCTTAAAGGATGTAAAAAAAAAAAATACGGTAAAATAACATTTTTTTGTTCATCACTTTATTCTTATTATAAACTTGTTGAAAGTCATTTTCTAATTTTTGTTTCCTATTAAAACGCGTATTTTAGTTTTTAAAATTATAATTGTCGTTTTGTTTTTATTTTTCTAATGCACGCCACAAGACACTACCGCACAGTGGAACGAATCAACGCATTTGTTGGACATTGGATCAATTCTCTAATAACTAAATTTGTCCTTTATTTTGATCTTAAATTATACTTTATACTTCTTCTCAACAAAATCCATAGATAAATTAATTGTGAAATTAAATCTTATATGAAAAATTCTGAATTGAAATATAAATTTTTCTAAAAACTCATATTTTTAAAGCAATCCACTGCTTGAGGTAATGCACTAAATTAATCGTGCACCTACAGGAAAAAAACTCATCCATAACAAGATATTTTAGGCAAATAAAACCTGGGATTATTTCAAACGTCTGGGATTGGGGGTAAAACTAAAATAATCAATTGCGAAAATCGCTCAAAATCGCCCAAAAAACTACCTTCACAGTAAATAACTAGAATGTTTGAAGTTTTTTTTCCATTAGTCGGATTCTGTTACTAGGTGCTATTTTCCGGGAAAATGATTTTTTTCTTTTTTTTTTCTTTTCCGGGCCTTGAGTATTAATTTAAAATAATTCCTGTTGATATTGGCGCATAATTTCTTTTGTTTACCAATGTTTGTTTACATTCATTTATCCGAATCCTTATCTAACATAATAGTATTAACAATGAAACTTAGTTTGTGTGTGGTATTTGAAAGACATATGTGTAATGGTGCACATAGGTGCAATAGTCCCTACAACAAATCGTCAAGTTTTTAAATTTTTATTTATTTATTTTTTAAATTTTTATTTCGTTATTTAAATAAAACAATTTTATATAGGCACCTACATTTATTATAATTTTGATGTATCAATTATACATAGTGTATTAACTAACAAAAGTAATTATCAATTATTATATTCATTTTGTTTAATAATTAAATTATTTGGTTTGTTACTTTTTCCTTTGTATAACTTTATTTAATACCTATCTATCTGTCTTTCCATAGAATACTGTATTGTACCCATTCTAGTAGTATATAGATACAATGTTAGATAATAAATTATCTAACATCGAAATATCAAATCTAGAATTTTTACACGTTTCCCCTAAAATGTTTGATCCTGTTTATCATATAATTAAATAGTCCATTCAAAAAGCTTTAAAACCGTACCAATACCCTAATTCTAGGAGAACCAGAAGCGGAGATATTAATGAATGTCCATTCCTCCCTAACGCTCGTTCCACTGTGTACCGTGTCTTCGGATATGAAAAATCGCTAATCCTGAATATCCTGGTCAATATAATAAGATGAACTAATTAAATGATTGCATTGACATCGGTCCTTGAGAAGTATACCCTGTTTATTTCAATATTTTAAAGTTGCTGAAACTCGAAAACAATAATTCCGTTAAATATATGTATATACATGAGAAGGTAATAAAATCGTGTTAAAATAGTTTGAATTATTTAAATATAATTATAAAAATTAATTTAACATGTAGATTATCCAATATAAACATAGTAAAACATAATATGAGTATGAAACTTGATATGCCTATTGGAAATCGAAAATAAACAATAACTTGTTCTTGACTAATAGAAAAATTATTTGTAATATTACCCAAGAAACCAAAAGTTATATTGTTTTTTCTCGACCCTGATTATTAATAATTTGATATCGTTACGACTACAAATATTTGTCTCCTACCGCTTGCATTAGCCACAATATACAACTGGCATGAGAAAATTTGAAATTTATAAATCCCACAAATGTTTGTCACAGGAAAACGTTATGGACTGAGCAAAATTGGATTGACGTTAATTAAATTTGATCTCCATAAAATTGGGACTATCACATCATGCCATATCAACATCAAATCATTTAGAGTATTAATATATTTATTTACAGAAGAAAGAAGGGATGAAAAATATGTCCCTCCTCCTCCATTTTCCTGATTACTTCCCAGTCATCTCATCTGGCATTTTCATCTCCTATTTCCATTTTTTCAATAAAGTTCGCTCGTAGTCATGAGTAGGTAAAATTTCTCCCCGCCACTCAATACCCCTTCTTCACCGTCCAATTTATACAAATTTATCACCGTTTTCCACTCAACAATAATCATACTTGTTATTGTTATAATTTGTTATCATAATTGTTATTATATTTCAAGTCTAAATACTACGTAAAAAATAAAATATTCTGAATTCGTAATTTGATAAAGTAGGAATTTCAGTAAATACCAATTTAGTTTGGATTAACTGATTTTTCGAATTACATATCGCATTAAAAATAACCTTATTTTTCAATAGAGGTATTTTGAATTTGCATATGACACTAAAAAAAAAAATGAGGGTATTGGTTAAGAAAAGCATTCCTATTGTAATGATGGTATTGAATTTATTTTATTAACCATTAGAAAATGTTTAAAGGTTTGAAACTTTTTAAATTATGTCATTATTCCTATGAAACTTCAAGTTCATACACGATATAACTAAAAATATGACTTTATTAAAAAAAACAACATGTTATATCAAATGTACTTTGATATAATAAAGGTGGTTTCGAAAAAAAAAAAAATCAAATGAGACATCTTTAATTGCCGTCTACAGTTATAAACTACCGTGAAAAATAAAATAAATCAATTAAAAAAGAATGAATGGGAGGTTACTTGATGCGGCTACCTATCAGAAACACTTTATCCCCCATTGATAAAAAATTAAATACGGGAAAGGTTGTCAATTGTTCAGGACTAAAAGGATTCGGCTGAGAAAATAAATTCGAGACCCGTTGTAGAAAAAAAATCAGAACCCCGCAGAGGTACAAGTGGCATAGGTTTCTGAATATTTATAAGGATTTGGTGGAGGTTCAAGGGATTGAGGTGCAACTGCTGAGTTTCCTTGCCATTCCTTGTATAATTGGAATTTAGTAATGTTCTTGAGGAGGTTTCGTGAGTTTTTTTTTTTATAAATGATTTTTAGTTATTATAAAATTTAATTTAATAATAAATCAATTAATAAATGGTATTGGTTTTTAACAAATTTAGCCTTTTCCACATTATTTGTCAATAGAAATATTTCTTTTAAAATAAAATAAAAGATAAAATATCTTCTAGTAACTGGAAAGAAACAAAAATTAATGAGTTTTATATACAAATGGCTAAAGTCAGATCTGTGTATGTGTGTGTGTGTGTGTGTGTACACCGAATTTATATGTGTTTGGTCATATTTAACTAACTATATATGACTTCTAACTATCTTTAAGAAAAATTCAAAAACTTTAAGGAAACATTAAATTATTTTTTCCAGAGAACTATTATCTGTTTTAAATTAAATAAATGATACATTCGAAGTATAAATTGTTACAGCAGAGATTCAAACAGCACTTTTTTCTCTCTCAGTTGAATTTCATGGTGACTTATTAGAAAGATTATTATACATAATGCATCTACCATACTAATGTACGTGCAGATTCTTGTAGAATATTTTAACTTACGATTATACTCATAATTTTTTCTCTAGTAGGTTTAGATTAGATATTTTATATCAGGGTAACTTCATATATTTATTTATTTCATTAATCAATTATTTTCTATTCTTCTCTTAGCAATCAGAATAATCTTCATAAAACTGTTTTAACTTCTTTCATTGAATTATTTTATTTTTTTTAATTGCTATTAAATTAAATTTAAATGATTAGTAAAAATAAAAACAACCTATTGCATGTCCAGCTCATGAATCAAATTAAATGTTAACAATATTAATATAAGTAAACACAGTTAAATATTTATTAATTTAAAAAATATATAAATAATTCACTGATTTATACATTACTAGCTGACCCGGCCACGCGTTGCTGTGGCTGTTGTAATAGTTTTAAAAAATATTACGTTAAAATTTGAATTTTAAAGAAACAATGAATGATTGGAAAAAATGAATTAAATAGATTTTTGATTTTACATTTTATTCATCTAATATCTAAGTATAGTACATAATAAATAAATAATATAAAAAATTCTTAACTGATAAAATATAAACATTAGATTGATTAATGAGATATATCATAGTTAATTTTTAATTATGGCTATATTTTTTTTAAATTATAACTATTTATTTCAATTTAATTGAGCGGTAATCAATGGAGAATATTTTTTCATAATCTGCCCTTTGCTAATACAAATAGATTTCATGTTTTACTAACACATGAGCATACAACATATAATTGTCCATGGGAGAAATATGGATGTCCTAGGTCCAAACCGCAAATGGACATTGTTGATGGTCAAAGCAAAAGCAAAACGTATATTTAATTGAAGTCTTTTGAATAGTATTACGGGTTCTGATGCTATCATTGGAGTACATTTTTACAGGACGATTTCTTCTTTAAAAATTCCAGTCAACATTGCTGCTTCAATACCATCCCCGGTGATATTTTTGATGACCAAACGGGTATCATTCCATCATTGGTGGATTCAAATTACGCATAATCAACAATAATGGCCAACACACATCACTTAGGGGTCTGAAAAATAGCTTACATTCTATTCTCAGACCTACTGAATATACTCACAAAATTTCATAGGAATCGGTCAAGTCGTTTCGGAGGAGTTTTGTTACAAACACTGTGACACGACAATTTTATATATTAGGTAGGGCTGAGATTCCGGTTAATTATTACATGATTGGCGCTTAACTCAAGATCTGTTAGACCTACCGAGCTGCATTTGGAGTCAAATTGTAGCAAATTTAATTTTCTTTATAAATGACTATTTATATTTTTTCCTTAAAACACGCCGATTAAGAGATACAGGCCAAAAACTGAAATAACTCCGAAAATTTCGAAGTTTTTCGGCAACCAGAAGTATTCCCGTCCATTTTTTTGGTTGCAGACTTGGATTTACATTTCTCAGACATGCCCTTACAACATATCAAAAATGCAGCATCATCAAGCGTCACTGCTGCGATCGACGCATAATCAATAATAATGGCCGACAAGTATCATTCAGGGTTATGAAAAATAGTTTACACCCTATTCTCAGAACTACTGAATATACTCACAAAATTTCAGAAGAATCGATCAAGTCGTTTCGGAGGAGTTTTGTTACAAACACTGTGGCACGACAATTTTATATATTAGATGTGGAGTAAATATCGGTTGGTGACTATATGGTTAACTCCGAAGTATTCAATTTAGCCCATGCTTGTTTTATATTATTCCTTGATTAAACTGTACCACGCACCTCAATTAACTTCAATTAAACCTTAATTGATCCAGAGCCCCAGGAGGATTTGATATCTGTTTGAACCTTCAATACAACAAGGGGAACTTTTAATGTATTATTATTGATTGTTATTAAATTATAACTATGTTATTAAATTATATCAACGAAGATTTTTTTCTGTCTTCAAAAGTTTTTATTTACTTAAAACTAAAAAAATTGTTAGTTGAATATAAATAAATAGTATGTTCTTTAAGAAAATGTTCTGCTTAAACAAAACGAATATAAAAAAAATATTGTCTGAAATTTTCTGGTAATCATGAGATTTTTTAAATTAATTTTGTTACAAAAAATATTTAAATAAAAAATAAAACTAATATTACAGGAGTTACTCAAGTACTGAACTTTAATAGTTTTTTACATAAAACTAAAAAAATAATTCTTTACACTACACTTAGTCTAACTTAACTTTCTACATTAAATTTACTTGTTTACATAAATACATATCGCAATTGCGGGTCTACTTGTTAACATAGTTACTTCATATGTTGTACGATTAATGTGTTCAACAAGAAAACACCATTATTGATTATATGTAAGCAATTACAATAAATTAATATGTTGTCCAATTTTATTGAATCTCGATCAAGAAAAAATAAATAAATTACCTGTACATCCTGCTGGATCATTTGTTTTTATAATATATATTTTTACAATAGAGGATACGCTAATATGACTTCATTAAAAAATAATCTAAGAAACACACCAGTTAATAAATAATTCTGACAAGACCTATACAATGTCTGTATATATGCGTCAGTGAATGTGTAATTATTAGTTGAAATAACGATTCAATGTTTTTAAAGAGAAGAAATGTGAAAAATTAAAATTACCATCTTATCAAAAAGAAATATAAGGAAAGGAATAGATGATTGGTATACCACTTGATGATGACTAAACTAAGTTTAAAATTCACCATTAAACTTGTAAAATTATTTGTGATAAATTCATACTAATCGTTAACTGCGCACGTTAAGGATAAAAAGTGAGTAACTCCAAAATTGACTTTATCGCCCTTTTCTCTAGTTTAGTAAATCGAATTTGTCTACCAAGACAATTTGACGCCCCATGTCTCATAGTTTTAGTTCGATTCTGAATCTGATGTTTCGGGACCAAACATAGTTTAGACTAAACTAGTGTAAAAGTCAATGTTTGATAAACGGAGTTATCCACTTTTGATTATGAACGCCTCAACTAAACCATCCAAGAAAGTCTTATACTATTCCCTATAAGAATATAGGAAAATATTATACTAGGTATAATAAGGTATGAATGAATGGAGAAACCATCGTGGTATTCTCCCGGCATGGAGATAGAAGATGGTTTTGCTCAAGAGATCACTTAATTAGGAGATATACTCGTAAATTAAGCGTATTACAAAATAACAGCTACACTAGTATGAAACCACGGTTGGAGCCGTATACCGATAATATATGCTAACGAGTTAGGGAATACGGACATGGGCCAATTAGCAGAAGAATTGTATGTAAGACGGCGAGGAGCACACTCGAGGGCGGAGAGGACGAGGCTAAAGAGCATTTATGCAGCGAAGTAACTAATTAAAAATTGAGGGCTTGCTTTGGAGAATGGGCGGCTAGGGTCGGTCCCTCGATGCAGTCTCTAACTGCAAGGAGTCTGTGTTCTCTCAACGGCCGTAGTCTGTCCCCTTCAATGGAGTTATCAACAAGTTGGGAATTACAACTAATAAGTTATTATGCCATACAAAGCGGATGTTAAATCAACCACCACTACAATAATAACATGCATTGTAAATAAAGATTCATTCAATCTGCCCTGTAGTATTGCTTCAATAACTTAGTAGCTCCAAGTCATATCGTTTCCTAACGAATCTATTTAGATATGAATGTCGCCGTTTCAGGCTTACTTGACGAACGCTCTAAGCTCCCAATTAATTGCAAAAGATTCATATGTATAACTATAATATGTAAAATCCTTAATGCTGCTTACATTGTTACGAATAAAGTCATAAATAATGACCTTAATATCCCAGCCATCGAATTCCTCTCGTATCCAATCCTTACAACCCAAAATCCTTCGTCAAATCCTCAACGCTCCTTATTTTGTTAAGAATAAAGTCATCCATAACGACCTTAATGTCCCGTTGTTGCTGATTCGGCCCGATACTGATACCAGTCCTGTCATGACAAACTTTATTCCCACTCAAACCCACTAGTTTTGAACCTAGCTACTTCTTCAATTCTTGACAATCCTCCGAGAGGTTTGAACCGATGGTCTCGTGACCTTCAAGTTGAATTTCTTATTTGAGTACCTACTACCACAGGGTAGTTTCTCTATTGTCTTTACCCATGTCATTATGTAACATCCCTACCATTTACACAATTTTTTGCATTCTTCTTTTGTAAATTAACTAAATTATATATTTATTTAAGTTCAGGTACATGTAAAAATAATTGGCATTATTTTCATTCTGTAGACTTCATTCTGTAATAAAGTCAATGCAAAGCGTTAAAACCAAACCACCATTAACACTGATAAGATTCTTTAAATTGAATTTGTCATTAATGTAATGTAATGTAATTAAAAAAAGAAATGTCATTTTCCGTATATTACGGTAACTAATGTGACTCTGGTATTTTGTTTTTTAGCTATTCCTTTTTAATCACAGAATCACAGAAGCACAAACAGCATCTAGTCACCATGCGAGCGACATCTTGATTAGCAACAATAATAATGGACATATTTATAGTAACAATGATACTGAGGATAAGAAAGATATGAATAAAATAGATATGAATAAGATGTAAAATTTGAGAAGAATAAACGGAGCTTGGGTTAATAAAAAAAAAAAGGATATTATTCGCAGAAAGTTGGCTGTTTAATAAGTTAGAATTATTGCCATTAATAAATATGATAGATGGACAGAATTTTCTTCAATAAGAAGGGAAGATGGGGTAAATTGTTTTAAAAAATGCTCCACCGGTGGACGATACGTCTCAGTCCCTTGTAATGGGTTCATTTGGGCGGGAGTCATCTCATTTAGGACGTCTCTCCGAGAACTACTTATCACGGGGGGGAGGCTAAGTAATTTGAATTTAGAGTGGTCCGGGATCCTTAGCGGCCGTGGAAGATTATTTATAACCATTTGTTGCAGACGACTCGCGGCACTGAGGGGGCTTTATAAATAATAACACTTTTCTCGAAGTACCATTGCGTCTTATTGACCCTCAAATGGGATTGAGCCTGGCAATGAATTCGGAATGAACGGTTATTTTTCAATCCAGTCTTATTCCACCTGAAATGGAATCGAAGAATGGAGGCATAGCAATTAAATTTACACTACTTCTAGTCCTAGGAGTACTGGTTTTTTGTTACTGTAAAATGAAAACAAATGGAATTTTTGAAAAATTTATGTGATAATGCTATTTCTACGTCTACAGATTCTACAGGGAGATTTGGCCGAGGTTCACCCACAACCATAAGTCTTCCCCAATTAGGTGTACCTACTTTGCAGATCTTGGATGAGCTTCAGGAGGATCGGTAGATCTCACTGACAAATTTTCTTCTCTATTTCGTGAGAGAGCTAGGAACATGATTTTTTAGTCATTGGTGGATATTTCTTTCAGCAGTAGTTCCGCTACCCATTTTACCAGTGCTTGTTGCAACTTTTCTTTGGATTCCGCGATCAGGACAATAGATAGATAGATAGATAGATATAGATAGATATAAAATGCTCTTTATTAAATTATTTACAACTGTTCTTTTTAATTTTATTTTCCACATTAGCAACCACAGCATGGTACTTATACCGTCTGCCGGGAGTTTGATTAAACTACTAAACAACAAGAAAACTAAAAAATAAATCAAATTTCTTTTTGACATTAATAATTAAATTCTGAAATTAAAAAATGTCTATAACGACCTGCATTACTTACAAAATTATATAAACCTATAAAATTCTCTCCATTCAGAATATCTATTAATTTTAGTTTTGATATCAGCTCATATTTTAAGAATTTTTTTCTATACAATTTTAAGACGGGACACACTGCCAGGAAGTGAAAACTGTTTTCAATTTCTTTCAGATTACACAGTGAGCATAGCTGTATATTTTGCGAATCAATTTCAAATGGTTTGTAATTTAGATTCAGAAGTTCCCCTCTACATTTCATAACTACGCTCATTTTTTTTGTTGCTTTAAAATGTCTATGGTAATCTATTGTTTTATTTAATGAGCTATAGAGGCCGTGGTGTGTGCCCTCTGCTGCTTTTGCATGGCAAACTTGGATAAAATAATCTTTGTACAGCTCTAACATTTTGAACATTTCTCCCTCCCAAGTATCCACGGAGTTTAAAGTTAAATCCAGTCTATAATTTATTTTTTTTGCAATTTCCCCCCACAGGACAATACCATCTGTATAAAAAAGTCATTTTACAAGAATTAACTGCATCTTGCGTTTTTCTATTACAATCCAAGCCGTTTTGCATTTGCAAATTTCATGAATTTCATCCATCAAAACAATGAATAGGAAAGGACTAAGACTTGCAAAAATAACTGAAGTGTAAAAACCTATGATTAGAAAGCCATTTCCAAGATTGTTTGATAAAGAAAGCTTAACGCAGTAGGAAAAATATTAACACTGTTATGTTGCAATTGTATAATACTATTTATTTTTTTTTTTTTTGTAATGTTCTATATTTTACGTTTTTTAGTATAAATATCTAATAAAAAAAAAAAAAATTAAAGTTGTGGAGATAACACAATAATAAAGCTAACAGAACTATATCATCGGTTTACATGTGTGCATTCGTTGACTCCTCATTCCAAACGGTTAAGGATTTCTCATTCCAGCTATTAACCTTCATGTTTACTTTCTTCCATGGATTTCTTTTTCACTTTTGTACAAACTTAAATTATAGAGATTACCCTTATTAAATTATTCACTCTTTCAAATTAGGTAGGGCGAGTCTATAATTAATGACTTATCCTGTATCGCTCTTAAGAGCTGGTGGGAGTATAGAGTACTCTGGGGATACCTTGTTTCAGCGGAGGAGGAATCTTCCCCGCCGACAACAAGAGGGAACCGAACTCCTTAGAAGAAGCTCCATAACCTAAATAATTGAGAAGGGATCCCTGGAGATCCGTTAAATAATAGATTAATTCCCCTGTAGTGGGGCATTAGGGATCCTCCAAAGGCTGAATAGCTAACTCCGGGCCAACTCATCGCCGCCCGTCTCCTTCCTGCCTCCGCCGCATCAACTTCGGAGGAATTGTTACCTCATCTTCAGCCAGATACTAGCTCACTCACTGGTGTCTTTATACCATATATATGTGATATAGGACTATATCAAGTTTCATACGGTATTACAATACGACATTTTTTTATTCTGTTAATCATGGGTTAAGAGAAATTGATTCTCAATAAATATTCAAATAAACTCTGATCTAAATATTTTTAATAATTGTATTTTTTAAACCAACAAGGGATAGTTTCAAAACAAGTTTTAAAAATGTAATATCACATTAATCTGTAAATCCTATTCAATAGCTAAATGATAAACATATTTGTTTACATATTTCACGTATAGAATATATCGAGATAGGTGAGTAGGAGCTAGCTAGTCCTCCAACGTCAAAACAATAGTTTACGTTAGTAGACCAACTTGCTAATACTAAGAGTGCATCATCTGTAAGTCACTATTGACTTTGTTAATTTTTCGGTAGTATAATCAAGCAATTTTGTCTAAAACGAAGACTTTATCGCCTCACATCTTATGATTTCAGTCGAGTTCTGAATCAGACGTTTCGGGAACATAGTCCGCTTTTGATCCTGAACTTCTGATATGGTTTAATCTGATCATGTTATAAACCATTTAATATAGTCATCTGTAATTTTACTTCCATCTATTTCTAAACATTTAATATTATTGTCATTAATTCTTCATTAATATTTTTGGACACAATTTTTTTATTTATTTACAAATAAACCTGCAGGACATTCTTAACTCCTTTTCGAATCAATTCATAACCTATGCACGATAAAAATGGGAACTAGAAATATTCGCGATAGCCAAACTAAAACATTCTTTTTAAAAAAATGTGAAATTTTATTCCTTGCAAAATAATTCAGTTAGCGAATTTTTTCCTGACCATATTTTAGAAATTTAGTATTTTATTAAAATTCTCTAATCATGTATGAATAATGTTGCAAGAAATAGATTTTCCCATTTTCTCTATTATTGTAGTTTAAAAAAAAAAAGTAAGGATATTTTACAGTTCAATTTATTTCTGAACAACTAATTTATAACTATTGAAATACTAAACTCGTTCAGTATGAAATTGATTAAAGAGTGTTAATTTGGATAATGTTCAACATTCCATTAAATATATACAGGTTAAAAATATACTTAATATATTATTTAACTGTATTATAATCAAAATTATAAATCAAATTCGTGTTTTAAAAAATGGGATTCAGTTTGTATTTGTTAAGACCAAGGTTATGTGTAATAGTTAATTTGGTTATTAATTGCATCATAAAATAATTATTATTAAAATTAAATTATTTTTGTGAATTTTCGTGACGTCATACTTGCGCATAATTAACAATTATATTTTTTATTGCATCATCAAATATGTATCTATAGTTAAATATAAGATTTTTTTAAAAATATTTTGGCCAATATGTAAAATACAAGTTTTTCTATGAATTCTTTTTCACCATCTTTCATTCTTGGAACAAATCGGACTCCCTCCCTCCGTTTCAGAAGTCTTGCCCTACTTCCAGCCTCCAGACTCCCTTTAGGATATTTAAAGCGTAGCATAGAGAAGAAGATGGCTTGAAAGATAACAATCCAATTTCACCAGGTAAATAACTTATTAATATTTAGAACGGCCCAAGGATAAACATAGGTCTATAATCGCTCATCCTGGAACTGTTGGATATTTAAAGGATCTTTCCTGAAGGAAAGTCAAGAAACTGGGAGGGTAATCGGAGAAAAACTAGAATTCTTTTGTAATTCTAGAGGCTCACTATAAATAGACCTTGTTTAATTTATAACTTTCTAAAATGCAATCTCAAAAGCTTTTGTATTTCTTGAACAGGCAATTTGTTAAAAAAAAACCTTCAGAAATAAAAAGTTTTAATTATTTTTTTTTTAATTTTCAAATGGGCTAAGGGATTAGATTCAAGAGACAGCGACCCCAAAGGTCCCGGATTCAAATCCGTCTGTGGCAGATAATTTATATAATATGTTAACAGCTAGGGGTGGACAATTTGAGCCTGTAGATCCTCCTAGGGCTCACCCTGCGTCTGTAAAACGGTTAGCCAAAATAGGGGTGGATGGGCGTGATCTTGTAAAAATTACCTCCCTGCACAACCGTTATCCTCAAACTGCAGAGTCTCTACCATATACTTCTACCCACGATTCATAGTGGGTCATTGCGGTACAGATTTTTCAGTTTTATTTTTTTTTTTTTTATGGTTCAAAAATAAAATAAAAATATTGAAGACCAATGATGCTTAAAAGAGTAGAGATTCTCTAAAACAAAACTTAATTTTCCCTGATTTGGTATTTGAAGGCAACTATAAAAGCCCTGTAGGACCTCTGAAAAAATATTTAATACGATCATATTTTTTTAAATAAACAGATTTTTAAATAATAAAAAAAAAGATTAATTATTTATGGCTTGAGTCAAGAAAGACCCAATTAATTTTTCAGAACAGTCCGTAGAGTCGAAGTTTGTTCTTTCAACTATTAAGTATAAACTAGCCCAACTTCTTCGTCATTCGCACTTAAAATTAAAGCCAACTGTATTTATTATGACTTATTAATAGTGAAGGAAGGTTTATCGCTCTAACTTGTTTTCTAAATATTCTGATTAATGATCATGATCATTCAATTTATTAGGGTGTTAACAATGGTTACAAATATTAGAAATTTTAATTTTAATAATCAATACTTCCTGAAAGTTACTAGAGAAGAACATATGGATTTTAAACACCAATTCAATTCCCCTTAATAAAAAATGACAGAGTTTCAAATATTAACAACTAAATGGTCATATCCATATAAATAGGTAATATCCAGAGTAAACGATTTTATAAAAATAAATATATTAAATAATATATTATTTAAATGATAATAAATAAATAAATAGTATGGTATAACAATTTTTTATATATTTTTCATTCAGCTATGAACACGTTTAATTAAATATTTATTTGTTATTGAGTGTTTTTCTGTCCAACTAGTACTTTTTCATTGTTTTTGATGAAATATTCCCGTACACCGACAATTTGTTTCTAGTCTCGTACGTGGTTGTGGTAATTCTTGGAGGCTTTTATTTTCATTATTTCATATTTTCCATTTCTGTTATAACTTCAACAAATTAAATATTCTGAGATACAAACAAAAAATCAGTCCTTGTTGATATATTTATATATCTATCCAACCGATTAACAAATACAATATTGTAATATACTAAAATATGTCATTTAAAACATCCCTTATGAACAATAAACATTAATAAAAGAATTTCATTTTTTTTATTTCAATCTTATTGATTTGTATGAACCAGTACTTCCATTCATTTGTAATTAATCAACTTTTACTTCCGAATTTAATGTCGCATTAGTTAC
Source organism: Troilus luridus (assembly GCA_964056705.1). Classification (NCBI taxonomy): domain Eukaryota; kingdom Metazoa; phylum Arthropoda; class Insecta; order Hemiptera; family Pentatomidae; genus Troilus; species Troilus luridus. Next base: position 97,399,146 of record OZ057412.1, on the reverse strand, counting down.
TTAAAACCCTTTTTATAAAGTTTTTACATCTTATATAACAGATCATGGTTGCAATAAATGGAAATCTCAAACTACTTTTCAACACTAATTTCATTTACTTTTTTAAGTTTGATAGTATACCCACGATTAGGACTAGATTTTTTACTAATAGCCAATAAAAAATACTATTCAAACCATCATACGGTTACAAAATCATTTGATTTTCATATAGCCTGTTTACTTTGAGAATGTTTAGCAACAACCGCAAACACCAATATTGAATAAAAGTGTCATTTAAAAAAAAATCATTGAAATTGTCATAAAACTGATATTTTAAAGTAAGCTTTAACTGAAAAAATAAATAGGAAAAATAGATTAATTAAAATTAGATAATGAATACTTTATGAGGGTTGTTTTTCTTTTTGGTAGTTCAAATTGTTTCCACCGAAACAATTAACCAAAAAATATAAATATATTGATACACACCTACACCTGTACCACTATAACCCGTGAACATGTCTGGGGTTCAGTAAATGGCAGAGACTGTACTGTCTCATGGACAACGGTTCTGCAAGGAGGTGACTTGTCCTAGGTCACGCTCAACCGCCAGATTTCCCCCCCATATTTTGGGTACCCTATTTTTATAATATTTTATAGGGCCCCAGGACGGTCCTAGATCTTATATGATCCATCTCCCGCTGCAAACAGACAAATCAGTAATCAGTAAATCAGTGATTTACCACTGAGCCAATCCGCTCCCTTCTGCCGGACACAGTACATATCAAAAACTTGAGGTTAAGAACAAAAAATTAATTTAACAAACTAAATAAAAGATTTATGATGACTAATTTTTTTTTCTTTTTCAAACCAACCCAATATTAAAAAAGTACATTTTTTTATATTTGTATCCCATGTACAATTAATTGTATTGGGTTAACAAACGCTATCAACTAACCTGGCGAATATTTTATTTGTATTTATCAGTACTTACTTTATCCTGTAGATACTATAAAGAGATTTATCCTGTACCGTTCGGCATAGATACCCTCAATAACTTATACGAAAGGTGGGCCAAACAAGAGAACGAGTTTCGAAGGCATAACCTGATAAAGTGAAATTCCCAAGACAACAAGAGGTGGAGATATTTTACCAAGAGAGCATTATCCGTGATTTAATAGCTGTTCTGTATTGCCCGTGATCGCTTCCTATCACACCAAATAGTCTCCCTGGATCACCCGACTTTTTTCCACGTTCTGTCTTTGGCAATATTTATAAGGAAGCGGGATGGTTGGATGTCTTAAATTTTCTAAATCACCAGATGGTGATGTAAGATATAAATGAGAGATCTTGTAAAAAAAATAAAAATACATATCAATTTTTAATAAAATTATAAAACAAATAAATTTAACATTATGGTTTTGTTCTTTTGACGGAGCGACGTATTCGCGTTATAGAAAATAAAATATGCATTAAGAAAAAGGGTTGATGTTTCAAAGAATCTGGGATCATATTAGGTTAGTTTGAATAGTGCTTAAAGTCTGACTGCTAACCGTGAAATACTCATACAATGAACTAAAACCCCTCTTTCAACGATTAAGGGCATATATATATAATAAATTAAAAAAATATACGTTGTCACTTTTCGGATGCTAATGTTCAGTCAAAAACTTGAGAATTATATTCACGCTTAATTGACGAAGAAATGAAATTATTAGTTTATAAAAACATATTTACTTAATTCAGAAATATGTTAAAAAAGGCTTATCTTTTATTTAATTATCATCTGAGCAGTCTAAAGGAGTATAATTAAGTGTACTGATTTTTTTTTTAATAACAAAAGATATGTACATATAATTAAAATTATTAGTTGAATGCTTAAATATTATGGTGGAGAAAAGTTAATTGATTTTTTTAATATTAATTTCTAGTGATCATTTTTATTACTCTGATAAAGATGTTTAAAGTGTGGATTTATTCATTATTATTTATATTATATTTTATTTTTATGTCAGTAAAATAAATCTTACTTTTATATAGCATGGTTATCCTCCTAAACAGTTGGCAATTGTTCTTTCTTTCCATAATGAAACAATAAACAAAGGTTTAGCTATATTTTCGAAAATTTATTTCAGCCTAGAAACTTGTTCAAAAGTAATTAATTTACTTAACGCTTAAGAAATGAAGAGTGCTAATATTGCATTAAATGCATTTAAATAACTCTGAAGTTTTTTTTAAATTAAGGTTATTTTAATTTTAATACATTCATTAGTATTTATGATATATCTTATTTTTATATAAGTAAGATAAATCATGCATGCTCGTCTGCAGTCCACTAATGCTGATAATGTATATAGTTACGTTCAAAATATAAGGCTAATCATTTCAGTAAAGAAAAGAAAAATCAATCAGTAACACGAGTTAAATTAAAAGATATAATTATTTTACTATTAATAAAATAATAAATATTAAAATTACTATAAATATTTATTACTTAATATTATTATTTACTATAAAAATAAATATTTATATATGTACATAACTACTAATATTAAATTACTAAATTTAATAAATCATAACAATTAAGAAAATTTCACAAGTAGTGTAAAATATTTTTTTATTAATAAAATAATTCTGTGGCTTGTTCTAAAAAGGCGAATGTCTATTAACAAACTAAAATAGGTTGGATTTCCATTAAAATGTCAGCCAACGTCATTGCTAGTGCTTTCTGATTCATTTCTAAAAAGGACTATGTTGACATTGGCTCTTTTGGCATTTTTGACTTTGACCGTTTTAGAACCAAGCCACAGAATTATTGACATAGTATAGTTAGGTTACGCTTAGTAATGCTGTATGATAGTTTACTGCGATTTTACATTTACTGCTACGCGCCTTAAAAGTCAATACCGCAACACTCCGGCACAATGCGGGCTACGACGACTAAACCACCACCACCCTAAAAACCTGCTTAAACAAAAAGTGTTAGCGAGAGAACGGCCAGTCTGCCTGATAATAATAATGAAATAATCTGCCAGCTCGGGGAAAATATTCAAAGACGAGCATTCATATTCAACAGGGGTTCTGTAACAGCAGCTCAAGTGGTCTTTTCTCCCCCCGGCTGAGTTTGACACCTTTCGGGACTTAATATTTAAATAATTTTCCTCCCAAAAGAATAATAGCCAGCGCCGAGAGGGGGCTTAGAATCAGACTTCGTTTTGAGAGGGATTAAAGTTTCATTGTGGGATCAGCTAGCTACTGCTCAATGTAGGCATGCATTTCTTACGGATTATATGAATATTACGGTGGAATTCCCAGTCAGTTCTTTCATAAACCAGAAAATTCATTTCAATTGTAAATTTTACAGGGAAGCTATTGCCCATTTAGATGTGTAAGTATTATACCATTCCTATATTTTTTATTAATGTGAACAACCTTACTTTACTATTTGTTCACTCAAATTTAAAATTTTTGAAATTTGTTTAATTTTTCAACATATTATTTATATTGTTTTAAATCAAGTACTAGTATTAACATTATTATCATTTGATATTTAATTTATAAAAATTACTTACCCTCTTCCCCTTTTTTTGCTTTCTTGTTGGAAATGATACTTTATATATTTTCCTGCTCCAATATCTTAGTAATCCATAAAAAAAATTCCTGGTTATATAGTCGTTAAAATTTCATAGTTGTGTATATATTTAACCTGCACCACTACAACCCATGAAGGTTCTTGGGTTCAGTAAGTGGTGGAGACAACTGTTTCCAGGCAAAGGTTGTGCAGGAATCAAGCTCAACTGCCAGGCTTTTCTTTCACTTAAGGCTAACTACTAAAGTAAAGACTGGGTGGGCCACATTAGGGTCTCCTGGTCCCACAGCATCCTTCCCCAGCATTTAACAGACTAAATGAATTATCTGCCACACCAGATTTAAATCCTGGAATTTACGAAAATGCAAATCTACATCTAATAAACCCCAAATCTACTGCTATTAAACCCCAAAAAATATTATAAAAGAAAATATTATATGATGCATTTATTTCCCTCCTTGTTATGTGCTTACTTCTATTACTTATGTTTTTTGTTGCACTGCTAAGGATTACAACAATGATAATTTCATTAATTGATCTTGAGAATTTTCGGTTAGCATTGCGCTTTTGGCTGCTTTATTATAGCATTTTAATAAAACCAAATTTTCAATAGTTGATTTCATTTCATATATTAAATTTTCATAATTTAATATATTTAAAATTGAAAGCATTGATATTAAATATGTCTATATAAATATTATCACAATTTTTTTTTTAGTGTTGGGAACATTGCGGAATATTGAGCAAGAGTAACGTGTCTCAAGAAAAATTATGCAAAGACGACCATTGCGTGAGTATTTCTTATTTTTATGTTTAATAATTTACTTTAGCTTTAATAAAAATATAATATATATTTTTGTTAAAATTGCTGTTCCATGAAGTCAGTTCCATAGTATTATATAGTTAAAAGAGAAACAATTTTAATCATTTTTGATAATTTCAAATCATTTGAAAAATAAATATTTTAAAGTACAAAAAAAATTAATAAGCACATGTAGCAGGCATATTAAATCGCTTTAGGTTTTTTTTTCTTAGGTATTTACCGAAGTAATAACATAACATAATCATAAGTAATGGATTTTTTCTTGTATTGCCAACACAAAATCGTTTGTATTTTTCATGACTCTGAATTGATCCCTCAGTCATACATATTTAAGTTTTTTCCTCTCTAACATCTTATTTCAAGTTTTTTTTAAAAAGCGACTTTTTTAAATTCTAATATTAAATTCAGGACGTAAATTTAAAATGAAATTTCAGGAATTGTTGCCATATTGTTTCCCCCTAAAATATGTTTTTACATCCCGTACTTTGTTTTAAATATTTTTTATATGATATCCACGATCATATAAATGTGTGAATTTTCTTCTCTGTAAAGTATTGGCGATAATACGGATAGCTTATCCCGAATTTAAGGTTCAAAATAATTATCCACCTTTGAAAAAAAAATCAAGAACGAAATTTAATTATAGCTAATCCGGTTTTTTCCCTCGGAGGTCAGTAATTCACGGGAAGCAGGATTGGTATTAGATAGAGCCAAAGGCTTTAGGGGGCTTAAATAATTAGAAGGGGGCACCCTAGCGGATAAATAACTGTGTAGCTAACCCTTAATCCCGGCTAACAGTGGCGATTTGTCTCCTCTCTTCCGCCTCTCTTCGCCAGTGTCCATCACTCTCCTGCTAGTTGGTCCTAGGGCAGAGTGAGCGGGCTGAAGGAAGGACTTAAGATGTCCAAGTCGGGCAGTGGAGATAAAAAATCAATTAGACCATCAGACCAATATCGGATTTAAAAAAAAATTATTTATAAAGTACCCAAACTACCCATGAAAGACCGACTGTTACTGTGGCAACAGTCGCGCAGAGAGACAATTTACCTCAAGAGATGCGATTCATGCGCAAGAGTTTTAGACGATTAGAGACTATATGAGCATATTACATACAATTTATTCAGGTTGCTGATTAAATTATTTAAGGCATTCAGGATCAAGAGTAATTAGCTCCAAAATGTCAAAAATCGACTTCACATTATTCTTTAGTATAGTCAAACAAGACGACTCTGACTTATTTCTTTCTCATTACTTTAGACCGGTTCTGAATCTGAAGTTTTGGAAGCATAAACCGTTGCTTGACTAAGGCAGGAGATATACACTTTTGATCCTCAACACCTCATTTATTTAGACGGATTTAAACCCGGGGCCATCAGCACTCTACACACTTCATCCGGAAATATTTGCTATAACCAAAAAGAGATAAACCAATGGCATCAGTTCCGCTGATCGTCACTTCGGAAATATTGAACAACTCGAAAAGATACAAAGTGGCATACATTGGTCATGTGATACGAAATTAAAACCAACGTCTGCTACAGTTCATTCAGGGAAACATTGAAAGAGGCGTCCAGGTCACCGGCGTCACTCTTGGTTGAAAACCTGAGACAATCAATGGACAGGATTAACATCGATAGACTTTCATGCAGCGGTCATAAAGTAAGATAGGTAGATGTTACCAACTTGCAAAAAGGATAGGGACTGTTATTAGAAGGTTGCAGAAATAGTAATATTTTAATAAAATTAAATATTTATTGACTTTTAAGTTTAAATTGAGCTTTATCAACTTTGGAAGGACAATACGATTTATCGCACGCTTTGTTTAAGATTTCATTTTATATATTTTTCCACTCCCATGCTGTAAGACTTTGTAAGAAGATTTGATTGTACAAGAGTTTCCAACCATTATCGTTATAAGATGAGAGCCAGTATATGAAAAAATAACGCAACAATCATCCGACAAAGCCTCCTGCTGGTGGAAGGAACTACCAAGTCGACGAATCTCATCCTGCTGATGTGGAAGCTAATAAAGAGAAACGGATAAGAAAACGGCTAAAGAAAGTGGCAGAGGAATAAAAAGAAAAAGCTGAGAGTTATAGAGGAAGGGTAGTTTAATATGTGAGGGTGTGTGGGGGCTGTAACAGATGGGGAGGGGGAGGGGTGCACGTCAATGGCTTTCAGTAAATCATTGGAGCTTTTCCTCGGGAAACTGCATTTGGTGGAAAAACACATTAAGGCGGTGGGGAAGGGCGGCCATTACTTTAACTAACTTATCTTGAGGATCGATGTTTGGCCATCTTGTTTGCAGGCATCATCTGGCTAGGTTCCTGAGCCCTAGTATGCCCTCTTGTATTATTATTCCACACAGGACAATATTATATGGGCCATTAATATAAGGCATAGAGTACAAATACACTATACGGGCTAAGAGTAACAGTGGACTTAATGAAGCTATAAACTTTGCCAGCTGAATAATGGTAAGAGAATTTATTTTAACATATTTTCAACTAGGCACACCGAATATATGGCATTGCCAGTAAATGAATACCCAGTTCATAGGTCCCTAAATTATTAACAGATAAAATTATAATATATACAATTTGAGAAAAATGAATAAAATTCTATGAAGTAAAGATTACCTTGTCTGCTTAGCCCCTTTTATAACATTTTAAAATTACAGCTAATAAAATAAATATTCTAACATTTGGTCTCACTGGCCAAATACTTTGGTAATTTGATAATGGAAAAGTACATTCATCAAGTGTACATAATGAAGCTATAAACATTACCCACATAAATAATGGCAAGATAATTAATTTTAACACACTATTAACTAGATACACCTTATATATGGAATTGTCAGTATAGAAATACGCAGTAACTAACATATTTCTATGTCCATAAATTATTAACAGCTATAATAATGATTAAACACTAGGAAAAGTTAATAAAATTCTTAAAACTAATGATCATCGAGCAGCTCTAACCCTCCCAGGTAGAGGCACAGCTATTCTAACCGCCCAAGTAATTGCTCGCCCCCTTAAAGAATGTATAGACAAAAGATGGCAAGCAATGTGGGAAAGTCCAGCCAGTAAATTGAAATATATAAAAAGGGAAGTAAAGCCTTGGGCTACATCTAATCGCAGTAAACGCCATGAAGAGGTGGTTATTGCTCGCCTTAGAATAGGACACACCCGGCTTACCCACGCACATCCCATTACAAGGGATGCACCACCGATATGCCTTAGGTGTAATAAAAATCATTGCATCAGACATATGTTTGAGGAATGCTACTCCTATAAAAAAATACTAAATCAGCTCAAAATACCACCCGATGTTACAGAAGCACTTAGAGACAGCAAATCTGAAATCGACAAAGTGGTGAAATTAATTACAAACTGTAAATTAATAACCAATATTTGATCCTCCATTGTCCCTGCTATAGATGCATTTGTTGTTTTTTCCGATTGTTTTATTTCCTTATTATAGATGTATTAATTATTAGTATGTGTGTGTATATGAATATTTTTTATTTTATTTATTTATGGATTTTTTTATTTTTTTTAAAGATAAATAATTATAAAAATCAAAAATCTACAGGCGTTGATGACCCTAGGGTTTTACGCTTCTAAGCAACAACAAACAATCAATAAAGATCATATAATTGTTTAACCCCATTAATAACATTTAAAAACAACATTTAATCGAATCGATGTTGAACATTTGGTCTAACTGAACCACTTGTTGTATAATCATTTAACATTATTAAATACTCCCAACACAAATCGGGGTGATGATGCAATGGTAATTCTAAATTTTGCCTAGGTAGGTGTAATAGGGATCTTTAACGAGTACCTGACACCACACAACCACGGTGCCCCCATTTTAAAACCCTTCCCAAGGACGGCACAACTAAGGATCTTTTACGCCCTTTAAAATCTCCCAGATCCACCTGCCGGGCTGCGAACCCGTGATCTTGGCCTTTGTAGGTTGTTACACTAACCACTAGACTACAGGTCACCAGCAATTGTTCATTTGATGGGGTGATTTGTAATAAACTGGGTGCTATTGTGAGGTTTGAGTAGACTAATATTAGTAATTTTTTTTTTTTTTTGAGTTGGAAATGAAGGGCATTAAAGAGGCGGAAGAATTGAGCAGGGACGGCACATGTTGGGGGCGGCACTGGCTTTCCATTTTAAACAGCGGCTATGCGATGTATGCAAATAGGCAGGCATACAGATGTCCCCTACGTGCCTCACTCTCCACCAGGTGATGTTTATCTCCCAGATCCTGTCCGATAGTCTTCTGTATTCTGTCGCATAAACTCATCCTCTCTTGCTAAAATCGGCTCTATATACGCTATTTGACTATTAAAACAGTCTGTGCCACAATACAGAGTTGTATATTTCACCCTCAATATACTGGTAGTTGAAGAATATTGACAGCATAAGGCCCGGCGCACATTGGACCCAGCCCACGCTCAATCCAGACCATGGGATGGGTTGAGTACCGCATATTGAACCTAGTTGTTGTTAGCTTTTTTCGCGATGTCAGCGTCAGAACTCCTCCTGGATTTAGAATCCGAGTCAGAACTAGAAGAAGTGGTTGTACTATATTCGTTAGTGAAGAAGAGAAGTAAAAATATTTATTTAGCTGAGAGGAAAACATACGGAGAGTTCAACCTGTTTCAGGAAGTTCCTGATATTGTTTTTAAAAATAATTTTCTGCTCAGCCGGGAGCAGTTTAGTGAATTATATGAATCAATTAAGATTGATTCAATTCGTCAATTAGTCAATTAAGATTGACATAACTGGAAAGGAATGTAACGCCCAGAAACCAATTGGGAGTAAAGAAAAGTTAGCAGTATGTCTGAGGTATGTTAATTTTGGATCTCATATAGTCGCCATGACTAGTGTCAAATAGAACGGGATGGATCAGAACTGTAATTGTTTTCTGTTCGTGTATATTTCATTGAACTCCTCCTAAACTGTTATACCCATTTTTATGAAATCTTTTGTGTTCAAATGGATTCGAAAATTGAAGATTCTCAATGCGATCATACAGATAATGCTTTTTAATTAGTTTCTACTTATTTCAATTAGTTTTTTTTGTTTATAACATCATATGTTTTAAAATGCATCCGACAGGCAGCGCTGTAATCGCGGTATGGTAATTTTTGAAAGATAAGAAGTTTGTTATTTTTCCGCACATTAATAACTTCCGTCGTAGCTTAGTGTTGTTCATTAATTAATAACTTCAAATTTCTAAATTAATTAATTAATTGAAAATATTAGATTAAAGTGTAATTATTGGTTAGTACGTTTTCCAGTTTACCAAAAATTATGTGTTGTGCATATCAGAAGATGCTTGTATTACGATAAAAAAAAAATCATCACTGTTAAGATTAAGATTAAATATAAAAATTTATTTTTACATTAAAAAATATCCTCGTACCTAATAAAAATGTTTCTTTTTTATTTCTTGATAATAATTATTTATTTGTTTACTTTATCACACATTTGTTACAAGCGTCGTAGCTTAATGTTGTTATTAAATTAAGTACAAATATAACTAAATGTAAAGTTTGGGTTCATCAGCTGCCAAAATAAAGTAAAATAATTACCTTCATTATTTTTTTTGTTTTTGCCTCAACAGCAATAATTTTTGTAAGGCCTCAACGGCTGAATACCTGAATGATATTCAGTTAATTAATGCTTGAAATTAGTTTATGTTTATTGATAGAGAACAGTACTGTTCAAGAATTGCTTTTAAATTACGCTCTGAACATATGTTAGATCCTCCACTAAACCTTCATACCACTCTATCCAGAGATCTTCACATTTTCTTTCAGAAACCCGCTTTCTTTATCCTCCCTGTTAAGACCCTACAATCCTTCCTCTTAAGCCGAGGACGACACCTGCTAGATAAAGCTTTAAGAAATGAAACATGAAACAGAAGACCCGCTAGCGGACACACGCTCGCAGCGTCACGTAGGATCGCAGCCATAACTCTAAGGACAAGCGCATAAATATCCCGAGGACATACTTTTTACACCTCTGGAGCCTGCCGCATAAACCATCTCTACGGAACTAGCCCGGAATACAAACCGAGGCCTGGAAAAAGGCGTCAACTTTTTTATTTCTTACAGGTCCTCGGCGGGGAATATATTGTTTGACAAGGGACGGGCAGAAATGTCAGACCGGGTTTAATAATTCAGTCCTCAGGGAATGCGGTAACTACAAACTAGGAACTGCTTTGTGTCAGATCTCGTTTTAAGGGGGACATCTTGTCTCAACGCTTCTTGTCTTAAATAATAATATTTTCTAGAGATCAATCGAACGGTCTTCAAGATTAACATAACACTGTTATAATTTTAAGAACTATTACACAAGGCTAATCAAACCTAAGACTTCTAAACACTTATATCAAACCTGATATGATAGACTTATGATTCAATTTTTCATTAGAACCTTAATATTACCTAAAAAAATACGATACCTCAAGACTATTTTAACACTATTTTCGCTAAACTATAAAACCGTAAGTACTCAGAAGAACAGAATTAATTATTTTTGTGAGTCTAAATTTGTGATTTATTATACAAGATTACTCTAATGATGTGATAAAAATGAAATAATTCTCTTGTGTAAAACTTCCTATAAAAGTTATGGATAACATTGAACTGAATAAGTGATATACAGTTAACAATTATTCAAAATAAACATATATACATATATTTATTTTTTTTCGGTTGGCTCTACAGACCTTGTAGATCTTGGCCGCCTTTACCAGCCTTCTCCACCTCTGTCTATCCTGGCCCGCTGAATATAAATATTAGTAACGATTATATTTTAGATTTTTAAGATTACTATGATAACTGCATTAACCAATATTGAAAAAAAAAATTTTTTACATGCATATAAAAATACTACAACCAAAATAAAATAATATTTAATAAATAGTCCAAAATATACGAAAAAGAAATTTTGGAACTGAAGAATATTTTTTTGGTTTTGAAAAATAATAGATGCTGTGATTGGGTGCATTTATGTATCGTCAGTACATATAATAAATACGTATTGTAGTCAATAAAACAAAAAAATTAACTAGTCAATATCCAGTGTCGCTAAAAAATAAAAACGTAAAAACACTAATAATTATAATTATAATAATAAGCCGTTAGTCATATCCACAAATGGACTGATTCAAGAAATTATGGTGAACACCATAAAATAATTGGACCTGAATTATATTCTAGAACAAATGAAGAAAGCATGAAGTCGTAACTACGTTAGAAAAGTGATGAAATTATTACAAATTAATTTTTTTAGCCTCACCCATGACTCATGACAGGGTGGGTATTCTCTCCGGTATAAACCGAGAAAAAGAAAGAAAATAGATAATAATAATTTTAATCCTAAAATCTGACAGTTGAAATGGCGTGGTCATTAGTAGGCCACAATCCTTGGTAGAAAAAAAAATGTATTTGTCCTACGGAGGACTATGGTACTCCTCCATCAGTAAGTTTATGGCAAGAGAGTTTATTCACATTAATTTTTTTTTAATTGTATTGTATATATACTCCTTAGACGGAAAGCTGCCAAAACTGACCACAAAGTTACTTATCAGTAGTTTCCTTTAATAACTAAGAAATATATAAACTTTAGTCTTCAAAATCATGGCAATACAATATCAGAGGAAACCTAAGATGCTGACTGAAGCTGGCTAATACGAAGAGGAGAGCTGGAAGCGGACAATCGATAAGGTTTTTCTATATCCTTGCCCTCCGGATCCTAGCTCAGCTCTCCTCCGGGATACAGACTTATCGTCGTCGTTAGGAGGAATTGCAGAGCTATCTTTGTGCGGATTATTCCGGCGACCTACACAGCAATATTTTTTTCCAAACGTTAGAAACTGTATCTTACAAATATCTACGAAATTGTTTCTTTACACGGAAACCTCTCCAAAGCTAAAATGCCTTACAGCTATAAGCCATTATGTTAAACATAATCCATCTTATGAATATTATCTACAATATAAAAAAAAAAAAAATCACTAAAGCCCATCTACAAACAACATATTAGGCTGTATACGTGAAAGAGACTGTATTGTTTGAATTGAAACCAAGAACGTCAGTCTACAAATTGAACTAACGTGCTCCCATGAACTACTTATTACTTTCAATAATAACGTTATAATTACTTTATAAGGTAATAATAATTTATAAGGTTATTAATGATTTAATAATAACTTCATTATTTTTATTATATCATTTTTAACCTCAAATGTTTTAATTTGATTAACAAAAATAATAATAATAATTTTAATTAAATCAAATGTATTTTGTACAAACGTTATAAACTATATAATCGGTAGATTAAAAAAAAACTGTACCACTACAACTCATGAAGGGTCTTGGGTTCAGTGCATGGTAGAGACTGTACTTAACTTTTTCTTGAATAACGGTTGTGCTGAGAGGTGTTATGTCCGAGATCACGGTCAACCACCAGGGTTTTCCTCCCAATTAAGGGTACCAACTTTAAATACACTGTAAGCCCCAAAAAGGTCTACAGACCCTAAAGGTCCAATCCGTAGGTGTTACCAGATTAAATAATTTATCTATACCTACGATATCTATTTATTATTTTTATTTTTAATGATTATTAAATTATTATTATTTCAGTATATACTTTTAATCCTCATGTATTTAAATTTATCATTCAAATGTATTTTTTAGGAATATTATTAACTTTGTAATTAGCAGATACCTTTAATTTAAAAATTATTAACCAGCAATTTAATCAGAATTATACTACAAACAAAGAAGGTGGTATGCATTGATTAAGATTTATTCATTATGTATGTGGATTGATTTGGTAGTTAGGTACAAAAGAGCTATGAATTTAGTGCCCGGTCCATAATGGGATTAATGTTTATTTAAATAAAAAATAAATTAGTAAAAAACAAAGTTCTATGTGAAGTCGTTGAATTTATTTAAAAACCAATTATATTTATAAGTATATACTGTTAATGTAATAAATATACAAAAAGTGTAGAATATAAAGGAACTGAGAAATAATAATAGAATTTAAGTTATGCATATATTCATTATAAATACGTTTTCATTTAATTTAAAATCAGATAAGCATTAGATTCCAGAGCTTGATGAATTTCTCTTAAATTAATTAAACCTACACCCAGTTGATTCAGTAACCAAAGAATAAAGTAAATAGAAAGAGTCCTAAATAAATAACACAGAGCAAACATAAATTTTATTTTATTTATTTTTTTCGTTATTAACTTAATAAACGCCAAAACAAATAGGTACGTAACCTTTATACTGGATACGCGTTAATTATTGAAGAGAAAAACGATTAAAATTTTTAATTAGTGACTCAATTAGATTTATAAAGAGAGAAAGAAAGAGGGGGGAGTTAATAGTTAATTAAAATATGATTAGGCCGGAGCCGTCGAGCAAGGCCTGAATTAAATAATAGCATTGGAGTAATCTACTCTCCGGGGGGTCGCTCGGCAAATTCCCTGTCTACACTTGTATTATCAGAATTTTATATTTCCTACCAAGAAGTTTTGGATTTAATCATATTTAGCGGTCATGAATCGCGTTATAATTAATGATAATAACGAACTTGTTGATTGAGTATTTTTGCTCTCTTCCTCAGCTGCACTCTACCATTATAAGATCCTAAGCCTGTCTTCAATATAAGTTATTAAATTAATCGTTCCTATTTTTTTTTTTTTACAGTCTGAAGGATGCCAAACAGCTTGCAACTTCTTAAAGGAAAGTCACCCACCCAGCAAGGAAGCCTTGGTCTTCCCCAACACCCCAACCCTTGACCTCAACGATGGGATGCTCGAATGGGAAGAAGTACCCAACGCAGAACTATACAGCGTCAGCCTCGTATATGTCAACAGGTCCATGCGTAACATTGGCCAGGTAATCTATTTTTCATAATTAATAATATAGCTATAGTGAAAATTATTAACTACTTCGACTTATCTCTTGGAATTCATTTCTGTTATATTCGTACTATATCCGATATTATATCTTAGCTTTTCCGGAAATAAGTATAGAATAGATTAGACAGTATCAATCAGATTTAACATTTAATAAATTGCTTAGAAAAATAAAATATATTTAAATAATTGGTCGATATCAATTAGATTTACACCAGTAATAAAGTTATAGCTATAATATGTGGGTGTGTATGTAAGTTCGCCTAATATTATTCGAGATATTTTAACATCAGTGGATGTTCATACTCTATATAAAATTTTGTCCAGAGAATTCTGAGGGAAGCGGAATGGTGTCATTCTCGTAATTTTTGGCTCGTAACTCCTCTTCAAGCAAGTGCCTGACTTAGCCCCTTTTTCATTATAAAATATAATTTATTTGCTTTCTTAAGTAAAAGAAAATCATTGAAGAAAATTCTACTTAACTACTTATTCATTGCGACATTAGGATTATAGATGTATTCAGCAAACCTAAGAAATAAGAAAAAAGTTGTAATCAGAAAAACTTACAAGGATGCAGTGTAGGGAAAAAAAAGACACAATGACAAGTATACACCAAATAACTAAGGTTTTAAGTGTAACATTAAGGTTGTGTTAATAAAAAAAAAATTATCGAAACATCCATTACAAAAATATTCAAGCTTATTTATGTTAAACTTCTTTACTTAAATTTGAGTAGTCTATTATAGAGATTTAATTTGGATCTTGTTGAGGGGCGACCTGTGGTCTAGTGGTTAGCGTAACAAACTACTAAGCCCAAGATCGCGGGTTCGTAGCCCCGGCAGGTGGCCCTAGGATTTTTTAAAGGGAGTAAAAAACCTTAGTTACGCCGTCCTTCGGAAGGGGCGTTAAACGGGGGTCCCGAGCCTGTACGATGTCAGGTACTCGTTAAAGATCCCTATCCTAATTAAACCTGGATAGGCAAAATTTAGAGCTCCCACGGTAGCATCGTCCGATTAGCCATAGCAGTATAAAGTGACGTTAAATGAACAAACAATTTGGATCTTGTTGACTTACGTCATGTGACTTACGTCCTGGACATATCTTTTCTTTTCAAATAAAAATATTTAAAAATTAATAAAATCAATAACTAATAAAATAAAATAAATGATTATAACATATAATGACGTAAGTCAACAAGATCCAAATTAAATAAATGTTCAAAGAACATTCTTCCCCTCGTATACATCGCAAATTGCGGGGACATGGGATCAGTGAAAAGAAAGGATATGGCCATGACCGGGGAGCGAGCTTGATTGAGCCCAGGATAGCTCAATTACTAGAGTTCCAGACTAGCGATCTGGGTGACCCGGGTTCGAGTCCCGGTCGTGGACACATCTTTTCTTTTCAAATAAAAATATTTAAAAATTAATAAAATCAATAACTAATAAAATAAAAACAACAAAAAAATATTATTTTAAGGTAATTTAGATATAAGTTGTAATAATTTATTTTGATAAGATCCGTAAACTGACTTTTTTTAGTTCTGGAGACCCTCCTGGGGCTCACTCAGCCTTTATAAATAGGGTAAATAGGGGGTCTAATAATCTTGACCATCCCCTTGTACAACCGTTAGCTTAGGAAGCTCAGATACTCAGTAGAGTACAAGTCGAATAATTTTCAATTAAACCGCTAATGGCAAGAGCGTGTTTTATTCTTGTTAATTGTGGGGATGTTAAGAGCTTAGCATGCTAGTTGCGGAGTTGATTAGGCTAGAACCAAGTGGCTAATTCCCGACTGTATGAAATGAATACTTAAGGCTAACGTTGTAAAAGGCAAAGCGGGCCCGGGTTTTTTCGTTTACATTTCCCCGGAGAGCGAGCCCCCATCCCGGGCGAGGCCAAAGCACTTCCATCGCTAATAAGAAATTTATATGCAAAGTTTGCGGCTAAACTGATACTACTTTTTTGTAGCCTCTGATCTTTCACAGTCGAAAAAAAAATTGCCTGACCAAACCGAGAGCATGCAGGAAAATTAAAAAAAAAAAATGTTCCAGACATTAACCACTGTTATTCATAGTAGATTCCACCCTCCCTCTCCCTTGTACTTGTTTTTTTTTTATTCATTACTTAAAGTTTTCAAAAATTTATTAAAACATTCTATAAATTGAATATTCAGCTGTCAACCGAATGTATACTCGTGTACTCTAGGTGGAGGTCAATAAAAGTAATTCCTTAAATAAGGATAAACTATTTCTTAAAAATCGAAGTGCCTACCAACATTGCTGGACTATTTCATAGCTGAATAGACATGGTGAAAAATATTTAAGACTGAATAATTCGAATAGAAAAAAAATAAATCTAAAAACGAAACCATTAGTATGAACAACATATAGATATAGTAGAAATAATTATTTATTAATTATTATAATTTTTGCTATAATTACTACTGTTATTAATTAGTTCTACTTGAACCGTGCTATGATAAAAAAAAACCAATTAATTATATTTTAGATAAAAATCAAAGCATGTTTTTAAATAATATTATTTTATTTAAATTTATCCACGATGGCCTGACCGATTTTATATTAACAAAAATAAATAAAAAAATAAATCGCATTTTTTATGCTTAATCGTCTATATTGTTTATAGACTAAATCAAAGATGAAAAAGTAATATACTATGGCTTTAAGTTTTTTCAAAATTTAATAGATAATAGATAGGCTGGCTACCTTGTATTTTTGTGTAATCAATTAAATTAAAGAATGGGGCTTACTCAGCTACTCAATATTTTATTGACTTATTTTATTGTTCCTACGTTTTGCCCATAATCGGGTAAAACCTATTAATGTTAACAATATTACATAAACCATTTAATCCTTTAATATTTAACTAGATCTAGTATAAATTTGTTTTTTCTAAGACGTTAACAATATTGTACATTTTGGGAAAAACAGTGTCAACCTGGGAAAGAGTACATTAAATGTAATCTGTTCACTTCTAATAACCATATTGATTGGGGTCCGGAGTAGCTCAGTGTCTAGAGCGCTGAGTTGCTATGCTGGAGGTCCAGCCTCTAAAAAGTGGGTACCTATATTGAGAGGAAAACCTAGGGGCTGACCGTGACTTCGGTCAAATCTCCCTGCACAACCGTTGGCTTAGAAATGGTACAACTTCTACCATTTTTTGAACCCAAGATTTTTACGGGGTTACAGTGGTACAGGTTTTTTTAATAACTTCCCCACGTCATAAATAAGCTGAAAGTCTTGAAAGGCAATACAACGCACCGAATGGAATAGAACATATGCGCGAAGGAGTACAAGCCGGTGAAACTATCAATTACTTTCATTCAGGTTTCAGTTTCGATAAACGTTGTAAACACAACAATAGGCAGTTCTATCGATTTCCATAAATCTTTTAAGACTTCTCAACCGATCTAATACTATTAGCCGATACCGAACCTCGCTGAAATATAACAAGGTTTTGAATAACTCGCTACCGAAAATTGCTGTCGAAGGAGGCCAAAGTGGATCACCGCTGTCGTGTCGCTAATGACCGGTCCCTTCTTAATACAATGGCTCACGAAAGGCTCTGTCCTGGCTGACCAATTGTCTCCTAGCCCATTAGGTTGCGATGGGGCTCCTCTTTAGCCGGCTAATGAAAAGCCGCTTCCCAGGAGCTTCTTTTTTTTTCTGTAATTGCAGCGGGTCCATGGCGGCCGCTACCTCCTCGATTAATTCCGTCTTCAAAAACAACAAAAGATTATTCCTCGAGGAGAAGCCTTTCCGTGAGGCTTCCTTTGGGATCACGCTCCTCTCCTAATTACCACCGTCATTTACCGGCGGCTTTGTTACGGCCAGTTTAAATTAACAGGGATATTTTAAGAAGTACCTCGCGGATAGGAAGCCTGTTGGGTTTTGAGGGCAAAGTGGCTTTTCAATCACACGCATCTTGTAGTAAACCTTACCTCCATTTACGACCTTTCATGTATGGAGCACATTTTTTGAAATGAAAACTACTTAAGCCGCGTTTGGCAACTGTTGGCAGTGTTTGGCTAAAGCGTATGCGTTGTGTCCATGACGGACGTGCTCATGACGTATTACACGAGACTAGCAACACCTGACGGCCCGTGTATGAGAGTTACAATTTATTTTACTTAAGGTTAGAAATCCATTGATATAAGAATAATCAATATTTAACTATTTAAAGGTACAAAATGTGGGTGCTTAGCATTTACAACCTACTAGGCCCCAATAACAAACCAGTCAATGTTTTACCACTTTAGGCAACATCAGGACATACAAAGAAATCTCACATCAACAGTTCAAACATAACTACAATCAGAGACAGCATTCTCACTTCATAAAGTTCATGAAAATTGTATAATTCTAAAACTGTAGTATTGGCGAAACGTTGACTCGCTAGTTGTTTTCCATTATTTTAAAGAACTTTTTGCTGTAAATTAGTTAATGAATTAACATTTTTGCTGTATACGAATGCATTCTGCAAAAACTAAAAGAATGCCAAAAACAGTTCATCGGACAAATTGGAAACCTTGTGTTTAAATAAATGAATTATTTTTCATGAAAATGAATAAAAATAATAATCTAAACACACCATATCTATATCTATCACAGTCAATGAGGTAAAAGGGGTCCATCTGTAAGAACAGCAGACTGCTCTTTATTCGTTGTCTATTTGGTCGGAAAGAGTACAAAAGGAAAGTAGGTATAATTGATGCGGATTAGGACAGAAGAGGTTTAGGAGGAATTTGATATAATGTGAGGTATGAGGTCGTGAGGTCAGGGAAGCACCTGCCAGCTCCTAGGTCACGAGCGATGGTCACGAGTAAGGGTCACAATTAACTATATTGGGCAGTCCAACAATGGCCATCACTTCCCCAATGGTCCGCCTTCTTGTCACTAATCGACAAATTGTTCTGAATAAATGTTTAATCGATCGCTAGTTGTTTTTATTATTCCTTTTAGCATGCCCTGAATTGATATTTTGTTTACGATCGTCTAAACAACGGAGTAGGAAGGTATCTTTTTTTTAGGTTTAAAATTCTTTAGCTTATAACGACATTATAAATTACGTAAACTTAAGTTGGATTTGAATGACTATAGGCCAATTTAAGTCATTTCTATCCCTTCCCATTAAGTCATAAACAAAATCATTAATTTTTTCATATTTATTTTAATAATGCATTTATTGACCATATTTACTCCTTAAAAAAAGAAAGAATGGATAGCTTTTATTTGCGGTTTAAATATATTTGTATTATCCTCATATTGAGTTATTCAGTGTCCGCAATACATAATGTCTCGAAAATCAATGATTTTTTTTTTACCATATGTAGTAATAATAAGTACTTATTATTATTTAGTGCTGTAGTAAAAATGTAAGAATAAAAAATTACAATATTTAGCAATTTCAAAAAAAACCTGATTTTATTTTATACCTTATAACTCCAAAATTGTGAGTCTAAGAATGATTTTTTTTTTTGGTACTCCAATCTGGTTTAACATCTTTGTTTCCTGCAGTACCTTCCACCAACTATCTTGGTGTCCCTTACAGATAACATTCAGTTCCGAATCCCATGAACGTTCCTCACTTACCAGAAACAACACCTCTCTTCTTGTGCCATGGAGTGACTCGATCCGCAGCTGCTTTTGTGGTTTCTCGCTTCTCATCCTGAAGAATTATGCATTCTCATCCCCCTAAACATTGTGCATAGCTCAAGGTTTGTAACTTTTCCATTCCCCTCCAATCAGAACTCCCAATATAGATATGCCTGGGAATTCTTCTTCTAAAGAGACTAATAGTTTGTGTTCACAAGCTGGGAAAATAGCCTATACATAAAAAATTATGATCCCATCCTCCTGTAAAACTACAGCTTTGATCTTCTTGGTAGAGAAGAAGTAAAAATCATTTAAAGGGAGCATTTGATAGGACCTTGTATCTGAGAGAGAAAAGGGATAGATATTCATCAGTAGTAGGCACATGTTTGACCAATTATTTGTGAAGACAAGTTATTTTGAAGGATAGAGTTGCTACAGCAAAGGCCTTGGCATTTATTCTTTATTTATAGTTAATCTGTCCCAGAAAGTTTCTAGTATTGTATTACAAAGCCTACAGCACTCCTCCATAAATGGCCAAAAAATA
Source organism: Troilus luridus (assembly GCA_964056705.1). Classification (NCBI taxonomy): domain Eukaryota; kingdom Metazoa; phylum Arthropoda; class Insecta; order Hemiptera; family Pentatomidae; genus Troilus; species Troilus luridus. The sequence continues at coordinate 97,378,622 of OZ057412.1, read as the reverse complement.
AAATGGCTCAATTTTATTAACATTGTTAAAATGGTTCTTGGATTAACTTGTTCATGGATACAAACTAATTTTCTTAACTAATTTTTTGTTAATTAATTATAAGTTTAATTTTAAAATTAGTATAGATATAAAAACAAACAAAAGTGTGTAGAGTTAATGTAAATAAACCTTGGAATCATGAAAAATAACTAAATTTTTTATTATTTTTACAGATAACTGCTAATATTTACACAATATATGTTTGCTTTTCTCTCTAAAAATTATGAATCCTTTAAATAAAACATTTATATTTTTTTTTCAGACTGTTTCTCACAAGTTTAGAATAACAAAACCACAGCTTTCGAGGGTAACTAGGATAGTGGTTATTGCTGTTAACAACAGTGGTGCATTGGGCATCATAAATTACAATATTTTGAGAAGAATCGTGAAGAAAAATGTTAGCTCTGCAGTTCTTAAGCTAAAAGAAGATGAACAAAAAGAACCTTTGAATTCTCCTCCAGCTCATAATCCAGTAAATAGACAATTATACATATAGACATTATTAATATTATTTGTTTCCCTGAATAGTCTCAAAATAGATTGGATTAAATCCTTTACTCCTGCATTCTCCTTCTTTGAAGATATGTAACTGATTGAGATCTTCATTTTGATTTTACACGGAGTTTGTGAAAACTCAGAAAATCTGATTATATATAATTTTGAAGACAGTCAAAATGGAATTATATTATTCATACTTCATATCAGTATCAGTTCTTGAAAACATTGTTATATTCTCAAAAAGAATATAGTTCCTTGAGAATAAAATCCTAATGAAGAAATTTAACTATTATGTTTAACACTCAATTGCTCGCTACAGAACATGTTGAATACTTTTGAGAGGAATAATCTGCAAATTATTTAGTACCTCCTTGTACTCTTTGGATGGAACTAGATATGTCAGTTAGGCTAGATAGTTATTGACCATTGTTCACTGTGCACATTCTAGTTGCAATTGCAAACCCATACATGCTGTATGATTAAACTTGTTAAACACTAAATAATTTATAATTTTCAGTTATACTGTTTTGTTAATTTGGTTTCTGGTTTAGTATTTTTCATTTTGTGATTACTTTATACTTACTGTCAAATGTTAATTATAATAATTATTATCGCATGAATGTTTCTGACAGTGAACTGTGATATTCCTGTCATGTTTACATCAATGTTATGCTTCTTTTATTTATTACTTTAGTAATGTACCACAATTTCATTAGTACAGATTTTTTATAGTGAAAAAATATATATTTTACCTCAGCAGCCTTAACTATTCTATAAAATTTATAAAGTTTATATGGTGGATGTGACAGAAATAGTGGAGAAATCAGATATAGTTAGTTACCTTCAATGACAGTTTGGTTCTGAATCGTGAAGTATTGTCAAAAATTTAAGTGATTATGAGATGTTTTACATAAAAAAGACATTTATGTAACAAATAAATGTTCAATATTACATGGCAATGTGAGTGATTTTTGTTTTTTTGTCAAAAAATTTGTTTTGTTTTTCTAATGGTTTAACATGCACTGTTTATATGTTTTCCTAAAATCTTGTATGTAGTTATTCATTCTAACCTATAGTTTATGAAAATTGATCATTTATGTCATAGATAAATGCGAACAGTGTGATTATATATGATACGAGTAATTGGGTGTTAATATTGTGAATTCTCCCTCCTTTCAAGATTCAATAGAAAATAGTGATTCAGGCTTCATAGTGATTCAGAATATATTTTTTCTGGATTCTTTAGCTTATTTAGTTTTATTCTATTTCTAAATATTTTTTCCTTTCCATCTGACTGAACATCCAAATGATGATTATTTATTTTCTATAAATAATTATAAAATTACATTCCATAATTCATAATTATTAAATTGTAGTTTTCAGAGCTTTTCTCTGAACATCTTATGTATATATAAGCACAACAATTTTTCTTAATGGACAAATAATTACAGGTTCTCTGGCTGAATGAGCACGAGACGGTTAAAATAGACGAGACTCTTGTGAAGACTAAAATTTCTTGGAATTTCATCAATAATGAAAAATGTAACGGCAAACATGAATTTCTGCTTAAATGGTGGATTCCTGAGTTGAATATGGAAGGAAAGTCTGTCATCAATGGCTCTGCAACAACGGAACTAACACACCTCAACAAATACATTTGCCTAGTAAAGGTAAACTATTAATCTAAATTCAATTTTTTTTTAATTTGTAATTTTATTTAAGAAAATTTAATTAAAGGTGGACATCTTCATTAATCATTGAAATTTAATTTTATCTTAAACTTATAATTCATCTTTTAAAAAGGCTTTATAATATTTTTAATAAAAAGTTATATGATAAAAAGGACTTCTGTAACATAAAAATAAAAAGTTTATGTCTATATTACATTTTTATAAAAATATTATTTTTAAAAAACATATAACGTAACATTGGTGATGTTTGGTCATTTTCAAACTTCTCTGATTTAACAGTTAATAAATAATATAATAAAACAATTAAATTTAATCAAATTTAGTACAGATTTGTAGCGTAAGTGATTTATTTGTCGTTAATAATTATGAATAATATATATTGATTAATTATAATTCAGTAACAAGCATAATTATCGTACTACAAAATTATTACCTCATTATATAGATGTCTTTATGAGATAAGGTTTGTTAAATAACTGTACCACATATAATGTTTGCTTTATTTTTAACTGATTAATGAATTATTTTTACCACTACTGAATTATTGATAATTTGAAAATCAGTCAGTAATACAGAATAATTTTTTTTATTAAAATTTTTAAGTAACCCTGATCCCTACCTCCCTTTCCTCAGTTTCTGACAGAAATCTAATGTAAACCTACTGATTCAGCACTTTTCAAAGCAATTTCATCTATTTTATCTGTTATTTAAATAATTATTTCAGTCCATCGCCTCTTGGAATCCCAAAAAAACACTCTCCAGGCAGGTCAATCTTCTGCTTAAATAAATTAGTATCGAATACTCGATATCGTTACCTATATATTTTGTTTATTTTTCCAACAGCAAAGAGGATACAGACTTTCTAAATACTTTATCGCATGCTATGCCATTCATTTATTTTATTTATCAATTCCGTTATTAACTATTATATTAATGTTATTTATTATTATTTTGTTAATATCTAACCTATATTTTATTTTAGACAATTAGTTAAAATCCTGCAAAGTCTCGTACTTTTTATTTATTTATTATTATTTTGTTAATATCTAAGCTATATTTTATTTTCGACAATTAGTTAAAATCCTCCAAAGTCTCGTACTTTTAATTTATTTATTATTATTTTTTTAATATCTAACCTATATTTTATTTTCGACAATTAGTTAAAATCCTGTAGTCTTGTACTTTTTTTTTATGCATTATTTTTATTTTCCAATTTATGTATTATTTTTTTTCCTATTTCTATTTTTATTATGTTTTGTCACTCTTGATTACTTCATGATTTGTATCATTATTTAGCCTTCTGGTCAGATGAATATTATGTTTATTTTATTTGTTCTTTATTGTTATTCAAAAGGGACTTGGTCCCAGAATAAAGTTTGTTTTCTATTTCTATTTCAAAAAAAGTTAATGATTATCTTTTATCCATATGTACTATATTTTTGTACATCTATCACTGGTTTCCCGAACAAAAGTTACATTACACTAATTTCCAATGACAATATCATGCTAGTACATTCCTGGTCAAAACTTTTCTATATTCTTAGCCTTCTCATAATCTTTTTCCATCCACCTTTATAGTACAAAATATCACCTTGTCAATTTGCATTTCCCTCTAATAAAAAAAACCTGTACCAGTACAACCCGTGATGGGTCGGGGCTCAGTACATGGTAGAGACTGTACTGTTTCATGGACAACGGTTCTGCAAGGAGGTGACTTGTCCTAGGTCACGCTCAACCGCCAGATTTTTCCATCTTAATTTGAGTAATATTGCGTGGAGGTTGGGTCCATCAGGAGGGTCCTAGATCCTGTATGATCCATCTCCCCCTGCAAACAGACTAAATAAAAGTCATGGCCTGCAGCGGGATTTGAACCATATTTTCCGGCATGGCAACTCGGTGCTCTACCACTGAGCCACTCCGCTCCCTTCCCTCTAATAAAACTGCATAAATAACATTAATTTAATTATGAATAAGGAATCTAGAACAATTATGCTTACATTTTTTAAGTTAAGTTCTTTATTTTAAATGTTATTAATAATATTAAACTTTTTTTTTCTAGATAAAAGTGATGGGTACTGAAATGGAATCACAAATCTTAATACTGAAAAAATATATTATTGACCTGAAGTCACCAAAGAATAACTTTGTCATGAACTGCTTTTTTTACAGCTGTATATTATCACTTTTTATTATATCAATGGTTTTAGCTAAATTTGTAAACAAATGGAAATTTAGTGAATTTAAAGAAGCACAGGAAAAATCGAATCCTTTTTACAATGTATAAAATAGTTAAAGAAAGTTTTTACCAAAGTAACAATACTGTGATTTTTCTATATATTTTTTTATTATAGTAGCTTTACTTGTTTATTTTCTTATCAATGCTAAAATTACAAATTAGGTTTAGTTTTATAAATTTTAATTAATAATAATTAATTAATTAGATCTTTTTTATTTTAGCTTTGATAAGAAAAATAAAATATAGCATAAACAGAATAATTTTGCTATATTTAGCCAAAGATGATAAAAGAATAACAAACATAATATGTAAATAACAAAGTGATTGTTCTAAGAAACATGTAAAAAAAACAACACTTAAACTAAATAATCAGAAATATACTATTTATTATCTAAGCAAAGGATATGTGTAATAAAAAAAAAATGGAAACTGCTAATGTTATATTAAGTTAAGCAATTCAAAACACCATAGTAAATGATTTTTGAGTGTTACTAAGTTGTATAAAGCATTCTAATTAATGTAATTTTATAACTCTACATTTTAGCCCTTCATCGTAAATAATGTAATATTCTTTAAATTTATACATTTTAACCCTTTATAATAACTAGTGTATTAATTAAATTTATACTTTTAACCCTTTATTGTAATTAATGTAATATTGTTTAGATTTATATATTTTTTAATCTTCTATTATAAGTAATGTAATATTGCATAAATTTATACATTGGTCATGCTAATGGAAAATTGTTCAAATTTATAAATTTTAACCCTTTATTGTAATAATGATTACTAATATATAACATTTTAGAATTTAAGTATATTGTATAATAATGTAAATAAAAAATTAATAAAACACATTTTAATTTTACAAAGACTAATGGTTGTTTTAATATTGCCAAAACCTTTTTATTGTTTCAGATGATAATACAAATATTATATAAGGTCCTGGGTTCTATTGGTATCTTCTGACCTATATTGTAAATAATATTAAAATGTATTTAATAGTTAAGAGTTGTTAATCTCAATTACTTTTTTAAAAGCAATGTAGGTGCAGTTAATAGTTATTACTATTACTAGTAAGAAATCTAAAAAAATAAAATGAAAAAAATAATTTAAAAAAATTAAAAAACTATAAATAAAGGGATGATGGCATTTAATTCATTCATAAGAAAAATAAGAAATGTTAAATTTACAGTAAAAATAATTAAATGACAATGAATTACTAGTAGTTCAAAATCAACTCATGGGTGTTCACAAAATTTCAGTCACATTTGTGTATAAAGGCATTGATAGATATAAGGTAAAAAAGCAAATGAAAGCATAAAAGATTTTTTTTTTTATCATATATTACTTTTGAAGAATACCTACTATTCATATTTTATTTAAAAAATATGGTAATTATTCCACAGGTTGTCGCTCCAAAGTGAGTCACAACTTTTCATTAATTTCCCTATAATTAATCAATAACCTCTATAATTAATTTGGGTATCTCTTTCACAGGTTGTAGCTTCGGGTTGAGTCATAAGTATAAGAACTGAGTATATTTTGGTAATTATTCTATCTAGAAATGAATGTTTCAACATCAATATTTAAAAATGTTCGTAGTTTTATTTTCTGAATTATACTGAGGAAATTTTATTTCTTGATTAAATGATAACCATAATCTTACTCATTATCATAAGGAAGAAAATAGTTGGGGGTGCAGTCAAATGAAAACACTAAATAAGTGGTAGCTTATTTAATTATGTGCCGACGTTTCGACCCACTTTGTGGGTCATCTTCAGGGCTAAGAAAGAAAAACAGACAAAATAACAGAATTATAAAAATACATTGAGGACTAAGTATATGATAAATGAGAAAAAATATATATGTAGAGAGGTAGAAATTTAGAACAAAAGTGAGGGATATATATGAATAAAAAAAAAATAAAAATAATAAAAAAAAATAAAAAATAAAAAAAATTACAGAGAAAATGTACAGAACGGTGGTGATGCCAAAAAGATTTTTTTTTTCTTTTTCTTTTTTTTCTTTTTTTTTTTAACAAAGATAGAAGACGGAAGTAAACAGAAAGATATTTTTTAAAAAGAAAGAAAAAGTATAAACATCAGAGGTGAGAAGTAAAATTATGGAAAAGGTAGTAGAATATAGATAAAAACTATAAAATGTAAGATACTAGACTCCTGGGGAGTTTACATAAGTAAAATGAAAGAAGGTATAACCAAAATGATATTAAAGGGTAAATAAAGGAAAAATAACAGTAGAAAGGCAAGATATAAATATAGAGTATAACAATTTTTAAAATGCATACCTATAGTATGAAGTGGTATAAATATATGACATAAATATACAAGGAACGTATAGAAATATAAGTAACAATATGGTATGACCATGGAAATAGAATAAATATGATGAAATAGTGATGTTAAATGCTAATGAAATCTTAGATAATAATAACATATGATGGATGCCAAAAAGCTAATATGAGAAAATAAAAAGATGTGCAAAATGGAGAAGGAAAGGGGTGAGGAGAAGATATGATTATTAAAAATGTAATTACCTATAGGAAGCTGTAGCAAGAGTAGACGCGGTCTAACTGACAAGAAAATACGTTATGAAGGTGTTGCCAGCGATATCTGACGGCCAAAAATATGACTAATTTTTAAGTTCTGAGATATATATATTTTTTTAATTGTATATTAATAGTAGTATTTTTAATGACTATTTTTTAGAAATATTGACTATTTTATTATATTATAATGTGTATCATGACTATTTTATAGAGGGCCACGAAAATTAATGACTAAATTAATGGGGAAAGGTAGGGTGATAAAACAGTAGGATTTGATGTCAAAAGGTCAAAATAAGTATTATAGGAAAGAGAATATAGTAGTAACAGAATGAAAATGGGAAGGAATAACAAGGTAAACTAATTTAAGGTTTTTTTAGTAAGTTGAAAATTTGTGAGTAGAAAGAGGATAAGTTATTTGAATCGATCTTGAGGTTAACAGTGGAGGAATCTAAATTTATGTGGATAGTTTCAGAGAGTATGCGTTTATCATGGTTGGGAACAGAAGCTAGGATGGATGTATTATCAAAGTCAAAATTGTGGTTAAGGGATAAGGCGTGTTCGGAGAGTTTTGATGCGGTAAGGTTATGGGAGGAAATGGAGTATTTGTGTTGGTAAATACGGTCTTTAAGGAAGTTCTTAGTTTCGCCAATGTAGGAAGAGTTGCAATTAGGAGTAGAGCAGGGGATGCGGTAGACGACATGGGAGTGTTGTTTAAGGGGAATGGGATCTTTTACTTTGGTATAAATATTGGAGAGTTTGTTAAGGGATTTAAAGGTGATGCGTAAATTGGGGATAGATGAAGGTAAGGATTTTTGAATGTTATGTGAGTGGGTGGGTATATATGGCATGGATCTGTATATAGAGGTAGATGGCGGATGTGGAGATAGGGTGGGGGTGGGTGGGTTATTATAGGCATGGACAAGTTTATTGATAACGTACGGAGGAAAATTGTTTTTTAAAAGGATTTCTTTGATTCGGTGGGTGTTAGTTTTATGGAAACAGGGGTCAGCGGGGGATAAGCCTTTATTTACCCTTTAATATCATTTTGGTTATACCTTCTTTCATTTTACTTATGTAAACTCCCCAGGAGTCTAGTATCTTACATTTTATAGTTTTTATCTATATTCTACTACCTTTTCCATAATTTTACCTCTCACCTCTGATGTTTATACTTTTTCTTTCTTTTTTAAAAATATCTTTCTGTTCACTTCCGTCTTCTATCTTTGTTAAAAAAAAAAAAAAAAAAGAAAAGAAAAAAAAAAAAATCTTTTTGGCATCACCACCGTTCTGTACATTTTCTCGGTAATTTCTTTTTTTTTTTTTTTCTTTTTTTTTTTTTTATTCATATATATCCCTCACTTTTGTTCTAAATTTCTACCTCTCTACATATATATTTTTTCTCATTTATCATATACTTAGTCCTCAATGTATTTTTATAGTTCTGTTATTTTGTCTGTTTTTCTTTCTTAGCCCTGAAGATGACCCACAAAGTGGGTCAAAACGTCGGCACATAATTAAATAAGCTACCACTTATTTAGTGTTTTCATTTGACTGCACCCCCAACTATTTTCTTCCTTATGTCTACTTTCCAGCCAACCATCCCCTCGCTTCTCTTACTCATTATCCATAATTACATCCTTATGTTTTGATGTCTTAAATTTTAATTTAAAAAGTAATCAAGATTTTTAATCCTTCATTTTTCTTGTACCCTCTCTTTCAAGTCCATTAATTTTCATTCGAGGTATTCAATTTTAATCACATTTCTTCCCATTCTTATTCTCTATTTTTGTCCATCATGCTTTCTGATATATTCAATTTAAAAAATATGTAAAATTTAGAAGAACGAAGAGTGATACATCTTTGTATTGTTGAATTATTATCAATCACAAAGAAAGCAAATTTTACTGGGGTAAACACAGTAGAGTTGCCAGGTTTTTTAATTACAGTGATGAACATATGTAATTGACCAAGAAAAGAATTTACAGTGGTAATGATTACAATTTGTCTCTGCAGTTTAAGGACAAAAATCACAGGAAAATTGCCATTGAAAATTGTTTCCTTCTCTGGTTGCAGTTTTAATCAACTCAGATTTTTATCGTACAATCTGTGATGAAGTTTTAGCTTTTATGAGGAAGTTCAGAGCCTTGTGAAATGGAGTAGCACTGCAATTTTCAACAGTTGTAACTACTCTGTTTTAGTAAACACACTTCTCTTAAGTAAATTAGTGGGGTTATTAACTATCCTGATCGTTGCCCAACTCACAGCAGCTAATACTTACAACTAATACTACTAAAATACTAAAGTATATTGGCCTTGAGAAATAAATATTTCATCCAGCCACCGATCTTTACTGCAGATATATATTAAAAAATTATGAAACTCCGGGAAAGCCAATATAACAGTTGACCCCATTGTTTGGTCTTAGCTATCTTGTCTTAGCTATTTTCATGCTTATGTTCACTAAGAGTTCACCTATCTTGGATCCCAAGTCTCACGTACTAACGCCATCAGAGTAGAAACAAGGAGAAAAATATTGTCCGTAAACCGTGCCTATTTTGGACTTATACAACACCTAGCAAGTAGGGTTATAACAAGGAAATCAAAAATCATTCTATACAAAACCCTTATTTGCCCAGTGCTTACATACGGAGCGGAAACATGGACATTGACAAAAGACGCATACTGCAATTTTCTTGTCTTTGAGCGCAGGATTCTCTGAAGAATATTTGGATCCATCTGTGTTGATGGAAGATGGAGGCGAAGAAAAAATGAGGAGGTGTACAATCTCTTTGGTGAGCCTGACGTGGTCAGTATTATCAAGCGATCCAGATTAAGATGGGCTGGACATGTGGCGAGGAGGTAATCCCAAAGCGTTGGCTGACGGATTTCACCCACGGACGGAGGAGAGTCGGCCGACCAAGACTGCGGTGGACTGTTGTGTGGCTGAGGACGCCAAGAATCTGGAAGTCCGCAACTGGATGGCAGAACCACACAACAGGGACTACTGGCGGAAGCTGATTGAGGAGGCCTGGACGCATCAACGTGTTGTAGTGGTGAACCAATAATAGTAATAATTTCATGCCTATGTGCTTTAGGTCAGGAACATCTGAGAGTACAAAAGTGTACATTCCTCTATTTCTCAATACAATTACTGGCATCAAAGAAATAATAATACAAATATTTGGTTAAAAAACGGTCTTTTTTTTTTTTTATGCACCCCATTATAATATAAGTATAACATATATACATAGACTAAAAAATTCCTTACTTTAATTTTTTCTGATTATAGTAGTTAAGCAATCCAATGGATGATAAATGAAAAGAGTTTTGCAATAACTATTGATTTTTATATTAAAGGTCAAAGGTAAGGAATGGGCCAGTTTAAACAAACCAAAGCAAAATAAAAAATCCTCTGTCCCTGGAGAAGAATTAAAAAAGAAAAAAGTAACATTAGTTAATACTAACATATTTTTTTTCATTAAGTTAAAGAACTAACTTAACAGTAAAAATTAGAACAACAAATGATTAATAAAAACAAGGCTTATTGTAAAAAACATCACGATTCATCATATAAATCAAATAAAGGCACACAAGGAAATTCAGCATGATCAACGTTAACGGCATCCAAAAGGTAGACTATAACTCCAGCTATTCCATTGAAAAGAGAATATATATCATCTCTGTTAAATAATTTCTTACAGGCCTTTTCATCTTTTAGTATCAATGAGCATGAATGAGCTTGCTGAAGATAAATTGGGTGCCTTGTGAGTCGATAAAGAATCAGTAACCCATAAAGGTTTCCCACTAAACCATGGTCAATACCTGAAAAAATATTTATTATTGCATCATTCTCTCATTCCCTATTTTAACAGGCTAGTGTTCTGTTTTGTAAGAACGAAATGAAGTTTAAACAGATCTGAGCAAGTTTTGAAAACTTATGTGGAAGAAAATTTATTTATACTCTAGAGTATATTATTTATACTCCGGGTAGAGGTCAATAAATTTCTCATAGATGTGGAGAAATGTTTATTAATTAGCCAACGTTTCGACCTGCTTTGCAGGTCTTCTTCAGGGCTATCGCGGGGGGGGAGGGGGGCAGTAAGATAGATTGGTCCAAGCTGTAATCATATCACTCTCTGTGTAATCACATTACCGTCAGGTGGCCCTAGGATTTTTTAAAGGGAATACAAAATCTTTTGTTATACTGTCCTTTGGAAGGGGAGTTAAATCCGAGCCTGTACGATGTCTGGTACTCGTTAAACATCCTTATCCTAATTAAACCTGGATAAGCGAAATTTAGGGCTCCCATTGTAGCATTGCCAAATTAGCCATAGCAGCATAAAAGTGATGTTAAATAACCAAACAAACAAATCAGGTAAACCCTTCAATGACAGTTTTGGTGCTTTCCAAACAGCCAACTATTTCCTTAGAGCTACTCCATCCTTTGTCAAAGAAAGAAAAATACCCAGACTTAATGAAACGATGAATGAGGAAACTTTTTCTCTTAGGTTTTCAGAAAAAGACTGGGTACATGTGTCCACTGTTAAATAAGCTGTTGTAGCAAATGTAGGAGCATGTGCTGACTGAAAACACTTCTGACTTGCGGTTCCTCCCCTAAAGTTGGCTCAGTCACAAAGCTTACAGGGGAAATAACGAAAATTCATATGCATTGGAGGTGTTGATTATGACACCTTCTGGCTTCAGTGAGATCTGTAAAGATCAAACCTGGGAATATCTTTTCCATATGTATCATATGCATGAGCTCCCACGAGACAGTAGGACCTCTCGATAAGAGCCCCGAAATGTATATGAGGAAAATAATTCCTGATTCAAATCACCAGATCGTATGTCACTTGATGGAAACCTTATATTAAATTAATAACATAAATCATTTTGTAAATCAAAGAAATAATTCTTATAATAATAAAAAAATTAATTGAATTGAAATGAAATTAATTTAATTTAATGAACAATTTAAAGGTTTTGTAATGAAATAAATTACTTGTACTGAATAAACTAACTTTCCTAAAAAAAAGGAAAAAAAGAACTATTTATAAATTTCTCCTAAGATGAATCTAATTATATATATATATATATATATATATATATATATATATATATATATATATATATATATATATATATATACATAGACAAAGAGAAAAAGAGAAAAGGCATTATTACATCTCATGAACAAGAGATTGCTTGTTTCCAAATTACAATGGGACATGATTATCTGCAAAAAGATTTGAATTGGATTGGAATTACAGATGCAACAGAATGTTCACTTTGCAACAACTGAGAGACACCTTAACGCATGTCTAACACTTGAGGGCATAATAAGAAACTTTCAAAATAAGGACAACCTATAAGTCAGAATCTCTTAGAAGACAGCAAGGATACCATCTGTCAGAAGAAACTCATGTACAAAACACTGTGTATGATAAAATTATTCCTTAATAATTATTAAATATTAAATTATTTAATAAGCTGAAAAAAGAATGAATGAATCTAGAAGACAACCTAATTCTGCTATAGGGTAGAAAAAAAATCTTTATTAATCATGTAGAATTTTATTTCTATATCTTTAATCATTTTTAACTCATGCTCAACTTATATAATTGAGTTCAATAGTTATCATCCAAAAAACTTGGAAAAATAAAATCATAAAAGTTTTTTAGCAAAATAGCATGTAAAGAAATAATAAATATATGAATTTCAGGCCATGGGATTGTGATGACATCAATAGGAGCTGGTCAGCTTTTAAAAAGATCCACCTGTGTACAGCGAAATGGGTCTGCGGTGAGAAAAGAGTTGGGTCAGGCTTCAAGAGAACCAAGTAGTGGACTGAAGAAGTGAAAAGGGCAATCCATGATAAGAAAGTAGCTTGAAAGAACTACCTGAGCAAGAAAACCCCGACCGCCTATCATACATACAAAACCCATAGAAAGGAAGAGTTGTCATCCAAGCGAAAAGAAGATCTTGGGCGGATTTTGGACGAAAGCTGGAAGAAAATGCTAAGGAGAACCAGAAAGTCTTCTACAGAGTGCCCAAAGAAATGAGGAAGGTCAGCAGACTTCCCTGAAAGGAATCAGAGATAGGATGGGAAATATCATCTTGCCTGAGGAGCATATAATTGAAAGATGGAGGGAACACTTAAAAGACCTACTGGAAGGTAGAGACATTGAGTCCAGTCTGGCTCAGAAAGATGCAGAAGAGGTCTGGATTGAGAACGACTTCATCAGTGAAGAGGAACTCCAAGATGCCATCAGAAAAGTAAACTAGGGAAAGCAGCAGGGCTGGAAATAACTCCAGAGACGTTCCAATATAACGGCAACAAAGGCCAAGAGATGTTTCTCAATCTTTTGAACCTAGTCTGGAAGGAGAAACAGATCCCCAGGGACTGGGAAGTAGCAGTAATTGTGCCCATTCACAAGAAGGGAGAGAATCGGGAGTGCAGTAACCATCGAGAGAGAGAAGGATAGTCGATTGCCAGCTGGGAGAGAAACAATACGGCTTCAGGAATCAGAGAAGCACCCAGGATCTCATTTTTATGATGAGACAAATTACAGAAAAGACTGTTGAAAAATATAAGGAGCTCACCTTCTGCTTCGTGGACTCAGTAAGGATAGAAGACAAAGAACGCGCATTGTCTAAAGGAGGTATAGACCTAGAAATGCGGTACCTGTGAAAAATAGAAAAAACTCGGAGAGATAAGATACAATACAGGCTAATCTCGATATTAAACCAGCTGAAACTATTCTGGATGAACACAAACTAAGGTGGTACGAACATCTACTTAGGGTGGAACCCGAGAGAATCGCCAGAAAGACTTACGAGACTCGCACAGAAGAAAAAAGGCCCAGAGGAAGGTCCCATATATCCTCAGAAGACAGTGTAAGGGATGTCATCAGGCAGAGAGAAATGGACTGGTTCAGGAAAGAGATACTTGGTCAAGGCTCTTTAAGAAGGATCCTCACACTGGACAGCTGTAGAAGAGGGAAAGATTATGATGATAATAAAAATATAAATTTCAGCTAAACCTTCCATGGTTTTTAATTATTTTTTTAAGCTAAATTCATGAATTATTAATTACATTGCTTAAAAAAAATCTATTGAATCATTGATTAGTAGCACATGCACATATAGACATGAATCATCGCCTTTTTAATAAATTAACAAAACTATTCATTAATACTGTTAACAGGTCATTCAATAAGAAATAAAACAATTAAACTTTTCCATTTCATATAAACATAATAATATTATGACGATATTTCTCAGTTTTTTGAGCATATAGATTTTAATTTATTTCACTCAATAGTTTTCGAGATTTGCTGAAAATAAATAGTTACATTTAAACTCACCCTACTTATTTTTTTCTATCAAAGATTCTTTATTTCAAGTAAATAATTTTACTTCAACAATAAATACTACTGTTTTAATAATTGTATATCCAATGTAAATTTAAAAGAAATAAAACCTACTGATTCCGCTTCCATTTCGACCATCTGTCAGAATAAACTCAAGTCCAAAATTCCAAATTAGGTCGCCAACCAACATGCAGCTATACAAATATCTGGAATGCTTCCATCTTAAATAGGCCTTAGCCATAAGATGCAAGAGCCCTAGCAAAAAACTGTTATATTATAGAAAGAGGTTTCAATATTCTCTGTATATTGAATAAAATCAGTTTTAGTAAATATAATAGCTTATTCTTCTATCTCAGTAATTCATCTAACTAAAATATATTTTTTAACCCACCAAGTACTGGCTTGTCCATAAGATCACACCAAACCTACCCCCCTCAAAAGGACACCCTGCCCTCCCACCCTTTTTTTATTCACTTTTACCACTGCGCTGATTTGTGACCGAAACTGTGATAATTGAAGCATCTTTCACTTCAGAAAAAAAGTATGAAATTTGTCAAATTTTGAATGTGGATTTTCTCCAACGGTAAGTGTTATAATTTTGTTAATATTTTTTTTTAACTGATAAAATTATAGAGTTAGACTCTACAGAATCGTATCATGCTCCAGTATGAGTTTCATTAGAAAATAATAATCCTGAAGGTTTTCATATGGTTGTCACTATGACTGTGATCATATATGATCATCCCAGTCTTTTCTCAAGACAAAATTTTTTAATTGTTGATTCAATAAAAATTTTGTTGTTTATTGAAAATAAAGAAATAAATATGCATTTATAATAATTGTTTACCTAATTTTTTTAGATAAGTCATAAACTTAACCAATTAAAACCTTGTCCTGCTTTAAAATTATATAGTTCTCTCTAAATATTATTCATTATTAGTTGGTATATTTTAAAGTTTATCTAATTTACTTATCATCAAAGTTTCTCAAATTTCACCCTATTCTCTTACTTATCTACCCTTGCAGGTAGCAACTGTTTGCACACCTTTACAGGTAGCACTAGTATTGTCCTTTTAATGTTTGCTCCAAGGGAACTGCCCCAGTTGACTATTCCTCTTTTACATTAATTTTGTCCCTATTGTTTAAACAAAAATAATTATTTTTCATGCCACACTTAATGTTTTTAACATCAATTTTAAATTTGGAACAAAATTTATACACCTATAGCAACATTATTTATTCATTTTCAGTGGTAAAGTGGAACAAAAAAAGTTCTGGACGGTTGAGGAGGTTGTTCAATTAATTGAAGAAGGAAAGAGTTTAAAGAGTTTAGGAATCCGATTACAAAAATCAAATTTCGCCGAGAAATAGTTTTAACTCATCTGGCCAGGTACAAAACACTATTCAAGTCGAGAGCAGCATCGCAATAAAAAGATGGGCCATAGTCAGCAAGTACTGGCAGATATAAGGTATGATAGGATCGACCACTTTGTAGTTGAAGCAAATCCTACTAGTGTGAAAAGTGTGGTGTAGGTTTGTGTATCTCATGTTTTGCGGGGTTTCATAGAAAATAGTTATGAATTCTGTAATAAATAGTTATTTTTTGTTTGTTTGTAAACTATATGAATTAAAATAAAGAATAGATTATGTTAGAAAAATGTTTCTATTATGCAATTTCAACATTTAAAACTTCCTTTTTCCACCGAACAAATCATCTTGAGAAAGGCCTAGCACGATAAAACGAACACGGCCAATTATGAGCAAACAATGAGTCTGATTTTTTAAAAACAATTTAACTGAATTTCAGCATGTCCATCAACAAAGAAAAATATAAAAAATCTTATTTTAAGAGAAAAATTTTTTGCTCATCCTTGGGGGGTTAAAAGTATAATAATGATATTATTTGTTCATTTTTATTCTTATTTCATAAGATACATCCATAATTTAATTTATTTAACCCTGGTGATGTTTAAAACTCTGGTAAACAATAAATTATGCATCAGAAGATCAAGCTGAAGAATAATGCTGGCATTAATTGAAGCAAGGTTCTATTGTGTCTCTTTCTTTATTATCTAAGGAATATATTTTTACTGGCATAAAATGCAGTTAAAGTTGACTTAGATAATAATTACTTTTAAAATGCCTATATTTTAAAAGAAGCTATTAGAAATTTTAATAATTGAAACAATGAAAAACTTTGCATAGCACAAAATTATTGGATATCAGGTATCAAAATTAGTATACAGTAAAACATTTGTTTACTAATTCTATGAAAATAAATCAATTTTAACAAAGCATTAAGCTCTCATGATGAAGCTGCAGCATTATATTTTTATTTATTTAATTCAGATCATATCAATAAATAAAGTCTTACCTAAAGAATAAAAACATTTTTAAAAAATCAAAATTAATACTCTCTATTCAGAAACTTAATTAATCGATGAACTGTCTAATTTTAATTTAAGAAGTTAATAATTGTTTAAGACATTGCTAAAGTTATTCTAAGAGAAAGAATACCACTGTTACTATTTGTTACGGAATGTATTATATGAGTAAATATAGATATTAAACTTAAATGCTTGCTTTGTTTATGTAATTAAAATACATTAACACAAATGTTATATTTCACATCATTACCAGAAGCTCCACTTCTCCATTTTAAAATGTTCCCAGGAATCACAGCATCACTGTTCAATAAAGGAAAAAATTTTCCATCTGCTTTTTGGCGGAGTAAAATACAGTCAACTGCTTGTTTTATTTCCTCATCCAAGCCAGGATGTTTATCCAAATATGATGGAAAACAAAGTATGATCAAAAGTATTCCACCAAGTCCATGTAATAAACCTGTTCGATAGAGATCTATAATTATTGTATGTCAAAGTTACTTAATTTATCCAAAGAATATATTAATTTCTCGTTGTTTATTTGTCCACCCAATACTGTCTAAAACACAATAAAGTGTTAGCCTAAGTGTTATAATAAGCATTAAAAAATAATTATAAATTAGCGGCACTTATGTACACATCTACTTCTTCCTTTTTGGCTACTGTCACCTCCTCCATCAAGTAGCCTTCCTGGCCAGGTAGATTCTCTTACCATCTAGCAGGAGTTAGCCCACCAGTCCCTCAATTAATATATAAAATACAAACTTGTAAAGTAGTGCAAATTACATAAAGTGTAAATTAGTACTCTAGATATGGTCTAGTAGCTTCTAAGATCTCCACCCATATTTGATATGAATTGGTAACGGTTCCAAAATGATTGATATGACAAGTTAGTTTTCTTTTTCTTTTTTTCCCCAAACCATCCTGGTCGGAAGAGGTAAAAAAAGACTTACATGAAATGGAGGAAAGAAGCAGCACCCACAACATAGGAGCACTAGGCAAAGATTAAGGCTAAAAGAAGACAGTTGAAATGGCATTGTACTTTGTAGAACAATACGAAAAGAAAAATTCGACTGGATGTCTAAAGATTAATAACATAGATTGTTAAGTTAAACCTAGTAGACATTTTTTCATCCTATACCTGTACATTGCGTATCATAATACGTGTACGCTAGAGGTGAAGTTGAATATAGTTTCTTCGCATAGTCTCTGCATGATTCGATCATCAGGTCAAGATACTGATAAAAAAATTGTGGTGAGAAGTTTTCTTTAGAATACTTCCTTAACCATAAAGCAGCTGTAAGGTAACCAGCGCGACCATTCCATAAGTCTTCACCGCCATCAGTTGCATAATCTGGAACTAGGCAGGGTGCTCCTTGGGCATGGAAAAGGTGAACGAATTCTTTGGATTTTTCATGGAAACCTGTTTAACATGAAAGTTAAAACATCATGAACATGTAAATAATTTAAAATAAGAGAATATGAATGAATCAAATAAGAGTGAGAATATTACTGTCAGGTTTTACTCCTAAACCTCCAAAGTTCCACCAAAGTTGCTTCCAAAAGTTCCACAGGACACTTTTTCGATAGCAACTTTACTCTAACTGAACAAATGACCTGCACAGCACGCTTCGAATTCGAATCCAAGACACGTGAAATGAATCTTAAACTTCCCACTCTGTTTAAAATAGGTTATTAACTTGTTGCGCCTTGCTCTTTGCTTTAACATAAGCAAAAAATAAAAGAAAGAAAAAAGTTAATTACAATTCTAATTAAACTCGTATTTAAAATTCAGCCTCACTCTTCTTTCATGGTCTTCGATACCGTTTATAAGTGAATATTATAAGTATGCCGATGAAATTATTATAAATAGGAAATATAATATTCCTAAAAACATTTAGGAAGAAATTAAGGTATATTGTCTACTGTTTTTTAAAACTATTTGAATATTCGGACGCATAAATCAAGTCGTAAAAAACAACATTAATAATTGAAAAAAAACCCACATTAGTTCACAAATCATAAGTGATAACTTGAGGTATAGTGGTTAACCTAACACCCTTCAATGCACAAGGTAACGGGTGTTCGCAGGATCCCCTTCAAAGGGAATAAAAATCTATGATATAGCCTTCCTTAGGAATGGAAAGGCCGAGACACTCGCTAAAGATAAATAGGATAAACTCTATCCTAATTATTCCTGGATAGGCGAAGTTTAGGACTCTCTCTGTAGTATCGTGCAAATCGCCATAGTGGCATAAAGTGGCGTTAAATCATTAAAGCAATAAACAAACAAGTCATATGCTTACCTAGCAACTTGTAAATTGCAGCATTAACTGCATAAATTCCTGCTTTTCCTGATAAAAGGGATACAGCCGACAGTTCATGAGAAATACAGTATTCATAGCTGGCATCGGCATATCCTTTAGCCATGTGTAACAAACGTT
This sequence comes from Troilus luridus, assembly GCA_964056705.1. Lineage (NCBI taxonomy): Eukaryota > Metazoa > Arthropoda > Insecta > Hemiptera > Pentatomidae > Troilus > Troilus luridus. Next base: position 97,359,388 of record OZ057412.1, on the reverse strand, counting down.
CCCTTATAGGGTCGAATAAAGGGTAATTGGCACATTGGATGAGGGTATAACCTACACCCGCTGATCCATAAAACAGTCCTCCTCTGGTGCCAGCTTCTTTTGGAGAATACTCGTCCATCAGAATACTCAGTTTTTTCAGTACTAGGATAGGTATTTCTCTAGTCTTAAAAACTGGCCTTGGAGGTGTTGCGATTGTGCCATAACAATCCTTCATTTCCTTCGTAACTCTTGCTTTAAACTTATTTTTAGACATTACTATTAGTATTGGATAAACAAACTATAAAGGATTAAAACTTGAACTATTAAATAATTAAGGAATATAAAACAGCAACATATTGAGAAAAATGGTTTCCATAGCAACTACAGCTTGCTGAAAATTTTGTAGCATTATAATATTTAATATCATGTTATTTGTAATTTTGATCCATTATGGTTATTATTTTCAATCATGAACATTTGTAATAGCCAAAGGCAAATTATATCCCCCTCAAAATTGGAAATTTTGCATTTCACAATGTGCAGATTCCAATTATGGAACAAAAAAAATTAAGCATTTTTATCGATCTAGAAAATATATATATACAGGGCCATTCAGAGGAATCGCATGTTTTTGAAATAATGAGTACTCCGTTGATTTTATATGAATAGTTTATTTATTAACATTGAATCACTTATTACATAATGCCATTTACAATGCATTGAAACAAATATTTAATTCTACTATTCACGGAAAATTACATCACTTAAATGACGGCCTCTTTCTGCATTACAAATTTCAAGCCTACTAAATACTAAGTATGGGCTGTGGCCCCATCCTGCTGAAACCATACACTTTCAAGGCTCATTCCCCGCCTCTGTAGTTCTGGCACCAAACCACACGAACACACGGTGTTCCACATTCCAATACGACATGGCGACTAAAATGGCAAAGCCTGGTGAAATGAATAATACTGTGCTGGTTCCCCCCACTCTTCTAGTCGATGTGTACTGTGCGTTTCAAAAACATGCGATTCCTCTGAATGACCATGTATAACCATTTTTAATATGGAATAAAAACCAAAACCATCAAACCTTTGTTTCTCAATTCTTCAGTAAATTGGGTGGGTAAGCATGGTCAGTAAAAGTTGACCATACCGAGGAATCGTCTGAGCTGACGTAAGTTTTGCGAAGGTGGATACTTGTGAGGTGTTATATCCGTAGTCGGGAGGTGGTATCCAAGGAAATCAAGTTCAGGTACTGCAAAGGTACATTTCGCACCATTTACAGCTATACCATACTGGTTAAGACGTCGGATTACTTCTCGAATATGGGCTTCATGTTGGTCTTCGATTTCTGATGCGATGAGGAAATCGTCGAGAAACTTGAAGAGGAACTCAAGATCACAGAATTTGTCGTCGCGCTCTCACTACTCTTCACGCTCTCTCACTCCTGCAGTACAAAACTACAGTCAGTTGGACAGAGAGGCGCTAGCCATAATGTTTGCTGTAAACCATTTTTATAAGTATCTTTTTGGGAAACATTTTTTTTTTAAACTGACAACGAGCCATTAACACGAATTTTTCAACCTAATAAGGCTTTGCCACAAATGACATCAGCCAGACTATTGCGCTATGCATCATTCTTATCTGGGTTTGATTACACCGTTCAATACAAGAAAGGTTCTGATAACAAGAATGTGGACTGTCTATCTAGAGCTCCATCTACCTGCGTACAACATCTGACGGACATCCTTGTCGGTGATGAGGTGAACCAGCTTTACACGCAAACAATTTTCCAAATCTCAAGCGACAAAATCACATGGAAAACTATCAAAGAAGAGATGAAAAAGGACTCCGAGATGACTAGGCTTATCGATGAATTAAAACACAAATATTCCACTTCTGAATTTACCCTGCATAATGGATTAATCTTTCGACAAGCTGAGTCTTCATACCTTCAATGTTGCATCAGCAGATTCTACTGGAGCTCCATGAAACACACTTGGGCATTGTGAAAATGAAGCAGTTGGCACGTCGGTATGTCTATTGGCCAGCTATTGACAGGGATATCGAGAGACTGGTTCGTGGATGTGAAAAATGTGCTTTGACTACTTCTAACCCAACAACAGCGCCACTTCACTCGTGGGATGAACCTAAGAGTAATTGGGAAAGAGTGCACGTAGATTATGCAGGTTTGTTTAACAATCATCATTTTCTTGTTTGTGTTGATGCTAAATCTAAATGGGCAGAGATAAAGATTTTAAAAACTACACCCAATAGCAATTCAACAATATCGCTGCTGAACGACCTTTTTGCTTCTCATGGATTCCCAAATTTCCTTGTGTCAGATAACGCTACAATTTTCCGGAGTGAGGAGTTCTCTTCGTTTTGTTCTATAAATGGTATCCTCCAAAAGTATATTGCCCCTGGATATCCGGCTACAAACGGCTTGGCTGAACGCCATGTCCAAATACTGAAACACCGACTTATTTCTATGACTGAAGAACATATACCAATAGCTGAGAAAGTGAGGAAGATTTTGTTTAAATATCGTGCAACACCTCTTGCTTGTGGGAAGTCACCAGCTGAATTGTACTTAAACCGTAAACTTTGGATCCGTCTGGATGCAGTTTTCCCTTTCAAGCACAAAACTTCAAAAGGCAATGCTCCATATGGTGTGAGGGTTCTTCAAGTGGGGGAGAGAGCCCAAGTGCGTTTCTTCCTCAACAATAAATGCCTTTGGTAGTATGGCCAGATATTGAAGAAGTTAGGAAAACGGCACTACATAGTCGTTCTAGATAAATCGAGGAGAACACTGAAACTTCACATGATCAATTGCGTCTGACACTTGTACCAAGGAAAACTGTCACATTCAATCCTGAAGATTCCTTATATGAGATTCCCAGATTACCTGCTACAAATCCTGGCATTGCAATTCCTCAGACTGACAGTCCAGATCCTCAGGTACCATCATCAGGACTTCAAGCTCCACAACCGTGCCCTCAAGAGGTAACTGCGGATGTACCCAATGCGATCCCTCCAGAACCAGTCCTGCGCAGATCTTCTAGGCCTACCAGATTGCCCGAACGTTTTCACGATTTTGTGATGGAGTGATTACTAACTACTCAACTTAGATATTCTTGTCATATGTCTATATTGTATATATATTTTCAATGTTTTTATTATTTATGTGGGGGAGACTGTTGTGTATCTCTTTGGAAAGGAGGGTTATGTTTTCCTTTTAGTCATATGATAGTTTATGTTATTATGAGTTCTCTGTATGTTCAAATATGTTCATAATAGATTACAGTTAATTATGAGTATATTCATTATTTATTCACTACCCTTATGAGGACATAACACACAACATTCAAGTTATGCCTCAGGAGAGACGAGTATCAATCTCATCTACGTCGTTATGGACCAAAGTTAAAGGATTTATTCTCGTAAAGCTAGAAATTGCTGACCACACTTACAATAAATGTAAGTTGACTGTTCTGAAAGAACTCTGTTCTGATATTCTCATCGGACATGACATACTCAAAGCACACTCAAATATTCTGCTAAAATTTGGTGGTGATAAGGCACCTCTCACAATCTGTTCGCATACTGTAGCTAAGATTGACCCTGTACGTCTCTTTGACCATCTCTATCATAACTGTCATCCAATTGCCACAAGGTACCGGCTATACTGTGATGAAGACACTCAGTTTATCAAGACAGAAATCACTCGGTTTCTTTCTGAAGGAGTGGTTGAATCCTGCAATTCACCATGGAGAGCTCAGGTATTGGTTGTAAATAACAATGGAAAAAAGAGACTGGTGGTGGACTATTCTCAAACGACAAATAGGTATGTTCTACTTGATGACTACCCCTTACCCAATGTTGACCAACTTGTAAGAACAGTTGCTAATTACAAGCATTACAGTTTCGTGGACTTACGGCAAGCATATCATCAGATCCCAATATGTGAAGATGAGAAAAAATATACTGGTTTGAAGCAATAGGTAAGCTGTATCAGTTTACATGCATACCTTTCGGCGTGACTAATGGAGTAGCCTGCTTCCAACGTGCAATAGACCAAAGTATAACTGCCGAAAACCTCACCGGTGTGTATTCATACCTCGATGACATTGACATGAAATGTAGAACGGATAAATCTGACCATGACCTAAATCTAAACAAGCTTATGTTGACAGTCGATAAGCTCGGCATTGAAATCAACAAAGAGAAAAGTAAATTTGACCTTGAAAGCCTAAAACTCCTGGGATATCTTGTTTCATTCCACTCAATCAAACCAGACCCAGCACAGCTTGCCTCATTGTTGAATATCCCACTGCCACATAACTCTGAATCACTGAAGCGGGCTCTAGGTTCCTTTGCTCATTACTCGAAGTGGTTACCTAAATTTTCAGATAAAATCTGGGTCTTGATTGATGCCAAATCATTTCTGCTGAATCCATCTGCTGCTTCTGCTTTCGGAAAGCTAAAAAAGGATATTGCCAACTTAGTCGTCACAACCATCGATGAATCTCGCCCGCTTGTAGTAGAAACCGATGCCTCTAAGTTTGCACTAGCAGCTACCCTTAGTCAAGATGGACGGCTGGTTGCATTTGAATTCGGTTCTACCCTTAGCAGCTACGCTTAGAAATTCGGACGGCAATTGTTGAATCCTTGAAAAATTGGAGAGCATTCCTCCTTGGCAAGCATTTTCGCCTCATAACTGATCAAGAGGCTCTGTCTTTCATTTTTGACCGAAAGCATGGAGGTAAGGTAAAAAATGAGAAGATCACTAGATGGCGACTAGAGCTAGCTCCGTTCGTTTGTCACATATCTTACCGTCCCGGTGAGGACAACACCAAGGCAGACACACTCCCCCGTGTCTGTAATGCTTCCACTTCTACTGACTTGTTCCAGCTTCACCAATCTTTGTGCCACCCTGGTACCATTGGATCAAATGAAAAAACATTCCCTATTCACTCGAAGATGTCAAGAAGATGACTTCAAGCTGTACCATCTGTACTGAAGTAAAACCTTGGTACTTAAAAACTTCTGGAACCTTAGTAAAGGCCACCTCTTCATTTGAACGCATCGACATAGATTTTAAGGGGCCTCTTCCTTCCAGATCACAGAACTTCTACCTCCTTACCATCATTGACGAGCATTCCCGCTTCCCTTTAGCATATGCCTGTCGTGATGGCTCTGCTGTCACTATGGTAGAGTGTCTCATAAATCTCTTCTGTTTGTTTAGAATGCCAGCCTATGTCAACTCTGACCAGGGAGCTTCCTGAGACAATTAGCAACTAGAAGAACTCCTGAAATGTTCGAGAAGCCTTGCCCTAATGGTGATGAACCCGCTCCAATATTAGAGCCCTCTAGCATGGTACATCTGGAAGAACCCTCTGCCACTCCATCTGTTCATGACTCTCTCTCTCTCTCTCTCTCTCTCTCTAATGAAACTGGAATTCCAGTGTGCCCCTCAGGACCTCAACGTGTGATCAAGGCTCCTTTTTACCTCAAAGACTATGCTACTAATTGAAAACCAACCCTGGTGTTACAAATCTTGAATGAAGTTATAAATCTTTCTATTGTATCTCCCACTCCAGTGAGGGAAATTTTCTTACTGTTGTCTAACCTGAGAGATAACCATTGTAAATGTTCTGTAAACTCACCCTTCTTATACAGTTGCTGTTTTAAGTTAATAAAAACCTTTCTAAGGGTAAAACATTCGTTCTTCTTTATCATCACAGGTTATCTTATTGTTATTATATTGTTCATACATCACTTCGATTTATCGATGTTCGATTTCGCTACAAATTACTCCCCAATATTTTAACTTACGACTCAAAATACTGTTTCTTCCATCTTAACCTAATACTGAGAGATGTAATTATTCCTATCCTAGCTTTTGATAGCGGTCATTTCAGTGACGTAAAATATCTGACTACAGCATGTTCTTGTCTTTACCCCTCCTTCTTTAGGTTAATAATTACCCAACATGATATAAACAACTAAAAAGGTTAAAATAAGAACTCAACGATAGCAAGGGATATACTGACTTTATTCTAAGAATAATCCTCTTTATACAGATTGTAATGTTTGTTAACAAATTAAAATAGGATTAAGATCCAATATCACTCAGGTGTGATCCTTAACTTAAACATGAATATGTTTTGAGGGGCCTTAAGAAGAAACTTATGAACTGGGAATATATTGGAATTAATGATTATAACAGGGAAAACGATTAAAATTTGTAGATTAAAGTTATAAAAAGTAAATCACCACGGTTATAATCATAACTTTATAAAAAAACATAGTTACAGTAGATTCTATTTACTACTTCAGATTAACGGAATTAAACTTACTCATCCCTTACTGAATAAAACTCTGAATCAATATTTGTTTAACCATAGAAACTTTGTTCTTATTGTTAGCTCTTTGGTTTCAAACTCCTGACTTTGTTTGTGACGAGATCCATAAAATAATTCTATGTTAATAATTAAATCGTTTCTTTTATTGAATTGAAAACATTTTTTAAAACAATATTATTTAATGCTTCATTAAGATGCTTGGAATGGCAAGAAATATGGATGTTGCAAGCATTGGCGCTTGTGAGTAGACGGTTTTGGGAAGGTTCTAAACCCATGAATTTGTGCTTTTGAAGTCAAATTGTTTGCGAACGGTACCTAATTTGAAAATTTACAATGAGTTCGATAGGAACTGGGGTATGCTATTTTTTCTGTTAACTTTATTATTTATGAATGCCCGTTTTTCAAATTATTGTTGTGAAGTTATAATAATTTTAGACTGAAATTCAATTATGATATTTCAAACTTTATTTTATCTGTTATCTAGTATGATTTGTCAGCATCACAGTTTTCTCCTGATGGAAGGGTTTTTCAAGTTGAATATGCACAAAAAGCTATTGAAAATAGTGGGTAAGCATTATATTAGTTTTTAAATACTTACCTGAATCAGGACTGATGATTTAAGACTTAAGTGATACTTAAAGTAGTAGGCATTTGTTTAATATTTTCACTACTGATGGTAGACAACCGAAATGTTAATTGAACTATGGTATTATTTGCCAATGATGTGCTGCAAGAATATGACCCAAGTTTCTTAGTGTGATAAAGGTTAATCAATGAATTTGTAACCTATAGGCTGTTTTAGGTTCCTTTTTTTCAATATCAATTTAGTTTTATATTCTTTATGTGTATAGACTATAATGTTTAACTTAACTTGGTAATAATTGGTGGGAAACTTAAAATTATATTTGCTTGGGAGTCTTCGTGTTATATATTACTTATTAATCTAGAAACTCTTAGTTATTAATTTTATCGATATTTTATGTGTAATGTAGAGTTAAGTTATTTTTTAAAGTTTTGATATTTATCTTTTGTTTACAGTGCTATGCTGAATACTTACAATTTATATCCATTTTATATAATTAGTTTTCAAACTCTCAAAACAATAACGATAATATCCTCGTTTGTATTTTGAGTTTATTTTTTTGATGTTCAAGTAAGAAATTAATAAAATGGAGAAGTAAGAAACTAGAGAAATTTTAATATTTTTAAATATTTTATTTGAAAAGAAAAGATAAGACCAGAACCGGGACTCGAACCCCACGTTTTCTACGTAACCATCGATGGGCCTAGCCACCTCAGCCATCCTGGTTCGCTTCTCGGTCAGACATATCCTTTCTTTACACTAATCCTATATTTCCGTTTTCTCGCAATTCGCAATGTATACACAAATAAATTTAAATATATAAATAAAACTTATAAATATACAAATATAAAAAAAGTTATAACATCTAACAATTAAATTAGAGAAATTTTAGTTTTTCGCTTCTACAATTTTTTAAAGTTCTTTTTGGTCTATTCATTTCACTCCTGACTAGTATTAGTATTCTAAGTCACATGATTTATTCTAGATATTTAGGTTTTGAATTAATTTCTCCCAAGTTTTACAGTGACATTGCCAAATGACATCAAATTTTTATGTTGTTAAAAACAGTTGAGAAATTTGAATTTCTTCAGAAGTGATGTGATATCCAATAAACAATTTAATATTTGTGTCATAAATATTCTTATTTTTGTATACTAAATACATGACTGTATGATACACATAAAGAATTATAAATGTACCTTCTTTTAGGACTGTCATTGGTCTGAGAGGCAAAGATGGTGTTGTTTTAGCAGTTGAGAAATTAGTCACATCAAAGTTATATGAACCTGGTGCCAATAAACGAGTTTTTACTATTGACAAACACATTGGAATGGTTTGTATAATTTTATTTCATGTATTATTGCTAATTACTTATTTTACAGATGACCAAGGTGATTTTCATTCCTCCTCTAACTTAACATTATCACCTTGGTGGCCGAGTGTGTCAAGGAGTCATCCTAAGTAACCCTTTAACTGCTGTTCCAATTTTGTCTGAGAAGGTTGCAATTTTTTTCTAGAGTGGCCATAAAATGAATCTTGACCCCACATTAGAAAACTTAGTAATTTATAGGAGTAACTCCTTATTGGGAAAATAGGAATGAATTTTATACACAATAAACAATCTAAAATTCATAACATCAACTTCCTTATTATTGTTTGTGCACATTAATGATTAAATAATCAAGAACAAATGTTAATTAGACAGTTAGTAACTAAAATTTCTTTATATTAAAAAGTCGATAATTCCCAAACTTAGAATTTATATTCTGGGTATTACAACATGTTTTCATTTTTATTATTGAAATTATCCCTTCTTTAATATAACGCAGTTGTATGTTTCATCTTGCTCTTACCGAGTTATACAGATCCTTTTCAGTTGATTTTGCTGTGTTACTGTAACGTAAATTTATGTAATGGAAATACCGTTCCTAATTTACTGGACTTGGCTATAGAACAATCTCAAGCATTCGGAGAAACAACAATTATTAACAAACAAATTAATAGTTTCTAATACTTAAGAAATATTATTAGTAATCAAAGCAGAAGTGATAATGAACAGGATTATAGAATAAAATTATAGAACAAATCTTTGTCAACCATGAAGTACATAGATACTGTTTCTGTCAATAAAACATTGAGATCTCACACAATGTTTCTGTAAAATTAAATAAGTTCTGATGAAATATAATAGAAAATTAAATTTTCAGGCTGTAGCTGGACTGATTTCAGATGCAAGGGCAGTCGCAGAAGTTGCTAGGACGGAAGCTGCTAATTACAGATCTCAATATAAGAGCAGTATACCACTTAAATACTTGAACGAGCGAGTGTCTATGTATATGCATGCATATACCCTCTACAGTGCTGTCAGGCCATTCGGGTGCAGTGTAATACTCAGTACTTACACAAAAGAAGATGGTCCTGATATGTACATGATAGATCCATCTGGAGTGTCATATGTTAGTATTTAAAAATTTTATATATCAAAATTTTCCTTTAATAAAAATATAGTTTTTAATATCATTATATAAAAAATATTTATTATGTTAATATAATTTTCTTTTTGTACAATTATAATTATCAATGTTAAAGAAAAAGGTGAAAAAAATATAAAAATAAATTAAAAGTTGTAGAATGTCTTGGATGCAAGTACATTTACAATGTAGGATTAAAATGTATTAAAAAACAAATTTAAAATGCTATTAAAAACCATGGTATTAAATGATAAGACCTGGGTCACAAAATAATAAGGTGGAGGTATGGTTGACTTATTACTTATGTTCGGATCAGGATAAGTTAAAAAAGGTGTTAGTTATAAATGCCTCACTTACATTACCAGTTTCCCTCATTATTCCTCTCTATTTTCCGTATTTAGATATCATGATTTTAGGCAGAGGAGAGATATATTGGTAGGAGAGTTTTATTAATAATTTTTATTAATTTTTGTTTTTAATGTTCCTAACATTTCATCATTTTAATCAAAATAGCATTACTCAATAATCCAATTTAGCCCGGTTTCATCAAAATTATAAATTTGATTGTAATTTAATTCACGTTTTCGTATCTCCTGTACTAATTTTTCTTTAAATTCTATTGCTGAAATACTTCTTGCACTAAGTTTTTCGCCTTGTATTGAAAGTTGTTGAATGCCATGTTGAGATTTAAATTTGTCCAACCACCCTTCACTAGTTTTGAATGTTGGGTCCCCGCATAAAATTTGATTAAAATGAAGCGCCTTTTCTTTGATTATCGGACCTGTTAGTGGTACTCCCTGACTTCGTTGCTGAACAAACCACTGAAACAATGCATCATCTAGCTTATTATTTGTGGCAGCGTTCATAGTCTTCTTTTTAGTCACATCTCCATCACACACTTCCATTTCCACAACAAAATTTTCTATTTTGTCTCCGTCACATTTTATATCATTAACTGTCATTCGAGGAATATCATAGATTTTTTATTGAAGCACTTTCACCTTTTCGTAAATGTTTTACAATTTCAATCTTAGTAGCGAGATCTAAACTCTTCCTTTGTCTTTTTCCGGCATTATTATACGTACTTTTAAGAAAACGACAAGTACCCGTAAGACAAGAAAGAAGACTGAAGGTAGTTCAACTGCGGAAGCTACATTAGGTAGAGATGGGGAGATAATTAATTTATGAGAAATGTGTGCGAGGAAGCCTAGGTTTTGAGTTAACAACAGATTCTACGAATCGAAGTTGTCAAGACACAATGATTGATTCTCTATGACTTAAGCAACTAAACAATTTATACACATCTATTTTTTTTTTTTCTCAAAACTGAGGTGACGGTTAACAGAGAGTGACAGATAATAGAGGTTTTACTGTATTTTAAAAGTTCATTGAATTTTTTCATACTTTCTTTTTTTTCAGGGTTATTATGGTTGTGCTGTTGGAAAGGCAAAACAGGCTGCAAAAACTGAAATAGAAAAATTAAAACTCAAAGACATGTCTTGTCAGGAGCTGGTAAAGGAAGCGGCACGGATGTAAGTCTTTATAATAATAAAGTAAATAAAATTATTATTACCAGCAGTACACTAGCACACTCTAACTTTGAAGATTTATTCTAATTCTTTCGAAAATTCTTAAAAATTTCACTCTACTGTTTGATGAATTATTAGTATATGGAAAACCTGAATTTCCATCCCTTACTAGGCATTTGATCCAATAAACAGCAAAACAAATGTTTGATACCTTACCTAGAATAAAACTGTATCTTATAAAACTCGTTAAAAAAATCATTAATAAGTGAATGAATACATATTTTATATTATTTATGTTTGTTGAATATTTAAAAGTTGTTGATTTTTCTTTTCTTTCAACATATCAAAATATAAAGTACTTTTTCCTGCAATCATTGAGTAATGCTATCCATTACTCAACTAAAACTGGTCTGGAAAGTCCCACTTTTCCCCACTAGTGAGGGAAAACCACTTTCCCTCACTAGTGAGGAAAAGTAACAGCCACCTAGATCGAATTTGACAATCAGCACTCTGTTATTTTAAATGGCGGTATTATAATATTATTCATTTTATATTTCTAAAATGTTCAAATAAATAATTTTAGAACTATTTTATATTTAATTCAAGATAGATTTTATTTATTTTGAAGCGATTTTATAGAAATATTTAATATAACCTTAAATATATTAGAACCTTCACACATCAGAAATTTCGAGATCTAGCATTAGCATTACCTACTAGCGCTAGTGTAGTTTTAACGAATCTAAAGTTTCACCTTTAATTTCTTAATTTTTAAATGGTTGCAGGAAAAATGTAATATTTAACACGTGAGAAAAGTGCTTATAACACCCTCGTTTAATTACCACACGAGCCGAAGGTAATAAAGTGGCACTTTCCTCACTTGTCAAATAAATAACTATTTTTTATGCCTATATCAAACTGTCGTAAAAGCATTGCAACAATTTTGAATAAAGCTTCGATTTTAAAAAAATCATTAAAATAGTTATAATTTTGTTATTAAGACTCACTTTATAGCAAAGGCTTATTTTTATTCATCCACTAAAGGCTTGTCATTTTTTGTAGTTTAATTATGATTGATAAAATACATTTACGAAATGCATATCCATCAAAAACACAAAGTCAGAAAATCAACCGTCAATGACCATTTCAAGGAGATCGGGAAGGTGAAAAAGCTTGAAAGCTAGCAGAATATCTTCCTTGGCCTTCCATGTCTTCATGGCTCAAGTCTACCTCTTGAAATTTCTGGAAGCACATTTAAACAGTGCTATCACTTAAATTACCTTCCCGCCAGACCTAATTGATATTTCTGGCCATTTGGGCCCCGTTCCGGCCGAGTTTAAACTCTTAAAACAAAAGTATGCTAAATCTTGCCTTTACATTTTAGTAAAGACTGAATTATTTCCAGGTAGTAAAATGTTATAGATGGGAACAAACATTTTTGTTTGAAAGAAGATTTTTGCTTACATTTATAAAACTCAAAAGTCCAACAAGCGTAAGCAGTTTACTATTTGGAGGGAGGGGTATTTTAAAAAAATATAAAATCCTGCATTATTTTCTGTACGAAAAAATACTTTAAATGTTGGAGTCATAATTTTTTAGTATTTTTTGCAATTAACTGGTTATAGACAAATACACCATATCATATGATATTGTTTGACATTAATTCAGATATTTGACTACTATATAGTACTATTAAATAGAACTAATTAGTATGCAAGTTTCAACACGAGGTTGCTGGGTCCACTGCAGTGGCATAGACCTGAAATGATTATTGTTTAGTAGCTTAGGCTCAGCCACACTAATGCCAGTATTACTTGTGAGATTTATTTTTTCTTTCATTCCCGAAGCAGTTTCACTTAGCCATATTTTGTTCTATGGGTAATAATGTGTTCACTTTTCAAAATTTTTAAATCAAGGCCTCTTTAAACTCTGTACCAATTTTTTTTTTATACACACAATTGATCAATATTGGCTATCCTCCAAAGTTTAACTACATTAGAAATCAACAAAACAAAATCATAATGGCTGTGTAACAACCATCTTTGCTCTACATTATGTAGCACAGTTCCCATCTTCAGTACACCACAGTGTGGTACCATTTCCACTGAATATTACAAATCCTTACATCCATTGTCTCAGCTTACTTGCAATTATATTGTGAATGCAGATGATTCATTTAAAGTCATAAGACCAAATTCTATTTTCCAATGATTTTTTTTTTCTAAATCATTTTGCATATACTTCACTCATTATTTTGGTGTTTAATTCAATGACCTATTTACATAAAAACTGTTAATTCATGTTAAATAGATTTGTTATAAAACAAAAAAAAAAATTTGTTGTGTTTCTTATTAGAAATAACAAGATAAAAATGATAGTAACTGATTTTAATAATTGATGTATCAATGATTTAGAAAACAGATGATGTGAAATATTATGAAAGAATTATTATTAGTAAGGTTGGTACAAATTGTAGATTGTACGTAACTTATAAACAAATTAACAAAAGATAACATTTGATAAAATAATGAACCATAAATAATAAGATAATAAAAAAGATAGCAATAAATGGTAATTCTAGATAAATTACAGTAACTTACCTTGATAAAGGTATAAGAGAATTATATACAAGGAAAGTCAAGATAGATTGTAGGAACTCTTTGATAGAGGAATATGAGTAGACATATTTACAGAGAGAGAAAAAAAACCATTTATCTGGAAGGGGAGTTGAGAAAAATGTTTATATTGAGTTATAGGGAGGAGGCAACTCTAAAAATTGAATATAACCATAAAAAACTTCATTACCCAATTAAATTAAGGGTACTTTCCTCTGATAGGGACATTACAGCTAAAATTGCTTAACCTTGTATTCCAACATTTGTGCCTCTGTTTAGGAGTTTTGACATAAGAAAATACATCATGAAGATTTAACATACATATTTCAATAATAGCATTTATATATTATATAAAGGCCAATTAATGGCTATATTTCCTTAAATAGGCCCCTTCCTTAAAATGGTCCTTTTCTCGAAACATAAATTTGATTATTATATTTTCTCCTTTTTTTCACCCCTGTTTCATTTTATTCCGAAACAAGTTATGCCCCCCAAACACATTTTCCACCCAGGGGAAGCCTTTTTTGGTATGTTTAGTTCTTCTGAACAAATTTTAACAAGTGTCATTTCTTTACTCTAGAAATAACTTGATTCTACTTCATTAACAAATGGTAATCTTGTCTAATTAAGTCTGGTTCCAACTCTTAAACTGCACTTACTTTTGAAGTAGCTTCTTCCTCACTCATTCTGGCCACATGGCTCACCTCAATCTATTAATTTTCACCTTGGTAATGATGTCGGGCTCCACAAACATCTCTTACACTTCTCGGTTGGTTCACCTTCTCCATTGACAATTCACATAAACAGATCTGAAAACTCTGTGGAGCAGCATTCTTTCAAAAACAGCCAGCTCTTTTTCCTTGGCCTTAGATAAAGTCCATGTTTCAGAGGCGTAGGTCAGGACTGGCCTAATCAGGGTCTTATACAGCATGTCTTTTGCTTTCCGTGTTAGTAGTGAGCTCCTTAGATGCTTCCTCACCCCAAAATAACATCTATTAGCGTTGACTGCTCTCTTTTTGATTTCTGGGACATATCGTTTAAGGAGGTAACAACACTTCCAAGATAAGTAAAGCTATCAACCTTCTGAAACTTGTAAGGACCTATTTCTACAAACTCATGTACCATATTTCTTGTAGATTTAAGCTACAAGATTAGATGTTAATTTTTATTAATTTGAAAACAATTTTTTTACTTATTCATTCATGAATATTCAAATTGGTTCTAGTACCCAGAGCCATTAAACAAAATTTGCTGTTGGCAATAAAATTTCTTTACCGGAACTTTAAAAATTTCTTTAGCTAAATTGAATTTAATGTTATCTTCCTAATAACATGCATTGAAACATTTATTTGATGCATTATATATCCTTGTGCACCAATGATTATGGGTAAATGTTCCTTAAGTGTTGTACGGAAAAAAATGGATATTATTTCTTCACATGATATAATGTAACAAAAAAAAAGTTAAATAGGTAATTGACATCTACCTAAATACTTCTAATTAACATTATATTATTTATTATACCAACTGCTTTATATTACTTAGTTATATTATAATTAGTGATTGATATAATGGCAAATTAAGGCACTTAATAGCAGATTGTTATTATTTTTATCTTAAGTTGAGTGTTATAAGTAAAAAAGTAGTTACTGATATATGATAGCATCATTAATTTTTAAAGGGATTTTACTTTAGTCAATATTTATTAATAATTAGGTCCATTTTTTTTTCAGTATTTATCTTGTTCATGATGAGTTAAAGGACAAACAATTTGAGCTCGAGATGAGTTGGATTGGGTCTCATACAAACGGTGTTAATCAGCAAGTACCTGCCAATGTCCATGCCGAGGCAGAGAAAGTTGCTAAAGCTGCGATGGAAGAAGACTCCGATTCAGAAACGGAAGATATATAAGCAAGGATATATTTTTTAAACAAATAAATACTATTGTGATGAGTGTTATTTCATATTTTGTAATAAATTTATGGAAAATACTTACTGTATTTTTGCTTAAGGAGACACCATTTTTTGTGGCCTTCTTTTTATAATTATCGATAGATCACTGCCACTTGTTCACCAATACTTAAGTTAAGCATAAAATTATTGTGCATAAATAAGACATTACAACTAATTTAATCCACTTCCATTTCAGGAATAAAATTTAAATAATAGTGTACTTGATGTATGCTAGCCATTAAAAAAAATCATCATATAATTGTGTTTTGTTATTTTTGAACTAAAAATTCATTTTCTCTCATGTTAAAGACAAATAAATTGATCCAGAAAATATTTTTAGAGTTTTAAACTTAATGGCTCATTAACCTTTATCATAATTAATGCGTAAAAGAATATATTTGACCTGAACAGTAGAAATAATAGTTTTTTGATCTGACTACTTTGAATTGGTTTAAACTCATTTTATTTTATTTACAATGAACTATTACTCAATTTAATTTTGATATTACTCATGTTTTTATAGAATTTCATTCTCATAACCAGGATTTAAATTTTTTTTTTTATTAATAATTATTCGCTGCACTAATAAATAAAAATACTTTTTGTATGATAAATTATTGATAGTTATATAATAAGCAGATGTTTTTGGTGTTGACATTTAGTTGCAGTCTTTGTTTGATGATTGTCTATGGTCTACCTTGTGTAACAGTTAAGTCATCTAAAACTTGACCCATGAAACTATAATGAGAATGGATTAAATATTTTATTTTGAGAGGAAATTCTGATTGCACTACAATTTATAGGTATACTTTATTTCACTTCTGTTATTCTACAACTTAAATCGATCTTAAATTAAAATAAAACAAAAAAACTTTGGAATCAGTTCAATTTATGTTTACCTACTTATTTAATATAATCACAGTAATCAGTATTGATTTTATTTCTTATTTAATTAACTTCCCACAACTTCAAATTATTATCTAAAACTTCTAAAAACCAGTCTCTTATCTGCTTATCCTTGAATACTGGCCCAACTGTCATTAGCTTCAATTGAAGCAAAGCTTCATTTCCCAGTAACACCTCAAGTTGCCTAAGCAGTTTGGAGTTTCTGTAAAGCTTGAGGAGGTTTGAATAAGTAATTTTGTAAGGTGGATCTGCAGGTACCGTATAGGAACTATTTAAAGACTCTTCCGCCCAATCCAGTAGTGTCTCATTTCCACTTGATGTCAGAACACTACCCATATGTTCTGCAAACTGTGGCGAGAAGAGGAAATTTATTTCTTCATTACTAAGGGATTGAAAGCCAGATGCCTTTTCAATTTTATCTCGCAATTTCTTGTATATTTTTTGTGAATAGACTATCACTTGATACATAGAATTTCCTGTGGCATAAGATGTTATGTAGTGAGAACCAAAGGTTTTTACAAAACCCCATAAACTAGCCATGTCACCAAGTTTAACAGTTTCTGCTTTATCCAGTACTGCTTCATTGATTGAAGCATTCCATGCATCGAATTCTGGAGAAAAAGATATTTTATCTCTCACCCTGGAGATTTTCACAAGGACGTAACAGTGGTCTCCTGACACGTAACTGACATTAATGCCAAGGTTGTAAGCCAATGTCTCATTGCTAAAGTTCTCTAAAAAAGCTTCCCATGGTTCATCAAGTCTTTCGACGGCAAATTCTTGGAAGTAAGTTTTGAACAGTTCATGTAAGTCATCACAAAAAAACATGTTGAAATTGCCATGGAACACAGAATTCCCCTCACTTATCAGTTCCGTCTTTTTCATAGGCTCTATATCCTTAAAAATTTCGACCGAGGGTTCCCTGAATATCCACTTTGTGTCGTTTCTCGGCATCACTCTCATCGTAATGTGCAGGTATCCGAATCTTTCGAAGAGATTAATAGCCCATCCCAGCTTCAGATTTTGGCAAAGTCCGAACACTAAGCAGACCGACAGGATGATGAGGAACCCATATCCAAAACTGATTTTGGTTAAAGTCATTTTTCAGTCAAGAGTGTCCCCTCATGATGGAAGGACCAGATGCCTGCAGATGGCTAAGTCCCCTGGTGCTGTACGTAAGACCTGCGCTGAGGGAAGACGTGAGGGTCCATCCTGAGCCACACTTCCTTGAACACTGGCTCTGGGATCACTTTCACTCCTCCTCCTCTGCCCCCACCCCCTGTGGACCCTCCCCCTCCCTTGGGCTCTGGAGGTAATTAGTGGCATTAGGCTGAACTTGATTGCTTGTTGCAGTTGAACTTGGCATCACTTGCTGCTCTCTTTTTCCTTCCTCTTATGCTGGTCTAGCAAAGGAATAGTTATAACAACTTTTTTTCCTTAAAAATATTAAATTTATATAAACCATGTTATCTCACAAGTATTATTTTTACAATTATGTTTTAAATTAAAATATATATATAGATAAAAAATTAGAAATTTATTTAAGGTAAACTTTGTGTCCTGCGCCACTATTAGCTAAATTTCTGAACTTAATTCAATTCATACTCTACTGATTATGATGTATGAGTTGGGGATATAAAAAGTAAGTATTCGAATTTAATAAGTATGTAATTAACAAAACATTCAGTACAGAGAAATCATTTATATACTACTGATAAAAACAAAATAATTCTATTGAGCTTACTGCATGACATAAAATAATACAATTCATATTTCTTTACAAAATAAATATAGCTTATCACAGTATAAACAGCTTTATTACTGTACCCTCCTCTAAAATAAAGTATAACTAACAGAAAAAAGAAAAGAAATTATTACTAAATTTAATTAAAACTAAATTTCAATACATAGTTAATTCTATAGAAGAGAATAAATTAAAAAAAATAATTCGATTGAGTCACTAGCATTTTTTAAGAATAAAAGAATAATCAATTATTTCCACTTATATACAGCATAAATTATACAATAGAAAAAAGTAATAATAAATTTCATAAGTATAAAAAAATTAGGTATAATAAATCTTAAATCAAAAACAGCCTAACCAAAGTCGTCTGCTACACATAAATCATTAAAAATATTGTGCATCTATCTTATTAAATTAATTGAAAAAATGTTATAAAAATCTCAATAATCGTTATAAATGTGCAGAAAAGAGAGTAGAGATATCTGACTAGGTTTGTTCTTACTCTGCGATACTTGATAAAAGCTAAAAGTAATTTATTAAAACAGAATAATAAAAGAGCTAAAATAATTGTTAATAAGTCATTGAGTAACAGATTCCAAGAAATCATTCTAATGATTGTGATCTGCAATGAAGAAATATTGCACATATGGAACATTATTGATACACTATTCATTTGTAGCGTTATTTCGTTCCCAGTTTTATATTGTGACTATTTTTTTTTTTGCCAAGTAACTATAGAAACTTTACAAATTGTCACAGATAAGATTTTTGTTTAGTGCACATTCTTTTACATTACTATAGATTACTACAACACCAATGCACAAAATAATCTAATGATATGACAGTGATACTCAAATGGTCAATGCAACTAATTATATTACTATCCCTTAAGGCTATTATAACAACAAGGAGGTAAAATATAACTATATTGGACTGTTATAATACATTAAATGATATCGTAAGGTGCGAAATAATTCGGCACTGCCTTGGAAATTCGAGGGTTTCAAGGTTACCCAGATCGTCGATGATAATACAGCACTTTAAGCCACGGGATTTTAGGATAGATACTTAATATTTAGCCACAGGGTTTTCCTGATTAATGCTTTCGCCGGTCGTGATCTTTTCCTGGAGAGTGCACAACTGCTTCGGGAGGTTGGAGTTCTTGTCCATCTGGTAGGACTCAGGAACGGGTTTCTTGTAGAGAAGTCTGGCGAATCCGGCGAGAAGAACCATCTCCCACAGAATAGCAGAGTTGTAGATCACTGCAACAAGTTATATTATAGTTATATCAAAAAGTTATGTTATAGTTATTACAAGTTATAGGAAGGTACTCTTAATTTTATACAAACACCTAATCATATTATGTTTGCAACCGCGGCGATTTAGTGGTTAAGTCGAACTTGATACAAAGTGAGTTAATTGTATTGAGGGAAGCGTAATCGTACCATTCTCGTAGTGTTTGGGCTTGAAAAGGAGTTATAGAATAAATAGTTACTCCAAATGAAGCCAATACCCGATTTACGTCACGTATTCACTACGAGATTAACACAATCCCATTTCCCTCAGTACCAGAAACTCATTTTGGACAAAATAAGAACTAACAACTTACTCACCGTTGCTATATATATAGACAGACCGTTTTATTTGGTAAGCGCAAATAATGAAAAATTTAGAACTAATCTATATCAAATTTTCAACACTTCATTTCAAGATCTCCATAAGGTTTTTTTTTTTTTTTTTTTTCCTTTTTCCCCAATAGGGGTGGCATTGGTATTCCATAAGGTTTAGCAATACTAAAATATTCCGATATAGTTACAGTGGCTGAGTTGTTTGCGAAAAACTAATTTAAACCAGGTGTAGCGTCTAAAAGTCTCCTCCATTTTTGATCCTTGATTCGCGACGCATATTTAGCCTTTGCAAAGCTTAAATACTCTTAAATTGCCACGGCTAATATTTTGAATCCATTCATCGAGTATTCCTTCTAGTTTCGACCGTATCGTCAAAATTCTTTTCCAACGTTTTGCTAGATATACTGCTTGCTTCCTCAGGACGTAATCTGAGACTCAGGAATATTCAAGAAATATTTTATGAATGGATTGCGAAGGTTATTTGAAATAAATCTTTTAAATGCAATATAACCCCAAAATATTAAAATTTACAGATATGCAACTTTGAAGTTGGGTCGACGATATATAAGAAATGTATGTCTATATTTTTTGCCATAATTGTATATGTACATATTGAAGTGTTTAAAATTTGATTTTTCATCATATACGTGCATTGTAGATAGATAATACTTACATTTGAAGAATTATATGAGAAGAAGAATCTATGCTACCATATCCAAAAAAATACTATACTATACCCTATATACCAACACTTTCAGAAAGACTAGCAAAAACACTCACCGATAATAAAAGTAACATTGATTCCGCGATTACTTTTAAAAACACAGCCACTGTGTCAAGACTATTTACTAAAACTAAGGATTCGGATAAATTAGAGTTAAAATCAAATGTCGTGTACGAAATAAAATGTGAAGATAAATGCGGCAAATCCTATTTCGGAACATCGGAACAATACTTAAAACGAAGAGTGTACCAACACAAATATAGTTGTGATTCAATAATAAAAACCCCAATAAACCAGATCAAACAGCCCTCACTACACATTTTAGAAATACTCAACATAAATTTAAATTTGACGCACCTAAAGTGATACACCAAGAGAAAAATAGCTTCAAACGAAATATAAAGGAAATGATAACTATAGAGAAATATAAAAATCGCGCTGTAAACAAAAAATCGGATGTTCAAGGTCTAAGCTCGTGTTATGCAAATTTAATTAATTCTTGGTGATATAATAATAAATAGTCTAATATGATTCAACAATTAAATAAAACTGCTGTTCCTAAAAATCGATTACTTATTCGTTAATCATAGCTAATGCAATATAAACATTTTATGATATATTGCGAAGTAACTGATTAATGATAAATTGATCAATTCTTTGGAACTTGTAAGTACACCCTATCCTATTATACTTACACGTGACATTTTACATTAATTTTAGTGTGCTATTTAATGTTTTCACTAAAAGATCATTTTTTCACTGTCAGGGCATGAATATGAGACTAACCTAGTCTCGAAACGTCGCCTAAGAAGTTCAATTACTGACTGAAACTCGAGAACCATAAACAATATAATTCTACAACAGTCAAGATAAGTAGAAACCAATATATATATATATATATATATATATATATATATATATATATACCATATTATATGTATATTATACCGTTGACATTTTCCGTGTGATACATATATAATTTTTTATAAATATTTGCTTGTTTAATCTCTAGTGAAAATAAATCGATACTAAGGTTAAGTGTCAAGGTTAGAGATGTCGATATTCTGTAAATATTCGATAGCGTTTTATAAGCAACGTCATAATATATTAACATATCAAAGGGAATCAATCCTTGTATTAAAAAAATGTCACCTATTTCATACGAAAATATGGCAGTTGGGGTATTGTTTATTTTATTTTAAGAGGGCATTTTTCAGTTTTGAATCGTAAAAAAAAAAATCGTCACTGTCTTTATTTGTAAGAACCCAGTGATTGGAGCTGATGAAAGTATTCTAGCAAAGAACTGTTTTAACAAATCAATCCCTACTTCATATGCAAATAGGTAAGAAGGTTAATCTGGAGTTAACGATTTAAAAAGGAATGGCATTGTTATTTATTCATCTCACCTCACTTTATGCTGCTATGTTTAAGTGGAAGATGCTACAGTGAGAGTTTTATATCTTTTTTGTCAATTATAGTTAGGATAGGGATTGCACAGACTTGTAACCGCCATTTTAAGTTCCCTCCGAAGGACGGCATAACTAAAGAATTTTTACTTCCTTTAAAAAACCTAAAGGAGGGGCGACCTGTAGTCTAGTGGTTAGCATAACAACCTACTAAGCCCAAAATCGCGGATTCCCACCCCGGAAGGTGGTCCTAGGATTTTTTAAAGGTAATAAAAAATTCCTTGATTATGCCGTCCTTCGGAAGGGACGTTAAACGGGGGTCCCGAGCCTGCACGGTGTCATGTACTCGTTAAAACTCCCTATCCCAATTAAAACTGGATAGGCAAAATTTAGAGCTCCCACTGTAGCAACGTGCGATTAGCAATATCAGCATAAAAGTGACGTTAAATAAACAAACAACAAATACCCTAAGGCCACCTGCGAACTAGGGATCCTATCTTGAATATGTATTTAGTGGAAATCTTTGGGGAAAATGCAGTTTTCCAAACGTATAAAGGATACTTAATATACAATACCCAGGTCATGAAAAAGAAATTAGAAAAGGACTTGAAAACATTACATGACTTTTTTTTAAATATGGACATGTGTCCTTAAAACTTTAGGACTGACTCGCAGATCAGATTTACATAACGTATATCAGATTTGTATCAATGGAATTCATAGGTAATAAAAATATTTCATTTCAAGAATTTATATTTCATCTATCAAGAAAAAAAAAGAAAAACACTTATACGTTCACCTTTTACAAAACATCTTTAGTTAAAGTTTAGGCCAAAATTCGGGGTTACACAACACTGATATATTGGAGTGATAAATAGACTCACATTAACAATCTTAAAATGTTTCTTTAGTCAATAGTTAGCAATAGTTGTAAAGTAAGTTTCAGAACGTTAGTATTTGTTATTTAATTAAAAGCATTTTAATTAGACATATATGAACGTGTTTTTACAAACTGAGGATCACATCGTAACCTACCGTCGTGTAACGATTAATTCAAAGTCGTTAAGATTAGAGATTAGTCGCTATCATCACGATAATGTTATCGTTCTTTTCGTTGACAGTTAACTCCTTGATCGAGGCTAATTATAATTCATTACTTCCCTCCGTTTTCTCAGTTACTAATTTTGTAATCATTTTATTTCAAATTAGACATAAAAAATAAGTTTTATACAATTCTCAATAGCTGTTGTAACTGCGGTTTTTTGAACTTGGTGCAGATGACACAGAAGGATTAAGAACTTGGGGTCTTGGTAAATCAACATCTTTGTGCAAGTTTTTGTGAACTTTGTAGAACTCTATTCTCTAAGCTGAACTACACACTTCATTTTCACAATTCAACGCAATCTAACTACTCTTCAGTTCTTCGGGGTAAGTTCATTCAATGAAATTCCTTGTACCAAGGGCGGCCAACCCAAATGATTTTGTGGGCCACATCATAACTCGATTGGCCGCACCTAAAATTATGTAGCCCCATATTAGAATTAGACCCGCTGCTTTTTTTGTTTTTTTAAAGTGAAAAATTGAAACATAATGAGTTATCATTATCATGTTTTACTATATAAACGTAGATAATTTAATAATAATGAAAGAAAATGCTCATCATTTTAATCATATGGAGCAGAACTATGGGGTCCAGCAAAAAAGTCCACATACACAAGATACAAACAACACAGTTCAAAATTCTCAGAAAAATTGTTAATGCACCATGGTATATTTCGAATCACACCATACACAACGACATGGACATTCCCACTATAAAATCATATATTCATAACAAATGCATGACATTCCACTCATCGACACAATATCACCCAAACCCACTCATTCTTCCGCTTTCCTACTGCCTGTTACCTGGACTTGATATGAAAAGATTAAAAATACATTGGGCAAGAGACCTACTCACCTATTAATATTTTTACTCCATCATCATATAGAAGATCATGTAGAAAAGCAAAGAGGAAAACACACGGATAAAATTTGCTGAATGCGCAATTGCGCAGGTGCAAATGAAAATTAAATAATAAATAAATTAAAAAAAATGTATCTTACCATCGAAAGTTTTTTGAATATATCATCGATAAAAAAACACAAGTATCGAATGTGAAAAAAATTACACATTTTTCGTTTTCGATATATAAAGATTGCTTTAGGATTGATGAACGTTATAGGTTCGTGTGTTTGCTATTGCAATTTTTTACAAGGCGTTGTACAACAGGCTATGAATTGTTACAAATTCAATAGTTGGAATACAATGCAAAACTAGTGGAGATGTCACATTCGATAGTTTTTGTATTGTATATTATAGAAAAATAATTATAAATTATAGATAGTCAAACTAACGAATGCGTTTCTTTGACTAACTAAAATGTATTATTTGATAAAATTCA
This sequence comes from Troilus luridus, assembly GCA_964056705.1. Taxonomy (NCBI): domain Eukaryota; kingdom Metazoa; phylum Arthropoda; class Insecta; order Hemiptera; family Pentatomidae; genus Troilus; species Troilus luridus. Next base: position 97,335,033 of record OZ057412.1, on the reverse strand, counting down.
TATAAAATCTTGTTTAAGGCGTAAACTTATGTAGTTAAACTTAACAAAGGTAAAATATCAGACATATCTTTATTAAATTTTGCACACCTCTGTTATTCTTGAGGGACCTGGTTCCAGAATAAAATTATTTTTCTATTTAATTCTATAAGGCATAAAACCACGTTATGTGGTTAAACTTTACAGAGGTAAAGTATCTTTGGCGGACTGATTGTGAATTAGCATTGAAACAGTTTTTCACATTTGTATCGTAGATATGGCTGTAAAAATAATGTATTTTATTAAAATCATTGGTTATCACTTCTTTGGGCATTATAAAAAAAGTATGTTTTGTAAAAGTGTGAATTTCTCGGGCCGAAAACATATTCAACCTAGCCAGAGTTTGGCCACCCCTCCCTTATATCTTGAAAATTGTTAAAACCCTCAGTATATAACGTTCTTGGTAATGAAGTTCCTATAGGTTGTTGGAAGATACCTGATACGAAACCACAATAAAGGTTCTGATGGAAGAGTGATGCTGCAAGGACCGCCACTGAATCCAGGCAAGAAGAGCAACTCTGGCGTGATCAATTGTTTCCCGATTTCAGTCTTGCTAAACTTCAATTTCTCAACATCTCGCAACAGATGCCAACATTTGCACTTTCCAGGGCGAAGTGTTGTCAAAAGCTCTTAGTTATTTTCTGTTGTCAATTTTCGTTAAAGAGGTTTATTAAGAGGTATAAATAACTTGAAAATCGTATCGTATTTGAAGAAAGCGAAATGTGATTTATATTTGGTACTATTTTTTGTTTTTAATATGCTTTTATTAGCTTATCCTGTATACAAAGAAATCTGAAAAATGAAGCTGGCCAAATTAAAAAGTGTTTTTTTTAATAATCTATTCATTGAAATTTAAAAGTGTATTATAACAAATCAACAAGTAAATGGCAGGAATGGTGCATGTTGGTATGAATAAAAACCAATCGAAAAACTACCCAGTGATAGTACTCAAATAACAAGTTCAACTTAGAAGGTCACGAGGTCATCTTCTTCTCAGACGCCTTGGAGGATTATCAGAAATTGAAAGTGTGTTAGGTTTGAGTGGGAATCAAGTTTGTCATGAAAAGATTGATATCGGATTCGGCCCAAATCAACAACAAATGGTACATTGAGGCCATTATAGATTAATTTGTTAATAACAAAGTAAGGAGAACTAAAAAGTAAAAAAATAAATTATAGTTTAAAAAAACAACACGTATTTATAGAAAAAAAATTGAAGTAATTTATTGTCAAAACTAACAAAATAAATTTCATTAGATTGATGAATAAAAAAAATTTCAATTTATCGTAGAAAAGCGTAGGGTGCTTTTTAAGATATTTCATAATGCTCTACTTTTTCCATTATCACTCATTGAAGTATTTTCAACAACTAACACTAAGCACCTTAAGCTTCTTTACGATAAAATAAATGTTTTGTTCATTTCTATATTCTTATTTCAACCTTATTGAAAATTATTTTCTACTTTTATAATAAATAATAAATAAACTGTCATTTTAAATTGAAGCTATCATATTTAGTTATTCGTTGATTACAGAATTTATTGAATATACAATTAATTAAATTCATTCGTTAATGCCTCATCGTAACTAGATTTTTAATACGTTTTCTTGAATATATAATTGAATTATAGTACCAATTAATAAATAACAAGTAGAGAAACTATCCAGTGGTAGTAATAAATAAATAAAAATAAAAAAAATCTGTTACTAAACTTATTTATTCAGGATTTCTGTTGAAAGTAAAGATTATCCAGTATTTTACTAACATATTCTACTCATATCTATACTTTAAAGCTACAGGGCGTGGAATGAGGTGTATGTCGGGCAGTTAAAAGTACATGGATATTATAAATAAGTCAAATATAAAGTTCACATAGGTAAATTAAAACAAAATGTAATTACTACTACACATGTGTACCAAATTTGCATTTAGCCTACAAACGAAACTTGTATCAAGTGTAAAGAAGATGCAAAGAGATACAAGCACTTCTCTCTCAGCAGCATAAGATATACAAAAGTCATTTGAGACTGAGTGGCCACAGACACTCATGATTTGAGTTGAGTAGCATGCTATTGCCATTAAAACCATTGAATCAGATAGTTGGGTGAGTGGGAATACTATATGGTTTAGGTGATAAAGATAGATGGAATAAATTATAAGGCCTTGCTTAAATTTCTTTCCTGTAACCCATACCGAAAATTTGATATGGATAATCTCAAGGTTGGGGATGGATATAGATATAGACTTTTCATCAACACCACACAGGCAAAATTTATTAAAAACTGTAACCTGATTGACTAACACACCCAGCGGTTAACGCACAGCTGAACTTAGCATCTTGAGATTTGCAGATATGTTCTTTTTATAGCTTAAATGAGCACTAAGAAAGGGATTTGGATAATTCCACCCCCAAGGGTTTCTCCTTAATATAATAGGGGTTCAAAGATTGTATCGAATCCGTCAGTTTTGAAGATAGACATCTGAAATTTTGGATTTGAAAAGCTAGTATTCCTATATTCAGACGAAATATGTACTTATTTCCAGTATAAACTCCATATTTTGGTATAAAATCAATACAGGGACTAGTTTTTGATCTTGTTTACTAATAATAATCCGAAGCCTCTGTAATCAAGATTTATTCATGGTCTAACGTAGTTATCCCATTGGGTATTTAGGTACATTCCAAGTCTGCCAAGTTTTTTTTATTTCTTAAAAAATATATATTTATTTAAATTTACAACTGTAAATCACACATCAAGTTAATATTGTTAAAGACATAATGGCACGAGATGAAGGCAAGTAGAGAAACTACTCAATGGTAGCGGTAGTACTCGAATAACAAATTCAACTTAAAAGGCCCCGCGGCAATTTTCTCATCAGCGCCTCGGAGAAATATTATTAATTGAAGAATTTTGAAACCAGTCGGCTTGAGTGGGAATAGAGTTTTTCATGAAAGGGTTATTGCCGGGTTCAGGCGAAATCAGCAAAAAATGGGGCATTAAGGTCAGTATGGATTACTTAGTTCGTAACAAAGTAGGAGCATTGAGGATTTTGAATTGTAAGGATTGGATACGAGGGGAATCGAAGGCTTACGATGAGGTACCTCTACTCCCGTAAGTCCAGATAGGTCTTATGATTGTCATATATAGGAATGAATATTTTGTAATTAATTGGGAGAATAAGCCAACTTTTATTTAAATAACTATTATATTTGCGTTATTAAAATTACTTTCATTATAGTAGGGATAGGATTGTGACTTTCATTAACAAGGAATCCTAACGAAATTTCTAATATTACATCATTGTAGTTTCTAGATCTGTACCGCGTATCTAACAGAGGAACGGACTGAGTATAAATAACCATGAAGCCCCAGGAAACTAAGACAAGCCACGATAACCTGAAGATAACCACGAACAACATAACTCCATAAGCTCCAAATGCATTGTTATCTTATCAGAAGCTTCCATTTAGCCTGAAGATGTACCCTGCGTCTGGAGTGAGGAGTAACCCAACACAGATAAACCCATAGGATGTCTTAATATATCGTAACATCTATGTAATCATTTCTATAACGAAACACGATGAGAATAGTTATCATAATTTTATTTTAAAAATGGGAATATATTTTAGAGAATGGTTATATATTTTAAATCTATTCACACATATATAAAAAATTCACCTACAGCCCATGAAGGGTCTTCGGTTCAGTAAATGGTAGAGATTGTACTGTTTCTTGGACAATGCAGTGAGGTTATTTGTCCAATAACACGCTCAACCACCAGGTCCCCCCCCCCGATTAAGGGTGCCCACTATATCGTATTGAGGCTGGGTGAACTCCACTTATGTCTTCAGATCCCACAGGGTCTGATAAAAGATTAAATAAATTTTCTACCACATCTGTATCTGAACTCGGGAGCTTGAGCACGGCAACTCAGTGCTCTACCGCTGAACTAACTCCGTCTTAACTAGGTCCGTCTTCACACACACATATAAATATTCGACTGATTTCTCATATAATTATGTTTCATAGAAGGTATCTGCATCAATATATCTGATTTTTTTTTCTTCTTGCATTTAACAGCATGAAATATTAATGTAATGGATATTCCAATATGTGTGAAATATTGTGTCTAAGCTCTGCAAGCACCCGATCAAAATTCAAAATGCCGTGAATATTGGGTGAGAGTGAATTCTAAATTGACCTCTTCCTGGTTTGAGAGACTTGACTCCTTTTAAACAGGTTGAGCAGGAAGGTTTTTGGTTATCTCAACTCAATCAAGGAATATTTATAAGACTGTTAACTGATTTGAAATAAAGTCTGACCCAATTTTGTTCACTATAATGTTTTCAGAAGTAATATACTTTCCAGCCGAGGGGACATAACCTTGGTTTTCTTTTTATTTATTAATATTATATTTATTATAAACATTAATGCTTATACTTCTTTCGCTTCTCCCTATACTGCCTTTCAGCGTAGGGGAGCGTCCAGCCAGGCGCCGAAACTATCCCGGTCTCTTGCTAGGTTTTTTTATTAGGTTTTTTTTTTTTTACTAGGTTTTTTTTTTAATAGGTTGTTTCTGGCCTGTCGGAGATCTTTTCCTCTTTTTCTGCTGAGGCGTTCGATGTACTCGAGATAAGACATCCTTGGGCGTCCTCGAGGTCTTTTTCCATCCGGCATGTAGTCCATGGTCTTGAGAGGGTCTCGGTGATCATTCATCCTGACTACGTGGCCGAAACATTTCAGTTGTCGGTTTTCCAGGAGTTCTTTTAGCGGGGCAATCTGCAGTTCCTGACGAATCCTCTCGTTGCGAACACAGTCTCTTCTCGTCTTTCCCGCCATTCTTCGCAAGTACCTCATTTCCGACGCGGTAACTCTGCTTACCTGTCTCTCCGCCACTACCCAGAATTCAGCTCCATACAGCAGTATCAGCAGGTACACTGATTTGAAGATGTGGAGTTTGACGTTCCTTCCTACCTCCCGCTTTCCTACAACAGTATTACAAATCTGGTAGTAGACTGTTTGCCTTATTAATCCTATTGGATATTTCCGCGTCCAGCTTCCCAGTCCTGTCTATTACTGTGCCAAGATAAGTGAAGTCAGTCACCACTTCCATATCCTCTTCATCGCAGTATATGTGAACTTCTTCCTGCCGCTTGCAGGATCTTACTTTTGTTGGCATTGATCGTCATTCCTTTTTCTCGGAGTTCTTCACACCATTCAGTTAGTTAGTGAAATTATAGTACACGTTCTTATACATGGCACAAGGCCCCACCGAGTCCAAGGTTATGAAAAATCGCTAATCCCGAAGATTCTGACTAGGGTAATGTGACAAACTTATTAAGTTATTGTATTGTCACCACTCCTTGAGGAGTTTGTAAAGTATCAATTATATTCGATGTTTTAAAGAGATCGAAAATCGAGTTAAAAAATATCGTTGCATACGTAAGTACACCCAGGCAAAGCTAATAAAAAAATCAAAAGATTGCAAAAAATAATTAATTAAATAATAGAACAAAATGTACGATGTATGTTATAAGAATATAAATTCAATACTTAGTTTCTCCAGTTTTTTTGCAGTTACCAGTGCACTTTCCATACGCTCAGACGAAACCGATTACATTGACCATACCATCACGCCAGTTTCTCAAAGATAATTAGAAATGTAAAAATAACTAACCCATTTTTCAACAACTTGTTCTCGTAAGTCGGATACGGTTATTTAACACTGCCTTACGTGGCCGACTATAATTTCACCAAATACGGTTAGGTCTGTGATAAAAACTTCTATGGCTGTCCGAATAACGCATTGAAGTAATTTTCAATTACGCTTGTGAGCGAAGAAAGGTAGGGTAATTTATATTTATTAAATGGCGTGTAGTATATAACTTCCGGGCCATGTAGGGTGATAGCGATTATCTATGGGCGACATAATCTTAAGATTGTACGTTTTAAAACTTAGCTGTAAACGTGATTGGTTTGGACCTATAATTCCAGAATATTCTTGAAATATCTTTCCTACGTTTCCCCAATGGTTTTTCCTCATTTTTAATAGGAAGAGGTCATTCCTTCACAGAATACTAAACCGAAATTAAATTTCAAAACCGTTCATACTTCCAATTTATAATTGAACATAATTGGGTTGGAAGCTTTCCTACAATTTCAGCCGACTCCCAACATAACATTTCTGCTTCGGAATCAATCTCTAATCAAGTAGTTGAGGGCTTAGACTGTTGTTGAATATAGGTGATTCTTAAACATTAGTTCAAGGAGTTCGGACCTATGATTATTGTTATAAAAAAAATAAAATCTACCACTACAACCCTTAACGGGCCTTGGTCTCAGTACAGGATAGAGACTGTACTGTTCTTGGACAACGATTGCGCAATGACTCAACACATTACAATTTTTATCTAATTTTCCAAGTCACTCCTGGACATATACTAACAGTGAAAAAGGCAGTTGTAAATAAAATTAAAAAATAAAATAAGTTCGGAAGCATTAAAATTAACCATTAGGATTTTTTGATTTTACATTAACAACACATCGTGTCAGTAGTACATTATCAAGTTCACTCCTTCAATGATACTTCAAGTTTCGATTTGAAATTTAATGCACAAATAACTGTTGTGTTTATTCTAAAATAAAATAAAAAATTGATTAGCGTGCTTTTTTATATTTATAGATAAACGATGGTATTAATTTGAATAACTATTCATGCAGTAATAACTCTTAGTGGAAGCCTTTAATAACAAAATAGGTGACAAAAATCCTAGTAGGATATTTCTACTGGAATGAGCCTTACTGAGGGGGTCGATCGTTAATTGAACGTTCAAAAGGTCAATAGGGCATACCATGTGTTGATATTCCTGTTTTAGGTTTGGAGAAACAAGTATTTTGAGAGTTGACTTGTTTATACTTATTACCTACTACCTGTCCCGGCAGACGTTGTTCTGCCCTATTACCCTAAAACAAAGGGCTTCCAAATTTTTTCCAACCATTTGATCGATTGTTGGAGCATTGAAACATTTCGCATGTATTCCTACAGGAGTTTTTATCAGCTCTGATTACAATTTTATGATTACCAGATGGGATAAGATCCTGCGTAACAATGAAGTCAAGTTTTAAACAATGAAATCAATTGATTTTGTTGATGAAACAAAGTTTGTAATTGTTCTGCAATAGAAACCCTCACTAAACTGTTATTCGCACAACGCTGATCAATTTCTTCTGGTGTATTGCCCATTTATTCCATTTGTAGGCATTTAAAGTCGCAATCTGTCACCGGCATCAGGGAACGTGGTTTGTGATATATTAGGCCTTCTATCAGACAATTAAACAGAAAAGTTTTATCATTTTATTATATGATAGGGACTGGACCCTAATAAACTTTTACATACAACTAACGCGCCTTTGTTTTGCTTTGATTGACGTCAAATGTTTGACAGCTGGGAACAGAGTGGTTTGTATGGGAAAAGAAAATTGTTGTTTTTATTATTTACCTCATCATTTTTACAGTTTTTCTCTCCATAAGAACCTTCTTTGTGCTTAAAAAATATATGAAAAAAAAATTAGCCGAATTGGTCGAGCCGTCTTCGAGTTTTGCGGTTAGCAAGGAAATGGCGATTCATTTATTGTTAAGTAGATAAGATTCCAGTTATTTATTATATGATAGGGTCTGAACTCGGAATCTATTAGGCCTACAGAGCTGCAGTTGGGCTCAAATTGTACCAAATTTGATCTACTTTAAAGATGGTTACTTATGTTTTTTTTTTCAAAAACGCACCGATTAGGAGATACAGGCCAAAAACTGAAATGAATCCGAAATTTTCAAGGTTTTTGACCACCGAAGGTTTCCCTCGTCATTTTTACGGCTTTTCTCTTCTTTCCACCTTGAAAAAATATGGAAAAAAAATTTAGCCGAATTGGTCGAGCCGTTAGTTTTGCGGTTAGCAAGGATATGGCGATTCATTTTTATTATATAGATTGCATTATAAGTTATGTTATAATTTGGTAATAACTAGAAATAATAAAATAAAAATCCTCTTATGTATTAGAAAATAATTGAATTAGAATTCAAAGTACGTATATCCCATGTTCGTACTTTGAATTTTCATTTTATGCTAAATATCCTAGTTCAAATCTTCCTCGTAAACGTAGCATTTATTCTTTTCTCATAATATTTATTTATGGTTTTTAGATGTGGTGGGCTTTCATATCTGATCGTATAATATAGTGAGACAGTTATTAAAATAACTGTGCCCCTTGAACTTACCTATAATCAATCAACACAAAACTGAACTAAACTAAGGTCACCTCTCCAAATTACCTGGATTTGGTTAATTCTGGATAAATATACATTAAAAAAAGAATATTCGCCATTTTATGGTTTATGTTAATTTTGCCATAGGCAACTAGGTTATAGCCCATATGGACGATCCAGCTTTGAAAGGGTAAGATTTTTGCTTTTAGCGAAATATTGATAGAAAATTAACAGATAGGTTTAAAAATTTGATGAAAATAATTATAGTAATGAAGATAATTATATATTATGTATGGAAGAACATATTACTCTGTAATATTTTTATTCATATATATCCCTCACTTTTTGTTCTAAATTTCTATTACTCTACTTATATATTTTTTCTATTTTATCATATACTTGGTACTGCAATGTATTATTATAGTTTTGTTATTTTGTCTGTTTTTCTTTCTTAGCCCTGAAGATGACCCACAAAGTGGGTCTAAACGTAGGAACATAATTAAATAAGTACCCACTTATTTAGTGCTTTATTTGACTGCACCCCCAACTATTTTCTTCCATACTCTATCTTCCAGTCAACCATCCCCTCGCTTCTCATGAAGATAATTATAAAAATAATGTAATAATTTCTGAATGTTAGATATAAAGACATGAAATTGATTGAAACATATACAATTTTAAACCATAATTGCGTGTTAAAAACGGACGCAAGACGTAAACACTGGGATACAACATGGGAATTCTACCTTCAAAGATGAAAGAAAATTAGTCTTAATAAAATATAAAATAAGTTACAAATTTATGTTTATGTATATTCTAGCTGACATACGCACTGTTCAAATTTTTTAAATCCGAAGATAGCAATATTTCTTAAATATATTGTCTTTATTTGGACCGTTTTTAAATATGTTTGTATAAAAAAAAATCAATAAAATATCTGACATGATGGCGTCAGTTATCTCGACTTGAACCGAATCAAATTGCGTGCTAATATGTTGCTTATATGTGTTAGGTATAAACTTAAAACTTTTTTAATTAACAGCAAGGAATAATTAGCTCAAGCCGTGGCATTAGTGGCATTCTGTAATAAATACACAACGAATTTATTTTCCGTTAAATTTGCATAACGTTTACTTTTTTATAACAGTGTCCAAAGCGTAATTAATTACACTTTTATTTAATATTTTCAATTAATCTATCAATTTAATAAGAACAGTAATCCACGGACGCAAGTAAAAACTGTTTGAAAAAGTAACAGACTTCTTATCTTCAGAAATTTCGATAAGGCGATCGCAGCGATGTCTGCCGGATACAAAAAAAAAAAACACCCTGTAACACTACAACCCATGAAGGGTCTGGGGTTCAGTACATGGTAGAGACTGTACTGTTTCATGGACAACGGTTCTGCAAGGAGGTGACTTGTCCTAAGTCACGCTCAACCGCCAGATTTTCCCCCTTATTTTGGTTATCCTAATTTTATAATATTTTATAGAGGCTGGGTGGGCCCCGGGAGGGTCCTAGATCCTATATAATCCGTCTCCCACTGCAAATAGACTAAATAAAAGTCATGGCTTGCAGCGAGATTTGAACCAGGATTTCCGGCATGGATACTCAGTGCTCTACCACTTAGCCACTCTGCTTCCTTCTGCCGGACACAGTATATATAAAAAACTTGAGGTTAAGAACAAAAAATTAATTTAACAATATAAAAAAATATTAATGATGCTTATAATAAACTGCTCTATCTCTAAACTATTATCCTGTATCATATTTAACCCAAGCCGATCTTAAACATTTTTAAGATACCTTGATGGACTCATCCTTTTTTTATTTTATTAGGCTACGTTTCATTGGAGAAGGCGATAGGATTTTTTTTTTTTACTTTTTCCTTCCATAACATATTTTAATAGATGAAGGTAGTTGTACATTAAGATAGGATTTATGAGAAGTAAATTTCATTATTAAAATTTTAAAATCTTAACCTGAGATTAATTAAAATCATAATTAAAAACCATTCATGACATATTAACTGGAAAGTGAAATCAGACTGGTAAGAACCGTAGCATGTAGAGATCGGCTGGCTAGATATGTCGCAAGATTTGCGTGCTGCAGCTATGAAATTATTAATTGTATCATTCGATGTGAGAAAATTCATTTAGCATGTCGTAATAAATGGAAATTTAGTTTCACAAATTAATGGCATGCGCAATTAGGCAATTGGAGCGAACAGCTTTTAAGATAGAAATTATTCGTTCTTCACGCTAGTTTATTAGGTCTCGTTTACATCAGAACTATATTACGTTATGAAGATACTATTTGCACATCTCAATACAAAACTATTCTTATTTTCTTCTGTAACACTTGTACAGACAATTAAATAAAACTAAAGTATAACAATTTAATTATTAATTGAAATCAAAATTTGAAATAAATATTATAGTACGGTCAGATAAAAAGACTAGTTTATAGCCGTCGAAGGCTACACCTACATTGGATCGGGTGTGATACGATGAGACGTCGCTAGCAAACCAAATGACTGAAATATATCGAGAGTTATAACATTTGGTTCTATAAATTTATAAAATTAAGATTATTTATTATTTATTTTTAATACATTTATATTTTAATATAATGTATAGTAAAATATGTATAATGTATACACCCCAGCATCGTATGTGATAGAATCACGTCGCACCGAATCGGATTCAATGTAGGTGTAGCCTAAGACAACACTATTTATATTTAAAAAACAACAACAAAAAAACAAACCACTACCACTCATGAAGGGACTTAGGTTTAATACATGGTAGACAGCGCCGGCTCTGGCCCATGTCGCCCCGTGACCTAGACGTGATCTAGTAAGCTCGTGATTAAAATTGAACACTTTCAGTTATAAAAGGTGTTACAAAAAACGGCAAATCCCCTAAGGAGGTGAATGTGCCCATGAATCTAAACAAATTTTGCTATGGGATCAACATGAAATGAAATTTTTTGAGATTCTGAGACGCCTCACGGCGCCCTTTCAGACCCGGCGCCATGTGCCCCGCACACCCTGCACATAAGGTAAAGCCGCCCCTGATGGTAGAGACTGTACTGTTTCTAGGACAACGACTGAGCAGATAATTTAATTGCCCAAGGTCCCGCTCAACAACCAGGTTTCTGCTCGAATTAAGGATGTCCATGTTATAGAGGATAGTGGTCGCCAGAAGAGCTCCAGGTCCAGGGAGGTTTTTTTATACTATAAAATAGTAATAATTCAAAAATGCATATTATTTATTTTTGTTATTTGATTTACTGTTGGTGACAGAACTTTGTTTGTATTATTAATAAATAATTACTATTTCCTTTTAGTGAAGAATATATCATAACGTATTTTACTTGTCAGTTACTTTTTGCACCGAGTAGCAACTCCTATTGGCCCTGAAGATGACCTACAAAGTAGGTCGAAACGTTGGCACACATAAAATATAATAAGTTTCTACTTATTTATTGTGTAAATTTTTTAATGCACCCCCAACTATTTCCATCCTTCATAATTACTAATTCCACTAAAAGTATTAAATGCTTTCTGTATTAGTAATTGCCTGTCATCCCTATTAACTGGAACATGGTGTTACCTTCGAAGTGTAAATCAAGCAAAGCCAATTGCTGATAGCAGTAAACTGACCATGATTGTCCTTACAAAGAACAATTGGTTGTCAATCGCCATTAATGGATATCAATTTGATTATTCTGGCAAATAATTATACAAAGTTAGCAACGTTTTCCAATTCACTAATTTAATAAAACTAAACGTTACTCTGGCCAGTAATGTTTGAGAAAATTGACAAAAAAAAAAGAAAAAGAAAACGTAAAACATAAATAGATACACTTTCAGATTTTGCCGGATCAATTTATTTCTAAACTTTATTTTTTTATGATTTTTTTCTTAGCGATACCTTAAATATTTTGTATTCTATATAAAATAATTTAACTGACTCTTGGAATAAGAAATTTGCTACCGTTCATACTCATTTTCGAAAAAATATATACAATGAAATAAAAAAAAGTACGAAGAGAATTAAATTAGAAAATAATTAGCAATACACTCTCTTCTGAAATCTGAACTTCGGGGTATCTCAACTCTTATCTCTCTAACGCAGTGAAAGCCACTAGAAATCGGGCGTTTAAGTCACGGATTTAAAATTATTTGTTACCATTTTATTTTTATTCTCTACAGTAAACGAAAATCTTTATATAAACAATTAGAAATGATTGTTTACAACATCTTGTACTGTGAATATGTTTGATTTTAAGAACGGCGGTGCAATGATTTCTTGATAAACTTCGGAATTTTATTAGGTTATGGAAGGTGATGGGGATCAACAATTTATATAAGTCTTATGATAACTTAAATACCATAAATAGTGGATAATAATGGATAGATGTTTCATCAGTTAACTGGAGTCGATCAAGGGTCAAAGTATGAAGAGAGGGTTGGACAAGAATTTAAACAAATCTTTAACGTTACTTTTCCAAATGAATTTTGTAATCCTAGGAAGATCAAATTTATTATATAACTTTTTACTTTTGGAGTTAGACTAGCGTTGGGTGACGTGTTACATTATAGCTGGTTATAGCTTAATTTTGTATGCTAATTGATTAAGTTGAATAGTGCTGGGTAAGTTAGGGGTTCTTGGAGATTACATGACTTCTTGTTATTGATGAAGTCGGTTTTCTTTTCAAGAGTGCCAACTTCTGCAATAATATGATATATCGATTGGGTTGGGGTTGAAACTCAATTCCTGAGCAGTAATAGGCGAAAAAGGCAAGTGTAGCGTATTTATAATAACCACTTATGGCGTCCTACGTATACGGGAATATTAGAGAAGCAATTGAATACCGCAAGAGAGAGATTCCTGTTAGTTAGAAAGGGTACTCCGGTACTATACTGTACCAGGAATTCGAGGTCTGGGTGGTTTCAAGAAAGTACTCTGTGATACACAGATGTACATATAGTAAAAGAGATATCATAACAACACTGGCTGCATCACTTTCCAGACCAACTACTTGACATTATTGGTTCATACATTAGTGGTCAGTCCATATTAGTTTGTCAAAACTGATCCTAGCTGGTTAAATTTGGAGAGAAAAAAATAAATGTCTAAAAAATAGGATATACATAAAAAAAAGCCGTTAACAAGATACTGACTGCTAAATCTACGTTTTGTCATTTTTAATGGAATACAATTAACATAATACAACGAATGCAGTGCTGCAGACCCTCCAGCAGAAAAGCTAACAATAACTGAGAAGAACCAGACAGCCAGGCCATACTTGAGAAAAGATCCCGGAAGTGCTTCAGTATTCTCACGCTAGGCTCTAAACTTCTTGAGTCGATATAGTGAAGTAAAATGGTGGAATTTAAAGAAAATTCGTAAAGGAACGATACAACTGATCGTTAACGTAAGAGGCCCGATTTTGATAAAAATTAAAACATACGCCTTTGTACTGAAATGCTGATATGATCGATATATAGATAAGGAGAGGGGAGCTATAGATAAGGAGGAGATACTAATCTTTATTAGTAGTGCCTTAGCTCTTGATTGTTTTTAAGTAAAACATAATTTCATAAATTTGCAAATGTTTATTTCTTTATTAAAAATAACCGTACCACTATAATCCATGAATGGTCATTGGTTCAATACATGGTAGAGGCTGATAGTAACACAGCAGTGGGGTGACTTGTCGAAGATCACACTCGACCGCTTGGTTTCCTCTCAATTAAAGAAATCTATTTTATAGAGGATGAGTGAGCCCTCGGACGGTCTTTAGACCACGTCCGTTAGCTTAATGCTTTTGAGTTAAGAGATTAAATAATTTCTCTGTCAGAGGTGGATTTGAAGCCGGGATCTTCAGATAACAACTCAGCTCTCTACCACTGTGCTACCCACTCTCACTTTATTATTAATTAGATTTTTTTTAAAATAAAATTTAATGGAGTGCATTTTTTGAAATTCCATTCTCAATTTTGAAATATGAAGTTATCCGCTATTGAGCATGAGCCTCTCACTGTATTCTTATCATAGCTTTATAATTTGAAGGCAAGGTAATTATTATTTAAGAGTATAGAGCATTGTGAAGGCGAGACTGAGACGATTTTGTAGTTAGTAATAAAAATTGGAAAACGGAAATTCGAGATTCTTTGTCGAAACGTTAATGTGCTTGGATTACAAACATTTTGGAATTATTCTTAATAAAAACCTTTAATTATTGATAATTAAAGAAAGAAATTAAAAAATACTTACAGTTAGTATAGACAGTAGGTGTGATGTGGCTCCTGCAGGGGAAGACGTTGCCCATGGCGAGAAGCCTCGCGGCCAACCCTTGGAACTTGGTCAGGAGGAGGACAAGCTGAAGGACGATGAACTTCCCTTGGACGAAGTACTCCTTAAGTCCTTCCCTAGAGAGAGTGACCAACATCACCATACCCCAGATCCCGAGCAAGATCGAGGAGACGACGACGGGCTGGTAATAGTTATAGTTGAGGGGGTAGAGCTTCTGTAAAAACAATAAAATAAATAAATAAAACGTGAAATAAAAGAAAAATTGTGTTTACAAGTAAAAAATAGAACCAGGAATAACCGAATCGAAATAGCTGTAAATGACAGTCACACAAGAGTAACAAGGTTTTAATTATCTCTTTAAAAGTTAAAGTTTTTTTGAAGGACTGTTCTCCTATATTCCTGACATTCCTTGTGAATGTTATCTTTCAGTGAGCATGTGATTTCCAATGATGTCAACAGGACCACGATCAGGGTGAGTGGCTTTATTACTGTAGATGTATCATCCTTAGTATTTCCTATTTCCAAGATTCGTTGGATTTTCCATCTCCGACAAGGAGTTGCTCGTAGCCACCCGGGAAAGGGAAATGGAATTACGACATTGGGTGTGAGGTAATTTTTAATAATTAATTAGGTATGCATTTACAGAGTATTAGCGTAATCGTATTATTAAATCCGCATCACCAAACCGCGAGAGACCAGCCATGTGTAAAATTTTTTAAAATAATCTTTTGGTTAACCTAGGTCTCTTAACTGCTTTACATTTGTATCGATATTTACTATATAATGGACCCTTTTATTTATATATTTTTTAATCGCTAAGTGGAACGTAAAACATACTCGTAAAACCATGATTTAAATATCTTCTTGACAGATTCCCTACTTGTAAGAATCTGAAGTTGTGCTGGCAGTGCATGACAGTAGGGGAAAGTGCAGATCTCTTTATGAGATAAGCTGCTGGGGTAGAAACTTATCTCTACTACCAATGGTTTGCCAAGGAAACTCAGAACTAGGAAAATGTAATGAAATTGATTTTATTCAATTCATTGACTGATAGAGAATGGGAGCGGAGTACCAAAGTATGTAGAGTGCTGAGTTGATGTGATGATATTCCGGATTTAGTAGATACATTTTTTAATCTGATAATAGCCATAGATGGACACTATGGGATCTGCTATAGGAACAAAGCGGGTACCTTAAATTGAGGGAAAAACCAAGCGGTTGAGTATTTTCTCGACCAAAATAATGTCCCTGCACAACAGCTGGCTTAGAAATAGGTTAGTATCTACCCTCTACTGAACACAAGATCCTTCTTGGATTTTAGTGGTACAGTATTTTTTTTCTCTTCTCTTCAAGAAAATAAAAAATGGAACAATATGTAGTGGGATGGCTTGATGACTAAGACATCTTGAGCAGAAAATATGAGGAATGCGGCAATGACATGGGTTTCTTCTTCTTAGAATGGCTATTTAATTAAAAAAATATATTTATTTTTGATATTTTGTATTAAGTGTTAAAATATAAAATTGAATTATGATAGTTTATCATAGACATAGGGTTTTGGATTGCCTAGATTTGTGTTTTTGTACTTCTTATATTCAGTCATTATGTATTCAGTCATGCTTGTGCCTACAAAAAAAATTAGCTGAACAATATTTACGCTGCAAATTAAATAATATTGCGTCTTTACCATGTTAAAAAAAATAGGTTTAACTTTAATTTTAGTAACAGTAGCTTCATAAGCTTTGGCTGAAACAATTTTTAATTTATTTGAAAATGTTATCCTGAATAATTGAGGGATCATTGCTAAAATTGGTGAATTTGTATATTACAATCTGACTATAATATTAATAATGCGATTCCTCAAGCTCTTGTTATTGTTTCACCATTTTTCAATGGCCATTTATATTTACATTATTTACTGATTAAAAAAAAGATTCGCTTAAGCGAAAATTTAATGTTCTTTCATGTATTTCAAAGGCATGAAGCAATGGGCTGTTTCTAAGAACAAAATATATAATTATTTTTAAACATTGTATATTGCTTACCTCATCGTCGGACCACATGACGAGCATGGCGATGTAGCTGAAAGCTTGAACGATAGGAAGTTGAACTACAAGAACACGCAGGATCTTCAACCTTTCCCTGAAAACAAATATCCAAATTATTTAAAACGAATGCATTTGTATCACTGATACACTTATTGTAACACACAAAAACTAACTGATTTTTATGAGCTCCAACAACAAACACTATCTGTTAATCTGGTAACAAGGTCAGTGTGTGACCTGGAAGAACATAGCACATGGGAAACCTCATTCAGATCAATTCACACGCCAATTTATGTTTCATTATTCGGTTTTTCTTTTCTTACACTCATTCATGATGTTGCTGACACGAATAACATGACCTCTTTAATAACACTATTGCATAAAAAGAAAAAAAACTGATCCCTACTTTAATTCTAGAGACTAGGAAGTTGGAGTGGTAATCTAGTCTCAAGTCAAGGTTTCATTAGTTCCGAGCTACGGACTGGAGTTCTCACACTTTTAATTCGAGTTCATCAGTCAATGAATGTTTGAAATTAAACGTGTAAATAGTTTGGTATTTTTATCCATAAGTATATATAAAATAAATTTGGTCCTTTGGAGAAGTAATGTGACGATAGATAACCAAAAGCTCATATAAATAAGTCAATAATTGAAAGCATATTGCTATATGGTGCAGAGACATGGGTGATAAGCGCTGCTCTAGGAAAAAAAGCTACTTGCTACTGAGATGGACTATTGGAGGAGAGCCGCCAGGGTATAGAAGCACTAATGCAGAAATTAGAGAACGAATGCAAACTCAACAAATCGTCCTCCAAAATATAGAGGAAAAAAGATTGGAGTGATATGGTCATCTCAGAATAATGAAGGAAGAAAGATTGTCCAATTTAATTTTCAGTTGGAGTGTTGAAGGGAGGAAACGCCTAGGAAGACCTCGAAAAAGATGGATTTAAGGAATTAAAGTGAGTATGCATGGTCTGAGGGAAGAAGACATAAGATAGAACAAAAAGGAAAAATGAATTAAAGGAAATTTTCGGTTCATTATCTTAATGAATATGAGTAATCATAAGAAAAATTGTATTACATTTAAGATAAAATACTAAAAAATATTATTAGTCGGTTTTGTTTTAACACTACTGACTTTTCTTGTTTTATCTTAAGATTATTTTATAACATTTTACCTTCATTATACTATTACTTAACATCACTATGTTATATTAGATTTTCTTTCTCCTTATAATGTCTAAGAGTTGCATTCAATCGAAGAAGTAATGTAAAATAAAATAAATTACTTTAAATCCTGCTATTGTCTTACAAAAGGTGGAGTAATTTTAATTTCGAGTATATTGTTTTTGGGGTTTTCTCGTAATAAAATTATAGTCTTCGACTTCCCCATACTGCATTTTATAAAATCATAAATAACAAATAAGACAAAGTACTTAAATTAAAACGCGTTGCCAGTTAATCCATGTATGCTTATATTACATCCAAGTAAGGATGGAAATGAATATGTTTTCGTTAAAAGTCTTGGGAAAACATTTATATAAGAAGAGGAACTTAGCTAGAGGGGTCTATAATTAGCATTTTATTATTATTTTGTATATTTTAAATTTAATTAATATTACCAAGAAAGTGTAATCGGTTTCAGAATTATTAGTGTTCGTTCAAGTTATAAACATTGGCATGCAGACCGAATAATAAACTTTTACCGACCTTTAATATCCATTTTAAAATACTGTTATATAATAATAATTATAAATTTGAATACTTAATAAGATGTGGCCAGTTCTTGATTACTCTCATTTATTTTTTAAAAACTTTTTGTTTAATAATTACTATTATTTAAAATTGCAAGAGATTGTTTTTGTTATCAATATCAAGTTGTTGAAGGAGACTGTGGCCCTGTAGTCGTTTGAACAAAAAACAATAGTCTCCTTTCACCGGCTTCGTATTTCGGCTAACAATCTTCTTCGTGACAGCAAAATTTTCATTTGATTAAATCTTATGATTTTCGCTATTAATTACTATGATTGTTTAACCATTTGGTGCCAATTTGCCATAAAAAAAAGCTTTAAGAATCTCGTTTTTTCACGTTCTGTCATGACGACACAATGTTACTAAAACTTAACCCAGTTCCCACCAACGTTCTTAACAAACACCAGTCAAGCATAGATGGCTGCATCATGCAACGCACTACATAATATTTCTTCTGCTTACATTTACTTCGCTGTGATAACGGTCTGTTGTCACAACGACCTTTGAGACCCAAGCTGAGCCATTAATAATATTCATTAACCCTTGTGAAATGTTTAAAACCTATCAGTAATGGACAGATCGATCAATCGATTTTGTTCGATTAATTTATAATTAAGAATCATGAACGAACTTCCTACTAGACATTGGGGTATTTCAAAGCAGTTGTATATTTTCATTATAATTATCATTTAAGGCAATGTCTAGGTGCAATAATGGTCAATCCAGAACATATTCTGATTTCTGAGCATTATTGCGAACAGCTGAAAACTTTGTCAACGTGCCAATTATGTGAGGGAATAATTTCTGAATGAGAAGGGAGGAAGTGTAAAAACAAGGTATATTTATCAAATTATCAAATTATAATGATAAAAATAAGAATGATAATTATTCCTTGTATATTTACAAATTTACAGGTACTTTAGAAAATTTTATTAAATTGGAAGCTCTTATGTTAAATGCTAATAGTTAAATTCTTACAATCAATAATGACAAAATTTGACAGAAAGGCCATCTGTTGTGTACTGGTTAGCGTAACAACCTCAATGCTCAAGATCGCGAGTTTACAGCCAGGCATTTGGCCTTGGGATTTTTCGTAGAAAAAAATCCTTGGTTATACGATCCTTTAGAGGGGACGTAAAACGGCGGTCTCGAGCCTGTGCGGAGCGAGATAATCGTTAATGATCCCAATCCTAATTATACCTGGAAAGGCCAAATATGAAATGGGAATACTCCTGTAGCATCGTCTGATCAGACATAGCAGCATAAAATAAATGAACAAACAAATAAAGAAAAGCCTAAAAATCAATAACAATCGAATCAAAAGTTGGCCTTGCATTAGTAACGTATACAGAATATAATTTATTAAGATTCTCCTCAAAACGAACGAAAGTTATGAATAATTCTTCGCCTTCACAAAAACGTATCTACAAAATTGCTATTCTTCATAAATTAATAAAATAGTAATTTGTGAGTGAAAACAAACACTATTGGAAACAAAACTTATATTCCGTTCGCAACCCTAAAATAGAGCATGAAAACTATTGTTATGTATCTCAAAAAAGCCAATTTCGATGATAGTTTTTTGTGTCACATAGGCGACGAATTGATTGATTTATTTCTCATAAATTCGGTGTCACATTCACTGTCTTCTAACTTATACTAACCAACCGCGCCGGATCTACAAGGGGTTTGATAGAAAAATTCCTCGATATAGCCAACGAGAATGGCTTATTAAAATATAAAAATGGATGTGAGTGACTTCGCTAAACTTTCACTCAAAATGAAGCTGATAAAACTAATTAACCTTGGCTCACCTTTTGAAAAATCGATCATTGAAATAGTCAAATGATAAAGATTTGTCAATTATATTAACATTTTTTATTAATCTTGATGAAATAGAAGTGATAACCTTCTATCGTTCAGTAATATTTTCTATTTATTTATGAAGGATACTAAATAAGTTACTTTAATATTTATTACTTTGTTTGTGTATCATACTTATACATCACTTTATGTTGATATGGCTAATCGGAAGATACTACAGTGGAAGTCTAAAATTGCCTTGTATTGCCAGATATAATACTAGTAATGGATTATTAATGAGTACCTGACATTGCAAAGTCTCAGGACCGCCATTTAAGTCCCATCCGATGGGAGCCAAACTAAGAATTTTTACTCCCATTTAAAAGCACAAGTTCCCTTTACTGTCCTAACTGTGTATCCCCGATCTTGGGAATTGTTGGTTGCTATGCTAACTACTACAGCACAGGTGGTCTCAATTCACTAGTAAAATGCTTTACAACTGGAAGAATTTTTTCTAGGAAAATTATTCACCCCAAAAGCTGAAATGTCAACTGTTATTAATCATTTGTTTGTTTATGCATTCAGAAAAAAGTTACTTTAAATGCATAAACAATCAACCCAATAATAAAAATTGAAGTTT
The DNA here is from genome assembly GCA_964056705.1 of Troilus luridus. Classification (NCBI taxonomy): domain Eukaryota; kingdom Metazoa; phylum Arthropoda; class Insecta; order Hemiptera; family Pentatomidae; genus Troilus; species Troilus luridus. The sequence continues at coordinate 97,314,165 of OZ057412.1, read as the reverse complement.
CAACTTTTAGGCTAAATAGTTTTCCCAGAAAAAAATTATTTATAGTGATATTATTATTCTGTAACGAGTCTCTTGAGGTATGGAATGAAGTGATTGTTCAATTAATCAGACTTTGAAGAAATGAATGAATTCTATCAATAAGATTGCAGATAACATGTAGGTATATTTAGATATATTAAAATTTAAACTAATTTGGGAGCTAAAACAATGAATCATTAAAATTTTGGGAAGGTTTCTTAAAAAATAGATTATTGTGCGACGTTCAGCCGTCAATGACCGCTTCGCTTAACCCAGCAATCAAAAAAGCTCTATAGAAAAAGATATAATGCAATTAAAACTATTATACATATAAGCTTTAATTATTATTGCTTTCATATTGCTATAAAAATATAATGAAGATGCGAGCTGTGGATGTAATTGGAAATAATAATAATATATTTTAGAGATAGATACAATTTTTATATAATTAAATGTACATTTTTTTGTTTAAAGCTAAGCGATAGAACCACAGGATCGTTATTCAAGCAATTATCAAAATTAAAAATTTCGGTTTTATTAGCAATTGACTTAAAAAAATAGTGATTTAAAAAAATAAAGAAAATTAAAATAAATAAACTTTACAAAAAAAATATTAAATGAATAATCTGGACTAAAAAATAAAATGTTAGCTACTTTCGGTTTCGATATTTTATCATTTGATTGAAATGAGCTATATTTATTTATTAGCTGGGTCTAAAAATCAATAATCGAGATGCGATAATTCAATTAAATAAAACAGCATTAATTTGTTAATCCATAATTTGAATTAATACATTTAGTTAATTATAATGAATTCTATTATTATAGCTATAAATATATAACATTTCTATCCCTTTCTCTCTTCTATCCTCCCCTTACTGCCAATCCTCTGATTAGAAACAGTTCCCAAAGCAACATGTCGTGTGTAGAAGAGTCCCAACTGTTGATAGCGAATATTTTCGGATTGGTTATAAATAGCAAAGATACATAACTGAAGGTCGCTCATTGATTCCGACATTATTTTGGCAACCAGGAAGTTACCTTAGGCCAAATCTGATTCTAATTCTAAAAATAGTAAATCCAAAACCACACATCGCTAAGCAATCAATAGAAAATCGTGTGTCTCTGATTTTGTAAGGGAAAATGTTTGAACGTATTTCAGATCTCAATACAGTACTATATTTTTTATTTGTTAATTATTGGTATTTGAATTGCGAATAGGTGTAGCCAAAATCTACAAATTTAGCTTATTTCTTATGGACACCTTAAATACTTTTTTTTTCATTATGTTCTAAGATGGGAAAATGTTAACTCTGTTTCAAATATTTATGTTGATAACCCAATAATGTAAGACAGATCATATTTTATTTCACTGAATTGCCCTACGTTTTTGCTTCCTTTGGATATGAAAACAAAGATTATTAGACATTCTGTTACGAAGTTGTTTTTTAAATTACTACAAAAATACTTTTTTTTTATAAACGTTAATTTCTGAAACAACACTGTCTTTAAGATTTTTTCCCTTTAAGGTTATATTTTGTAACAATAGTTGCTTTTTTCCTTTATTCTCAGAGAGATGCCAATCTCCCAATGCGTTTCATTTAATGTATCTCAATGCATTTCCAATATAATCTTAAGTTAAGTAATATGAAAAAAAAGTTGATCAATGTAAATGTTAAATTCTAATGGCAAAAAGAAATAAACGAAAGTTTATGTAAAGTAGATATATGTTCATTACCTACATTATAATGTCTTGTATGAAAAAAAAAATGTACTAATACAGCCATGAAGGTTTTTGCATTCAGTACATGGTTGAGACCGTACTTTTTTAATACAGCGGTTCTGCAGTATAACCGAGATCACGCTCAATCTCTATGTTTTACTCTCAATCAAAGCAACCAACTTTATAGTAGGGTTTGGCGATAGTCGATACTTAGCATTATCGATAGTCCGATACTATAGGTTGAAAACTATCGAATGCTATCGATAATTTTTCGATAGCTGCTTCCTTTTTTTCCAAACCTATTCAATAAAGAATTTCAACTAATTTAATTAAATTAAATTACCTATCTACTATGTGAAATTTGCAGGCTTATAAATTATAAGATTATATCATGAAGATGAGAAAAAAAACTAATTTATTTGAATTTTAAAAAAGTATTTACAATTTACATGTTTACAATAACGATGGACAAATCAAATCTTCAGAAAAGAAAAATTATGAAATAGTTAATTTCAAGAGTCAAGTGTGCTCCTTGAGCCACATATTTCCCAAAAGAAGAACTAGCATTTCTAGTTGAACATTTAAGAATTGTAGAAAAAAAACCCTAATTAAAGAGGAAGTTAAGGTTATAAAAAACTAGAAGAACCAATGCTCAATACCGCGAATTTGGTTTGTTTGCACAAGTGTGAGACTACGTTTTCTACCCAACATAGTGTAATTAGTAATTACGGAGAGTTAAATAATGACACATCCGGTGCGGCATCAAAGTTATATAGAAGAGAACCCTTGAACTCTAGGAATTCCGAGTTCAATTTCAAAAGAACTCGACCCTGGGCAATGACAGAGTTTCAAAACTTGAGGGTAAAAATGATCCACCGATAGTCGACACTATTGATAGTAACCATCAATAGGACAGATCTAGCGATATATCGATAGTAACTGTCGACTATCGCCCAACCCTACGTTATGGAGGATGGCTGAGTCGCAGTGGACTGCAGATCCCATAGAGTCCATCCATGGCTGTTAACTGCTACAAAATGTGAGCTAGAAACATCAAAGTAAAAAAAAAAAAATAATAATTTCCACAAATTCAAAATATGGTAGATACCTACAAATTACGTTAATGGGTTTAAATTATAATTATTTTCTTTTTTTAGACGTCTCGACTTTTTTTTTCTTGTATGTAATATATTTTATTGGTTATTTAGTGACGGAGCAATATATATATTTTTTTTTGGATTGACAAACTGTTTACATATATTTGTACAATTAGTATTTGCATTAAATCATTTGGATCGATTCAGTTCCTTTAGCTTATTTCCACCTATCCCATGGCTTGACGCAGCGGAAGAAGCTTACATCATTCAATTCCTTTTCCATACGGCCCGGACAGCGGAACTCATGCACACCACATCATGCACACAACAAAAATAACATAAACAGACGAAAATGTCAGGTTTACGTAACCAATTACGAGCATTGATAAAGTGCTTCTTTGATGTAGGAGCGAAAGTTGGCTCTGGACAAGAGAGCACGAACTCTTACCTGATCCCATTCCATCAATCTCTCACCCGGAAATTGTCCTAGCTCTAACTTATTTGGCCGGCCCACGGCAGTCAAGGATTTGCTTAGGGGCGTTAATTATATTGCCCGTTAATAAAAGTTTTATTTATATTTCATTTTTCCAGTAAAATAGATAAAAGTTTGTAATTTACTAAATTTATCAACAGACGAAACATATATATTTCTAGTTCTAAGTGACTTATCAGTTACTCCTAAATTATTTGCTTATTAATATTTCCCATTGAATCGAAATACTTTATTTAGAAGAATTTTTATTTTTAAATATTTTATTTTGTAGAGAAAAGATTTGTCCAGTGCCGGGATTCGATTTGTCTGGCCGTGTTACGTACCAGGTTAGCTCAGTTGGTAAGAACACCAAGACGGAAACTTGGGCGACCCGGGTTCGAATCCCGGCCATGTACAAATCTTTTATCTTCAAAATAAAACATTTAAAAATTATAACAATTAATAAAAAAATTAAATTAAATATATTATAAATAATATAATGACGTATGTCAACAAGATCCTAATAAAAGTAATGTTCAATGAACATTGTTCCCAGTTTATGCATCGCAAAAATGCGAGAACAAGTTTTGCCATAAAACTAAATCCTGGCAACAATATGTCTCCTCCATCAATTCGACGACACCATCTTCAATAGTATGGAATAAGGTTAGAGCCATCGAAGGAAAGAAGACTCTGCAGCCCATTTACTTAAAAATTGGAGGTAACATTACTTGTAATGAGCAAATTGTCGCAAATGAATTTGCGGTTTTTTTCTCTAAACAAGGTGTTGATCTCGAAAAATCTCTGCAATCCACCTCGACCAAAGACGACCAATTTAACTTTAGATCCAATAATAATGAATTATACAATATGCCTTTGACTATGAGTGAACTCAAAACCACCCTCAATGAACTAAAAGGAAAATCACCAGGTCCAGATGATCTAACATATGAAATGATAAAACATTTGTCTGACGAATCACTGGACAAAATACTTGAATTATACAACAAAATATGGAACAGTGGCGTTTTTCCCAACCAGTGGAAAGATTCCATAATCATTCCAATATTAAAAGTTGGCAAGCCCAAAAATGACGTGGCTAGTTACCGCCCAATTTCATTAACAAACTGTCTCTGTAAAATCTTAGAAAGATTGGTCAATAAGCGAATGATTTGGCTACTTGAGGACATGAATGTACAAGACAATTTGCAGTGTGGCTTTCGTAAAAATCGCTCGACAATCGACAATCTTGTTAGAATCACAACGGATATTCAAAATGCTTTTGTCGACAAGGAACACTCAGTGGGTATATTCTTTGACATCCAAAATGCTTTTGACACAATAGTGCAAAACAATATTCTAAAACAGCTGCACCATTGGGGAATAAAAGGAAATCTTGCAAACTTCATCAAAGGATTTCTCGGAACGAGGTCCTACAGAGTGATGGTTGGTGGAACTACGTCCAATAAAACATATATTACCAACGGTGTACCTCAAGGCTCCGTATTGAGCACGACCTTGTTTTCAATTGCAATAGAACTATCATTGACTGTTTAACGCAAAACGTCAGTGGTTATCTATTTGCCGACAATTTCGCCATTTTATGTAAAGCACCCGACCTCCAGTTCATTAATATTTGCCTGCAAAACACTGTGAATAAATTAGCGCTATGGTCTCAGAGGACTGGCTTCAAGTTTTCAACAAGTAAGACACGCTGTGTACATTTTAGCCGACGCAGAAACCCTGGGAATCCACCACAAATAGTTTTAAGTAATACCCCGTTAATGTACACCGACAACGTTCGATTCCTAGGTCTCCAAATGGACAGCAAGCTAACCTGGTCAACCCATAAAGAACAATTACAAATCAAAACTGTTAATAGAATGAAACTACTGAAAAAACTAGGGAACACCAGATGGGGATCAGACAGGAAAACAATGCTCCGCATTTATGAGTCACTGATCCTAAGTAAAATAGATTATGGCAGCTTTGTATATGCATCTGCCACCCATAGTAGGGTTAAAAGACTAGATGCACTCCATCATGCTGGTATGCGGATTTCTACTGGAGCCTTCAGAACTAGCCCAGTATACAGTGTCTGCGTCGAAGCCGCAATCCTTCCACTTACATATCGTCGCCAAAAACAAGGGGCTAAGTATATGACAAAAATATACACGCAACCAGAAAATCCAGTTTATTGCTCTTTATTCCAAAGAATAAACGAGAACAAGTATAGGAGGCTGAAAAATCCCTCCCTCCCATTGTGGTACAGAATGAGAAATGTCATCTCCGAATTAGTACAACACCAGCCAACAAATGCTCAAAGAACAATTACATCCATACTAGCTCCATGGACGTTATCACCTCCACACATCAACTGCAAAATGTTGAAACTTTCCAAGGCGAGAGAATGTTCCCCACAAGAGATTTCACAAGCCTTCCTTGGTGAACTGTGTAACTATCAATTTAAAAAATCCTGTTTACAGATGGTTCTCGTACCAATGACTCTACGTCGTGTGCTGTGTATACTGGCGACACAACTTTTAAGTACAAGCTGAACAGTAATTGCGGTATCTTCACAGCTGAATTGACGGCTATTCTCAAGGCTCTCCAAATAACCCTTACAACAAAAGATCAGTGTACAATAGTTTGTTCTGACTCACTGAGTGCCCTCAAAGCAATGGCTAACACCTTTTCAGATAATCCCCTCATACAGGAAATTTACCAGGCCTTAAAACAAATAGCAGACTCGTTAAGAAAAATAACTTTTTTTTGGGTCCCCAGCCACTCAGGAATACTTGGAAATGAGAAAGCCGACAAAGCAGCATCAGAAGCCCATTTATTAGAAGAAATAACGCTTTCTTATATCCCACCTTCAGATTTTTTTAAACAAATAAAAACAAATATCCAAAGTGAATGGCAATGTACTTGGACATCGCTAGAAGACAATAAACTGAAAATAATCAAACCGAATATCAGTAGCGGGGTATCATCTTCCAGGCAGTGTAGAAGAGAAGAAGTCGTTATTACCCGCCTTAGGATTGGTCACAGTCGTTTGACCCACGAATACCTGATAACAAAGAAAGACCCACCTCAATGTACACTGTGTAAGATGACATTTACAGTGCGCCATATCTTCGAGAATTGTCCTAGGTACAGTGGAATGATGGAAAGGTGTGGCGTACCTCGGCAGATCCAAAAGGCGTTGGGGGATAACGAACAATGTTTAAATAATACGATAAAATTTATTAAGAACACCAATATATACCAGTCAATTTGACATATACATTTACACGTACATGTGTACGTGTGTATATGGGTTTATGTATGTGTATATATATATTGTCGGTGTGTATAATGTAATATAGATAATATAAATTTTACATTATATCATAAATCTTATATAATTATGTATAACGTTTTATTTTAATATAAACAACTTCATATAAGTTACATTTCTATTATATGTTTAATATGTTAATATGGTTTTACTATGTGCCTAATATAGCATGGTATGTTATTATGTAAATATGTAAGTATTTATTTTATGTAAGTATTATTTTTACTAAGTGTAATAAGGTAACAAGAATATATAAATGTAATTATGTAGGTTATGTAAATATGTATATTCTCTAGTGGTAATTATGTAGACACTGTAAATAGTTATATTCTCCAGTAGTGAGGGCAATAATAACCATTTGTAGTTGTTTGCCCTTAAAATAAAACAACAACAACAAGTTTTGCCCCTGGATTTCCCTATTCGTTCTATCTGATCAAGAAACATCGTTCTGGGGCGTCCTCTTGGTCTCCTACCAGATGGACGGTACTCCATTGTCTTGAGAGGGTCCCTACCAGTTTCTTCTACTCATGGAAGTTAAATCGGGATATTTTCGTTGCGAATAAGGACTAGATCTGGCATTACCGTGAAAAGGTAAAAAAAAAAATTACGAAATTAACATGATTCCGCTTCCGCTTCCTTCAATATAATTAACTCACTCTGGAATAAATTCGACTTAACCACTTATTGACAGGGGTTGCAGATATGTTTTTAAGATCTACACGTGGACAATAATTACAGATTAATTATTCTCAAGATAATCCCTAGTAGAAAACTCGGATATTCTCGGGCATTCTCTGCAAGCACGCATTTTCACTTTCCTCTTTCATACCGTGTTACAATGACTAACATTTGTATATAAGTATGTACGCTTATATAATATAAAAATAGTAATATATAACTATACTCATAGCAATTAGTAAATCTTGTTACAGTAGGATAAAATATTACTTCACGCGAATATGAAAAGAGTCATGGGTCCACTATCTAAACAAAGTGGGGAGTAAATGGAGTGTATCTCCGCCGAGCCAGGTTAAGTTCATTAATGCCATTGTAATGCCCACGGTCTGCTTGTTAGTCACGGAAACGTAGTGTATCATTAATACTTTCCTGTTCTTGTGTTTACTGAATTTAAAGCTTTTTTTGTCTTTTTGAATAAACTTATAATCATCATAATTTTTGTTATTATTGGAGAATAAAATGGAGGTGGAAGTGAAAGAAATGACTCCTTAGTGATAAACTATTTTTTAGAAGCTGACGTTTCGACCCATATTGCAGATCTTCTTCAGGGCTTGTAAGGTAGTAAGAAGTATGAATCATAATAATATAATAAATAAATAGTCATAATAAAGTCACACTTGGCATTTATATTACAAGCCCTGAAGAAAAACTGCAATGTGTGTTGAAACATCGGCTTCTAATGAATAGTTACTCATCATATTATTTATTCATTATATTCTATATGAGGTGTGAGTATGAGTCATAATAATGTAATAAATAAATAATCATAATTAATAAGTAATAAATAAGCAGTCATAATAAAGCCACATTTGGCACTTTCATTACAATTTACATTACTAAAACAATAAATTATAAAATATACTACTATTATTAAAATAAGTTCGAAAAAAATGTGAAAACACTTTAGCACTATTACAATAAGCCAAAACTTTTAAAAATGTCCATATTATACCTTATAACTATCAACAATTAATTAATTTTAAATATTTATGTTTTGAAGAGAAAAGATTTGCCCCGGCCGGGTTTCGAACCCGGGTCGTCTGCTTCTCCGTAGCAGTCCTCTAAGTCAATGAGCTACCAGGGGTCTTATCCGTGAAGAGAATGGATTTGTCTGACTTGGGTATTTACTTTGTATGACCTGGAATCCCGGCCAGGGCAAATCTTTTATCTTCAAAACCAAAATATTTAAAAATAATTACTATAAAAATAACAATTAATAAAATAAATAATAAATAATATATTGACCTATGTCAACAAGATGCTAATTAAAATAATGTTCAATGATCATTCTTACATTTACGCCATTAAATCATAAAAAAACATAGCAATAACTCTTATAATTTGATTTTATCATAATCCATTTATTTATATGAACTAATAAAAGAGATAAAAAATTGTTGGAGAGGATAAAAAAGGGTAAATTTTACTATCATTATATAGCTTGCACCAGAACCTGGTTCAGCTGAGAACGGACATACGTGCCTTTATCCGAATAGTATAACTAAACGAATACTACATAAAGCGAAAACAATAGATCCATAACTTATTGTTCCATATACTAAAGATCCGTAAAAGCAATCTATTGTTTTTTCGGTACTTCATTGAATACATCTTTAGTGACGGTTGAAGAAACCCAACCGTCCATCGTTAGATACTCCAATCTGGTTTGATAAGAAAGCAAACAGTGACCTTATCTGCCCTCTGAAGGGCTCATTTATCTGTTTATCGTTAGCCGAGCTCTCATGAAGATGTGGATAATTAGGCGACTTCATAAGAAGCATAATATCCAATTATTTTGACACTAATAGGTTCGTTAGGCTTGTCAGTTGATAAGTTTAAACGAAACCATTAAGGGACGGATGATTGATTTCGACACAGGAGTTGGTTCTAGCGATACTGGTACGGACATGTTCTTCAATAAGTTCTGTCATATTTCATTCTTTTTGTATTGTGATCTATTGTATGAATGAGGCGTTCATTAATCAAGCGAATTAATCCCAAATTCAAAAATTGTTTTCTCTTGAAAACTAAAATCTGTTTTCCTCTATAGTATGAATTTTCTCTCTGATTTCAGCATTGGTACTCCTCTCTGGTTCCTCACAAGGACCTGGCACAATAGTCCTTTCCCAATCCTATGTCATACGAAATCGTCTTGTTGTTTTCTAATGGTGGTATGGTCAAATGGCGGTCTTTTTCGAGGAAAGATTTATTAGTCCTCGTGCTCCTGCTGGCACCGAATAGCCATAACCCATGGATCTAGACCGATTTGTCACTGTCCCATGAGCCCTATTGTATTGAAAGGACACAGGTGAATCGGTCGTACTGGTTATGAAGCTATGGGGAGACAGTCGCTGCACCATTGAAGCAAGTTTGTGTGTTCTACCAAAAGTAATTAATTTCTCTAAGAAAAGCACATGGTGTGGCCAAATATTATGGTTTCTAACACCATTAAAACAAATAATAAAAAAGGAAAAAAATATTCTATATTAAAATAAAAATGTGTACTTCTTTCAATAGTTCAGTACTTTTTAGACGCTGTAGAACGTTCAATTATATCTGACATCCGACCAAATAATTGTGTTTTATTATTATTTCATAAAACAACACAAAATAATGAAAGTAATTTGCTACAGCCGATGAACCCTATGAATTTTAGATAAGTTATTTGCTGCATCAGATGAAAATTATGAATTTCAGATTCGGCCATTTGGTTATTTAACAATTTAACTGTCACTCGGGAAACTACGTAATTGACTTTCATTATTGATCATTCGTGATGTGTTTGCTACAACTCCGACTTTTTAAAGTAATAACATAGTTTATTCCTTTTTATTTTTTTAATCCATTTTTATTAATTCAGGAATGATTCATACAATAGTGATAGCAATCCGATTACAAAAAAGAAATGTAATGTAAAAAATAAACTACTAATTTGATATAGTGGTAAAAAAAAACAATAACGAATGTTTTTGTGTTTCTTATAAACAAGGGTGGAATTTTTGTAAGTTTCACACTTCAAAAAGCTCTTATAACGATGAAAAACCCATTTTTTAATATGTTTAAATATTTAAAATATAAATTGTCGCAAAACCACGGTACAAATCAATAATTTATTCACCACAACGAAATTAAAGGTTGATTTCAAAACCTTAATTACTAATTTTATCGTGCCGTGGTGGAGAAATAAATTAATAAATTACATAGAGTTGTGGAAGAGCTCAAGGTTCATAACCAGCAGTAGCGGATAAACTATTTAATCTGTTAACATTCAGTGATGCACTTTGTGGGATCTGGAGGCTATTACCCAGCAGCTATAAAGTCGGTAACTTAAATAGAGGTTTACCCAAAAAAACAACAGAGAGGAAATATTCAAAAAGACATGTCCCACGACAACCCTTGAAGATTTTAAGTTTAGTACGCGGTTGAGAGTGTGTACTGTTTTTAAGCCAAAAATTGTGCAGGGAGGTGACTTGGTCAAGACCTGGTTTCGCTCCTGCCTTAAGATACCCACTTTATAAAGGTTGGGTGAGCCACTGTAGGGCCCGTAGATCCCACAGGATGGACCCTGTTTGTTAACAGTTAAATATTGCATCTGTTACAGTCAAATTTCCACAGAGGTACCTGGAACTATTACATTGCATAAAGAAAATAAAGTATATTATTTTTCTTATACTTTTTGTTTGCTTGATCCACCCAGTATTTTTTCTTCTCATACTACTTCTAACTCTATGAACCACTACATCATCTTTCTCACTTAAGCTCATTTTTGCAACTAAACCATTGAAAATTGTGTACCCTAGGTCGCATAGATAAGTCGGCTGCTATACCTTTTTAGCAATACATCGCCGCAATAGATTCCTTACGAGAAATGGCTTATCTCGTGTGAACACGGCCTGGCACCTTTAACGTCGTGGACAATTCACTTTTCAAACGAGGTTTCTATTTCCTTTCCTGTGGCCAACTTCCCTGTTCCATTCTTGGGGCCACGGGGAAGGAAACTTACCAAGGCGAAGGTGGGGCGGGAGGGAATGTTTACCAAGCGAACCTCTTTGTCCGGACGAGAAGATGGCGGCGACAACGCCACTGGCTATTGATAGTGTTTCATTGTCAACAGTGACGTAACCCGAGACCTTCTTAATCAGGAATTAATTGAAGGAGCTGCGGCAGGTTATTCAATATCCCCGGGAGCTGCCTTGTTTACGAACACCTCCTGCTATTGAGCGATTGAGGAAAGGATCGAAGGCAGGGCAGGTATTAATATAAGATCAATTTTTTTAGCTTATAATATTACCGCAAGGATCCCTGATGTTTTCGATCTCTAAAATAACTGTTAACGACAAAACGATCAATCAAATGAGGCATTTTCATGGCAGAATACCACAAGATCATCTTGTGATGGACTATGGGTAAAAGAAACAAGTTTTGCACTACTTGTTCCACTGTAATACACAAGCCGGTTATTATACTGTCTCAAAAATTCCTCGGTTTTCCTAAGTTGATAGGAACTGCATTGGTGAAATGCTAAATTACGAATTATAATGTACTATATGAGGGATAATAGATTTTGTACGTCCCTGCACCCTGAGAGGCACAAAAGGAGGAAGGGAAAGAAGATTGGATACACCTCATCCCAACTATAATTTCAAAGTTTCACCAAAACCTTGCCTGTCATCCCAATCCCTGGCTCAGTCATTATCCACTTCCACACATCCATATAACCCACCCCGTCGTCTAAACCGTCAATGGCCCTTAGTACTGTTGTAGTAATTTTATTTGGAGTACTGGCACTGGCCAGATTCTCCAATCACGACCTGTGTGTGTGACGTCATGCGCCCTTAACCAGGTTCCATTGGCGTTTAATGTCAGTGACGCGGATGGGAAAGGGGGCAGGGGTCTCCCGGACACCTGCATTGCCCTCACTCCTGGGGAAGAAGCTTAGTTCTGGGATCCCAGGCCAATTGTAAATAGTGTAATTATGATATCATTGTAAGCAATTATTTTATTTTTAGACTTTTCGTTTTATTACATTTTCACATTTATTTAGTTTTTATACCGCATGTAGATATTTTTCCGCATGTATATATTTTTATTACATTTATTTATTTATTATTATTTTTTCTTATGGAATGATTGTATAACTACATAGCACTATAACTTATTGCCCATAAGTGGCATATTGTAATAATTCAATGAAGTATATCTAAAAAAAAAAACAAAAAAAAAACTACTGCTTAACTCCTGGAAGTTTTTCCTGGATATTGAAAGTGTCCATAATACAACTTTGTCCTTATAGTTTTTCTTTTAAAAAATAAACAGACTTTTCACATTCCCCCCGCCCTCAATTGATACACAATTTTTTTTTATGAACAATTGTTAATCATTGGAGTTGTAATATAAGGTATAAAGTTTCAATAGAAAATACAGCTATATCCATTATAGGGACTTTGTGGTTTCTTATTGTATCCTCTTGCCCATCTTACCATAACACTGACTTGTATCTAAGGATTTCTGGTCCCTTAGGGTGCGTACAATTTATTATCAATTTAACAATACAATTTAATGTCAAACAGCATAATATTTATCAGTAAATCATTGTAAAGTTTGTTTTAGTAACCATCATCGGATAGCACTCTCAAGGTTAAACCGTTATTCGGAGGGAACGTAAAATCGCATTCCCAAGTCTGTATAGATACCCGTTAAAGATCCATATCTGGATTTTTAATAATTATATCTGGATAGGAAAAATTAATGAAGTATCAGCCTCAAATTAACAAAAACAAACAAAATTCACAATACTAAATTATTGATCAAACTTGATTTACTGAATTGGTTTTTTTTCTTCTTTCAAATGTTATCTCTTGCAAAAAAATTGAAATGTAAATTATAAGTTTTAATTATATTATATTTTAATAAATCTCAATTAATTATATCATTTAAATAAATTAATAAAAAACATTTTACTTCTAACTAATTCAATATTATATCAGAAGATTGCCAAAAACCTCAAGTTCCACTGAACTTCCGAAGCAGCACAACTTCAAAAATAAATTGAAATATAACCATTATTAAAATAAACTATATCGTTATTATATATATTTAAGCTAACAAAAAATTACGCAATAGTAGCTTTTCTTTGGTTGACAAACCATCATTATTATTTAAAGGTCTAGTCATGATTCGGTCTCTGTCCATGACATAAAGAATATCTTTTGCGTTTACATTTTTCAATTTTCATCGAAGAAAAAACATTATTTATTTCTCCGATACTACAATATCTTCGCATTGTACTTTCATCAAATTTGTCGTTATACCGCAATTCGCAAATAGTTAACCCATGAAAGTGATTATTTTTTTTTTACCCAACAATCTTGCGGCCTAACTGTTGAATTGGATTGTGGTTGTTACAGTAAAAAGAGTTTTTATTCGGGGACTTCTGCGTTCCAAAGATATTCGAGACTTTGAAAATTTCAGGTATATACTGGTTTAAAGTTACCTCACCGTTTTATATGAGTACTAGGTTTACACAAATAACAAAAAAAAACTTTTTTTTTATTGCTGCTTCCTCAGTTTAGCAAGCAAGTGCCAAGATGGTTACTTCATTCTTCTATCTTTCGTAACTCAGATACCACCAATTTCGTAATTGGTCATAATGTTTATTTTATTTTTATTTAAAACCAAATGTTAAAATGAAACGAAATACTTGAACAAATGCCTTAAACCAAAATTATATATTGTTTCAAATTTTGAATTTCAGAAAGTATTAAATTAGATACTTCCACCGTTATAAAAAATACACAAATCGATGACATAGCAACCCTCATTTTATTGAATATATTGAAGGTAACGAAATATTGGATACCCCTACCTTTTAAGCTATTTCCCAACTCTGTCAAACAAACTAACCTCTCCCAAAATTTTATAATTTTGTGAAATTTTCCTCGCTATATTATGACTGGGAGCGATAGGTCGCTATGCTGAAGGTTTTAAGTTTAAATCCGGCCCTGGTAGATAAATTATCCTAGCAGCCCCGGATGACCCCTCATGTGGCTCACCCAGCCTCTAAATGTAGGAACCCTTAACTAGGGGAAAACTGGAAGTTGAGCGAAATCTCGGGTACTTTTAACCTCACCGCACAACTGTCCTAGAAAGAGTTGTCAATCCTGTACTGAACCCAAGACTTTTCATGGATTTTGGTGGGAGAGTGACACTGGTAAACTATCTATATGGTTATAATCATCTTTCTATTCAAACACCACACCAATCGAATCTTAATTATCTAATTAAAATGAAATCTACGTTGATTTTAAATGGCAGTAACTTTTTTATCATAAATTTAAAATTTGGTTCTAAAATTTTTAACTTTCGGATTTTCATATTATTGAAGGAAGTGACATTTAATATAAACTTATTGATTGTTATTACTTTTCTGATAATTGCGAAAATAAATTTTTAAAATAAAAAACAACGAATAATATCCATAACGTAATAATTTTTTTTTCTTTGTCTATCTCCGTAGTGCTGTTAGGTGTGGAGTAGCCTCAGTCCATTTTTTATAAGTTTCTCAGCCCAAAGCCATTTTTTGGAGTTGATCCATCGGCAGCCGCGTTCCTTTCCTAGCCCCTCTATATATTCGCTACAGGTAAGTCTTGGCCTACCTACAGGGCGGTTTCCTAATGGCCTTGCTTCCATCAGCTAGCGAGCCTTACGGTCATCTCCCATCCTACAAACAGGGCCATACCATTTAAGCTGGCGTTCCTCTATGACATCAGTAACAAATCTCACACCCAGTGTGGCACGGATGCTGTTACTTCTTACATAATCCCGTCTGGGTTTTCCTGCGACTTTCCTTAGGAACCTCATTTCCGCTGCGGTAACTTGACTTGCATATTTCTTAACCATCGTCCAGCTTTCTGACCCATATAGAAGAACAGGCAAGAATACAGATTTGAACAGGCGTAGCTTGGCCTCTTTACTTACTTCCCGCTTGCCTACCAATGCTGGAGATATTTGGAAGAACACTCCATTCACCTTTCTCTTTCGGTTTAAGTTCTCTTCGTCCATTCCTCCATCCCTACTTATGACAGTACCTAGATAATCGACATTATCTACCACTTCAAGGTTCTGTCCAAGGCATTTAATTGTAAGCTGATGGTCTCTCCTCCCAATATGCATGATTTTGCTCTTACGGGGATTTATGCACAATCCTTTTCTTTTCAATTCTTCAGACCACTCATCGACAGCTACTTGTAGGTGTTCAGGTCCATCTGCAATCACCACTATGTGATAACACTTTGGAACAACACAGGTATCAGGTTCCAATAACCAACTGTACCTCTAGGGGTTCTTCTTTTGCAAACTTTCCACACTTAGTCCATCACAATGTTAAAAAGGAGGGGGCTCAGACTGTTACCCTGCTTCAATCCCTTACAGATTCCAAAAGGTGGAGATCTTTTACCATTGAGGTGAACTATACCCTTCGGATTCTGATATACTGACTTAATAGCTTTTATTAGGTTTGGGGGTCTGTAGATCCTTCAAGGGCCATCCGTAGCTGTTAATAGATTAAATAATTTATCAGCCACTGATTTACTGAGCCACCACGCTCCCTAAAAATGGAGATAGCTTTTTTTTTTTCTATTTGATTGCTAAAACGGAAGTGATATCTCATTTAGAGTTCTGAATTGCATTTTACTTTTAGCCACTTTCATCCCTTAATTCATGTTAGTGATCGGAATGTAATACCATAATAAGTATTAAATGCTGTAATGCAAAATTTAGTTTTGATTCGATCAAATTAAAATTGAATATCAATTCTAATTTTTATACCATCGATTTTTAGTTTAATAAGCGAACAAGGAAGTCAAGTCATGCCGAAATCAGATTTCCTACTACACGATCACTTTACAGGTATGACATATAAGACCCTTCAAGGTCACGCAGTGCTAAAGGATACTATTTATAATAATACATCCTCATATCGTAAATATCTGTTAGAGTATACAATTCCGGTAGACCCTTGTCAGTACCAGTATGTTGAGTATATATCGCTTGTCCGATAACTCCAACCGATGCAGAAGTATCTTTGCCTGGCGTTGAACGGTATATCATACAACGGTATCATAGACTCTTGCAGTACTCTTTAGAATTCGTACTCTTTGGGAATTCGTGTTACAATTTTTCATTTTCTTTTATAGTAAATTATAGATATTTACACAAAAAAAGAAAAATGAAAAAACCCGTACCACTACAACCCATGAATGGTCCTGGGTTCAGTATGGTAGATGCTATACTGTTTCTTGGACAACGATTGTGCAGGGACACCTACATTTGTCCGAAATCACGCTCAACCGTTAGATTTAACTCCTCAATTTAGGGTACCTACTTCATAGAGGCTGGAAGCCCCAAAAGAGTCTGTTGATCCCGCAGGGCCCATCCGTGGCTGTTAACAGATTAAATAATTTAGCTCCCACAGCCGAATTGAACCCGAAACATTCAGCAAAGCAACTCAGCACAATACACACTGAGTAATTGCCGCTGTGAAATTAGACATGAAAAATCGGCGATTCATTTAGTTCCCCTAAACCATTTCAGATCGCAATGCTGTTTTAGGATGTTTTTTTGTTTTTAGGATATTTCAAGAAATTAGAAAATTCATATTTTTTAAAATTCGTTGTGCATTTCATAGATGGATCAATTATATATTCATTCTATCTCATATGCATAAGCAGTTAGTCACAACTGTTCAATGGCACATGGATAATCCCATGAAAAACGCCACTTTTCCTCATAACCACGAATTAATTACCTACGGCTTGAAAATTAATGCCAATCAGTTGCAGATAGTTGAATTCTTTCCAGAACTTATTGCATAAGGAATAGACATAGAAATCTTGAAAGTATCTATTTAACACCTTGAATCGTTTCATAAAAAAATAAAAATACAACATGCATTCATATGAATCACATTACTACATTTAATGTCCATTTTTCTCTTTTTGTGTTTACAACCACAAACGGATCTATAGTAACTTCACCATGATATTGGGATGTCCCTGAAGCCATTGTATCTCCAATAATAGTAATTTAATCATTTACGTTGCATAAATTATATAATTTAATATATATGCCGGAGTACATACGGTTAATTAAGCTGTATACTAATAAAGTCTAAAAATATAATTTCCCTCAACTTTCTCCTCAATATTACTCTCCACCTATTCTGTCTGTCTATAAATTTTTATAGCTTGTAAATAAATTTTCAATCTATTAATTAAGTATAATAACTAACAAAAATTGTTATGTGCTTCAGGTCCCATAGCACTAAATGGTATTACGAACTAGAAAATACATTGCACACTGAATTTATTTGATGCAGATTACAATGTTTGGTACCATAAAAGTACTAATTAGCTTTTTCTAGTTCTAACTAGCTTCTGCTAGTTAGTAGAACCATGATGAATTGTATTAACCGGTGTTCACTTTGGCATTTTTACATCAAATGATATTAAAAAGAAATAAAATAAAAGGACTGAAACAAAAATAAAATGAGAGGAAATAAACTGATTCATGATAACTACAAGATTGTCTCAATGAATTCTTTCTCAGTTACATCATCCACACTATTGATTCCCAATGAAGGCCTATTATATGGCCAGTGAGTTTATGATGGAGTGTTTAAAAAAACCTAGTTGTTTATAGGATCATTTTGGAGCAACTCAGGGGAAAATAAAGTGCCAGTGGATGGACCAAATCAATCAATCATGCATAAAACAGTTATTTATTCATTACAAATTTCAATATGAATTTTTGGTTTGTTTTCTTCATTTGTTTTACTACATCGACATTTTTTTTAGCTTAGACCTGATTTTGAGAATATATTTAAACTGAGAATCGAATAAATGAAATCAGGATCGTACATAATTGAACCGAAAATTGTTTCATATTAATTACTTGAACTGAACAAAAACCTACAAAGGAAGAACCGTTCGATTTTTTTCTTTGTTGAAGTCATTGATGCATTATGGACTGCATGTATGCCTCATTTTATGCATCAGTTGAATAGTCAGGCAAACTAATGCTAATCAACGAACCCAATAAGTGGCAACAAGTCAAGGTTGATAGTGATTTCCTTATCCCATAACATATTTACTATGATTCTGTAATATACAATTCTATATTAAAAATAATATAACAACATTAATAGTGGATAATACGAAATAATATTTTTCACCATTTTACCTTTAATCCAACTTATTATTGAAGAATGTATTTAATATTCATTTCTCAATTGCGACCCTCAACTATAACCCTCCAAGGAACGGTCACTACAACAAAACTGGACGGAGAGTGAAACACATTCCAGTTATATAATGGTGCATAGTTTTTTTTTTTTAAAGCAAAACGGCAAATAAATGGATATCTTAGATCTTTTAACCAATTATTATCAGGAAATATTATTCCCAGTCAAAATTAATTTTCTTTATAAAAAAAGCAGTACCGATTCAACCCTTGAAGGGTCTGGGTAGAGACAGTACGAATGTGCATTGAGGTGATTTGTCCTGGATCACACTCAACCGACAGGTTTTTCACTAATTATGGGCATCCACTTCGTAGAGGCTGAGTAAACCTCAGATCCCGTCCCAGGTTTGAAGCCAGAATCTTCGGTACGGCAACTCACTGAGCTACTGAGCTACTCTGTCCCCTTTTTTATAAGTTTTATTAAAAATAACGCAAGCAGATATATTTTAATATATTAAATTCATAGCTGGTCCACTTAAACTACATAAATTTAGTACTTGATTATTTAAATAAAATATTCATAAACAAAGCAATCGATATATTCTTCTTTTGGCCTTTTCGCTAGTTGTTCTACGTAAGTGTTTGAAATACCTCTGTTTGTACTGGCTGTAAATACATATAATACTGCAAGTTTAATTAAATTTCTAAATAAATAGTCAAACAACCTGAGGAAGATCCTTCTGTGATGAGCATATGCTGCAAGGATAAACTCAAGGAGGGGGTATTCGAAGGCAATAAGCAGTGAAATTTTCAACTTGTCAAAGACCACTCTTTATTCTGTATTATTATTTGTGTATCTGACATTTTGATTATTTTTCCATATTTTCAACCCCTCACATCAAAATAACAGTTGTCAAGCGCACGGACACGTAAGGTTCTGCCTCAAGTAATATTAAGTAAAACCTTTACATGCATTGCTAAGATCGCATATCCGATAACAGTTCCAAATGAGGGATCAACGAAAGGTTTCCGTTCTCGTATCCTTGAAGGGTGTTCATGACACAGATGACCTTTAGGAAGTGCTAGTCGCCACGTTCGACCCCTAGCTGCTAAGTAACAACCTCGGCTAAACAACAACGGATAGTCATAGGAAGCGATTTTATATATATATATAAAACGCTTATATTAAAGAAGCAATCGAAATTTCTGGACTAGGAATAAATTTAATGAGGTTTAATTTATTCAGATAAATTTCTAGTCTATATAACATACATCTAATTTCCATATATAATTAATTTTCATAAATAATAATCGAATTCTTCACGTTATGATGCTTAATAAACAGCCTATTGGCTCAAATGTTTAGATACATCAAAATCGGTATAAAGAAAACAGGATGAAATTTTATTTTTAATGCAGAGGATGCGAAATTCAATCAAGAAAATACACCGGAAAAGACGCCTGAAACTAAATCGATGTTGAATAGTTTTTATTATAATTTCTAAACTTTCTAATATATATTTTGAAAGGAGTAAGGATTAATAAGGAGTTTCAATTTAGTCTCCTAATAAAATTAGCTAATCACGCAGGTAGGTAAAGGATTGTTTTTTTTCTCTATACCAATTATTTTCATTTATAACACTTTATTTAAAATATATTATGGTGAACTAAATAATTTTGACTAACCGTTAGAGGAGCTTTGTTTATGAATATTTTTATTTTAATGAAAAAACGTTGCATATTGATTTTAGGAATTGTGTGTTTCAACTATAAATTTAACGTATTTAATCTGAAACCGTTTCATAGATCCGAAATTGTGATAATTTTGCTAATATTTTTTTAAGTTTATCATTTTGAATATGATCTTTGTTCTTGTTTATGAGAACAAGAAGTTTGGTGGTTTCTGCTAAGAAATTAAGAAAAATTAATTCCCTGCATTATTCATGGCCCAATGAAATAACATCAAATTCGATATTCCAGCCGGAATAATTTCTTCAACTATTAAATATTCTAAATAAGATTGCGTATTTGTAATGTGGTCTCGGTGTTTTTTACGAGCTGGATCATAAAAAAAAAAAAAGAAATGCGTATTTATAATGTCGTCTCGGTGTTTTTTAAGAGCTGGATCATAAAAAAACAAAAAAGAAATATAAATGCTACAAGCGTTTGAGAGGTGTTTGTACAGAAGAATTCTCAAAATTAAGAGACTGTTACGCAAAGATGATGAAGAAAAAAGTGGCGGTGACTCTAAAGAAAAGCAAACTGCAATAACTGAAACGCAGAATGCTTAGAGTTGAATATGACTTATTCCAGCTGTTAATTTTGGAAAAATTCAAGGAAGAAGAAGTGGTGGAAGGAGACGACACACCTGGCTTCGAAACCAGAAAGAATGTGCCGATATCCAGGTATTCAGATGTGCCGTATCCAAATTTCGAACAGCCCTGATGATTACCGACCTTCAGAACGAAAATGGTATTTGAAGAAAAAAAAAAAGATATTCACCCGTTTACGTATGTAAGTCCGTTTACATGTTATTTGTATGATTTTATTTTCATTTTCTAATGTTTACATTAGAAATCTTTAATTTCTCTCTCTTGTGCCGAATTGAACTTAAGGTTATTATTATTATTCTGGCTCTAAGGTCCTTCAGAAACCCGGGCCTCCACCACCGCTGCCAACCGTGCCGTTTGACGATACTACAACCAATCTCAGCGACCCTGCGTTATTTTTTCTCCATTATTTTACAACCAGCAGAATCAAGTCCTCCACATCGTCTAGCCATCTGTCCCAGAGGCGTCTTATACTTCGTTTTTTTCTTATTTCCCATAGATGATTCTCTTTGGTATCCTGTGTTTTGGAATTCTTTCTACATGTACCATCTGGAATTCTGGCTTTCGTTATCAATCCCACCATGTAAGGCTCTCCATAGAGCTCTGACAGCTCCTCATTCTTTCTTCTTCGCCATACCCCATTTTCGGCCACTCCGCCTCTTGTTCTTCTTCATTTTTTTCTTTCCCAGGAGTTTACCTTAAGTTCTGATTTTTTGGTCAGAGCCCATGTTTCGCACCCATACATGACTACCGGTCTTACAATGGTTTTATATATTTGTAATTGCATTATTTTAGGGCTGTTATTCTGGCTTGTATAAAACTTGGAGTTATAATTTATTAATTAATAACATGGAATAATCTGGGAGTTGAAACAAATAAACGAATGGTGAAAAAAAGGTGTACAGTATTGGGAATTAACTAGGGGACATTTCATCTAATTGAGAAATAATTGACAATAACGATAGCTGAGTGAAATATAAGTTCAGATGTTTGAAATAACCGAAGTGAGGGGTTTTGGTCGGAATGTTAGTAAAGCTGGAGAAAATTCGAAAGCGTTCAGGAGAACGTACTCTAAGAATATTAAAGGAGATTTGGTTTAAATTAGGTAAGAATAAAGAGCTTTAGATCAAACGGCTTAAATTTCAAATATTCAACGGCTTAAACTCCGTTGAATATTTCATAACATTCATTTTAAACTAACTTTCTCCTTCCAAAAAATTTAGTACCTAGTTTAGGAAAGTTACTATCTCGCCAGTTGACTAGTTTTGAAGTATCTTATAGTAACTAGCGCCGCTTATTTCATCTAAGTAATAAAGCATATCTAATGGTTAAATAGTAGATAATACTGTTTTATGTTTATATGACCTGAGGATCTGATATGTCAGAGTTGGTATGCAGTGAAAGGCTCGAGTTGGTACAAGAAGTGGATGCAAGTGGATCAACTAAGGATGGTATTTAATGGAACGATGAAATCTTTTGCAATTTCGAAAAGTCTGGTCTAAATATCATCTATGGATTTAGGTCACCTAGTTCATAATAAAAAGGAACATATATGCATATTTCTTAACCTATATAAAAATTAGGATATATCAATTATTCCGAAGAAAGATACATCAAAAGTTAAAAAAAAATTATAAATAGCTTTGATAAATATTCAGTAATGTAAACCAATATGTGAAGCGAGGGGATGGTTGACTGGAAAGTAGACGTAAGGAAGAAAATAGTTGGGGGTGCAGTCAAATAAAAACACTAAATAAGTGGTTACTTATTTAAGTAGTTACTTATTTATTCATTAGCATTTAACATCACTATTTCATCATATTTTATTCTATTTCCATGCTCATACCATATTGTTACTAATATTTCTATACGTTCCTTGTATATTTATGTCATATATTTATACCACTTCATACTATAGGTATGCATTTTAAAAACTGTTATACTCTATATTTATATCTTGACTTTCTACTGTTATTTTTCCTTTATTTAATCTTTAATATCATTTTGGTTATACCTTCTTTCATTTTACTTATGTAAAATCCCTAGGAGTCTATTATCTTACATTTTATAGTTTTTATATATATTCTACTACCTTTTCCATAATTTTACTTCTCACCTCTGATGTTTATACTTTTTCTTTCTTTTTTTTAAATAACTTTCTGTTTACTTCCTTCTTTTATCTTTGTAAAAAAATCTTTTTTGGCATCACCACCGTTCTGTACATTTTCTCTGTAATTTTTTTATTGATATATATCCCTCACTTTTGTTCTAAATTTCTACCTCTCTACATATATACTTTTTCTCATTTATCATATACTTAGTCGGCAATGTATTTTTATAGTTCTGTTATTTTGCCTGTTTTTCTTTCTTAGCCCTGAAGATGACCCACAAAGTGTCCCACATAATTAAATATGTAACCACTTATTTAGTGTTTTATTTACTGCACCCCCAACTATTTTCTTCCTTACTTAAACCAATATGTCTTAACCATCATGTTAAAAAAAAAATTATTGGCAAGATATTGTTGTGGCCCTCTCCTCGGTTTCAGAAGGCCTTCCTGACAATGTGGCCTTATATGTAAATATGAACGTTGTTATTGTTGAAAGGAAAAGGAATGCGTACTCTATTCAGTTGCCAAGAAGTATTGGCATTTTATTCGATTATTGAAACCTTCACGGAAAAGAATCCATGGTGAGTGTTGTAGAGAACAGAATTTTCTATCGCCACGTCAAGGTATGAGCTCTTTCAGATCAGAGCATTTACATTTTGAGCAATAAAATATAGATTGTAAAAAATAACATATCATAGATACTCGTAGATAGCTCAACTTATAATAATAGTAATAAAAATAAACTCTTTATTTATTCTCGGATAAGTCCCTTATAATATAAACGTGAAATATGGACAATAGGGTATTTGAGTAAAATATAAATAGAATTCTGTTAATTAATTAAATGAAAATAAATTAACTCAAATTATAATAAAGAAAAAAAAAAGGTATTTAAGAATAATTATATAGAGGAAAGCATACTAAATATTTACGTATATACAAATCGTTCGAAAAAAAAAGTTAAAGAAACATCCAATCTTAACTGTTCTTTAAAACGATGCAACTGAATTCGTTAGACAAAATTATAATCATTAAAACATATCTATCATCCATCTATTTTCGAGTTGTGAGTAATTTGATTAACTATTTAACAATTTCTGATTTTATTTGAATTGTATAGATAAGAAATGATGAGAGAAACGGCATTTAAAGCTCGTTAGGTAAAGACGAGAGACAAATGGAAGAAAGTATGGAGTCTATTGCGACGAAAATAGAATAAGAAAAGATCTGTGGAATGCTGGGGTTCGATGGTGCGTTGTATATAGATCAGAAAGCTCCTCTTAGCCAGAGTATTAGTAAAGTATGTGTTATTGTAGATTTCATTTTTTTTCTTTTCTTATTTAATACCATATATTACGTAGTCTTATATTATACATTATACCAACAAATGTTTTTCTTTTTGGAGGATTTCGCCTCCTTTCATCCGTAGAAAATAAAGTCTTTCAACATGTTAGTTACAAAAAATAATTGAATACTGTTAAATACATGTTTGTACGTCCCATGGTTAAAAAAAAGTGTTCCCTAGTACAATAATTTCTGTGATTAAAGCATAACATATATTTTTACAAATCCAATTACGAACAGCATATTTTAATGATGAAACCGGAAGCATTGAATCATTAGTTCAATACCGACTCCGTGTTAACTCGAGATAAAACGTAATTGGAAATCCTACATGTCTCTTCATTTGCAAACAATAACCGAGGGAGTTATGATAGTTCGATTTCAAGGTTCCGCAAGGAAGAACAAAAGAACGATAAATCATGAAATTTATTGGCTTTCATTCAAACATTCGAACTAACCTTCGACCTTGTGAGGGACTTCGAAATACAAAAATATTATCTTGAATGATAATAGCTGACCTTGATTATATAAGTGGAAGAAAGTATTATGTTTGATTTATTTTAACGAAAAGTTGCGAAGAAAGTAGCAAATTAAATTACTTCTTTTGATACAAGATGAAATCAACCACAAAATAAGACATGGAAGCTGGCCTTTTATTAAATTTTCCATTATACGTAAAAATACGAACTGATGATGGTGTATCGTTTTAAAATTCTATCCTAATTCCATCTCGATATATCCACTGCCATCTTTAATATTTAAAACATAAGGCTCAGTTCTTGTCTATCATAATAATTTTGCTTTTGAATAATTTTCTTCTTCTATTTTTTTTAGGGCTTGGATGACAAATAAAATTTAAAGGTTCAAAACTGGATGACTCCGAAATTTAAAAAATTTACTTTTTGACATTTTTTCTGGTTTAGTCAAGCAATTCTTCCGAAACTTCAAGCACAGAACCGGATTAAATTTATGAGAAATTAGGTGCCTAATTGTCGTGTTTGATAAAATTGCTTGAAAAAGTTATGAAATTAAAATTATGAAAAAGTCAATTTTTGAAATTCCACTTTTTATCGCCAACGCTTCATTTAAGATCACTTTTTTTATTCGTTACTTAAGTTTAAATAATAAAAATGGATTTATGGAGAAGAAAAAAAATTAGTGTACATAATAGTGCACATACAAACAAACTGAAGTTTTATATAAACACGTGCAATAAAGCATACAAAGTTATATAAATTCAGTTATTAGTGCAAATGTGAATATGATATTATGGTTAAATATTCTATAGCGATAACCATATATTTTTATTTTGAATCGTAAAACCCTTAGGTCATGAAGGTTTTAGTCATAATAGGAATATGTGGTATACATAGTAATAGTAAGAATGAAAAAAAAAACAAAGATTAGGAATAAAAAAAATTAAAAAATAAGGAAAGAAATTAGAGATGGAAAGTCACAGAGTAAAGGGATTACTATGTATTATTTTAAATTTTGTAGTTTATTTATTTATTTACCGTTAGCCATTACACTAATAAATGGTCATTTTTTAAATAGCTCCTGTTTTGTTGTATTATGAGCCCTAAAAATCAGGCCGAAATGTTGCCATAAATAAAATAATTAACTTTATTTTAGGCAAAATTTATTGACTGGACCATTCGACCATTTTACACTTTTCTGAGAGATATAATGTCTACTGTTTACACATCGGTAGAAATGGTACAGTTCAATTATTCTATTATAATTCCAAAACCATAAGAATTATCCTCCAATGTTTTAATTGAGATAAATCTTACACAAACATGATAATACTAAACGATTCATGTTTTATTTATCAGTATGAATGAATTACATAACAATTCACGTCATGCACATAAAATTAAGATAGCAAACAAGGAAAAGTTTTACTGAAATATATTACTGCGTTTAATCCGGATAATTAATAATAGGTTAATTTTGTTTTTCCAAGTAGATAGCCGAGTTCTTAAAAACAAACATTACCAAATCACACGTCGTACTTTATTCTAGCTAGGAGTAAAGACACCACTCGCGTTGGGAATGCTTTAAAAATGCAAGAGCAATCATCGGAAACCTGTTCTGCAGTATTGGATAAATAATTTATATAATAACGGAAACTATAAATACTTGTTTTATTGATCCATTCCCTTTCGTGATTAAATAAATACCTCATCAAGTAGTTATGTGAAGTAACAAATTTAATTTTTGCTCTAAACAATAATAATTAAATCACTGTATAAATTAAATATATATCTGTAACATTGACATGCGAAACATCCTATATTGGTCAGTGCACGAACCAGAAGTGGAGTTATAGTCGAATTTCTTATTACCCTGGAAAATAATATAAAGAATATAAAGTGATAAATGGGCATTCAACTCATTTTATGTCTAATAACTACTCCACCGTGCGAACTAACTATTATGATTTTTATTTCCTTCAAGTAAAACAAGTCAGGATTGAGCCATTTTTTCAATTACAGGTTGTTGATTCGAGTTGTCACAAGTTTTGACTTTTCATTTGTTTCCTTTTTAATATTATCGAAAATAAATATAATCGTGAGTTTAAGTACGAAAAAAGATTGTAATAATGAGAAATGTGTACATTTCGGTAATCATTTCATCGAGAAATAAACGTAATGAACTAACATTTCGAAGTATAAATGATATATGTTTGTCAAAATGTTTATTTATTTAAGAAATAAACACATTTCTCATAATTACACTCATTTTTTTCCATACTGAAATTATTTTTTTTCAAGAATATTAAAAAACGGGCGAATGAAAAGTCAGAACTTGTTGAGACTTAACTCGAAGCGACAACCTGCGGAACTGATACCTCGTTTCACTTCAACGTAACCTAAAAGACAGACGTAAAACCAATAAAATTCTATTTACTATTTAAGGAAAAAGAAGAGACCGTTCCGACGAGGGTTGCATCAACTGGTCAGAGCAGAGCTCCATGCCCATGTCGATCCATCTAATCCTCCTCCTGGAGTCCTCGACCAGCCATCTCTTCCTTGACTCCCTCCATCCACCTGCTCCTGAGCCGTCCGCTTCCTCTCCTCCCTAGTGGAACCCAATCCAGGACTCGGTTGGGCCAACATTCGAACGCCATTCTCTTCACATGGCCATTCTATCCATTTATTTTATGAAAATAATGTAGCTTTATCGTCTCCTTTTTTAGAGGCATAGGTGGTTAAAAATATATGGGTTTTTTGTTTTTAGAGTCTTTACTCCACATAGTCCAGCTGCTATACTCTACCATCCCTTATCCCATTCTTACTGACTGTCAATGAGCGCCTTTTCCGTTCAACATGCTGTCTTAAATAGATTAAATACGATTGCTATAAATTTGTAGGCGCGATAGACAAGAAAAAGAAAGCATAAATAATCAAAGGGATATATAATAAGAGTTTAATAGACTCATTTATCTCAATCTAACTCAATGAAATTGTCATTATGCTCGTTGAATTCTGTTCAACTCGCATTAACTTTTGTTTTTAAATATAGTTATTTTTATGTTTTATGTTTATTAAAGGTGCGAATCATGCATTTTGAAAAGAGTTGACTCCTAATAATTGATAATCGTTAGTTTTAGTATGGGAAAGGCAATGTAATTATGGGTAATGAGTAGATTCCGGAATCATTTCACCATGAAATAAAAGTTTCAACTTACAATTCGAAGTGTGGATGGCATTTGTTCGTTGAAACGTTGTGACTCAACTTGAAGCGACTACCAGCGCAATAATTACCTCGATTTTTTCTCGTCAAAATCAACCTCCACAGTAAAATCCTGGCTACGTGTCTGAAAGTATGTATGCTACTATCAAGCCTAATAAAGTTAAACTCTCAAACATAGAAAAAACGTTTAACACAATCGTTACTTCTCTATTAGCACCATAACAATATACATGCCCGCCAATTGGCTGGCTTTCTCTGAAACAAACCAGTCACGTTCGCGATTGTCCTCCAGCTGTTTCGATTATTCCTTCCTGAGGGTGATTGGCGGGGTCTTCTGTAATCAGCGCCTCGGGTTTGCCCCTTCAATCGCCTTTCATACCCTGTCGTAGAGAAAGCTGCGAATCGGAAGCAGTTAGCCAATCATTACCCGTACTCCGGATTGATCATTATCGGGAAAGCGAGAGTCCATGGTGAACGGAGAGCCGTCAAAGCGTTGAATATGTTCATATTAAATCTGTACATCGATGGTTAGTCGGGATGAAGAACCGTTATTGGCCTGTCTAATAAAAGTTCTAAGTGTAATAAGGAGTTGTGATTACGAGGTGAGACTAAATAGATTAATTGTTTAACTTCATTTTTTCTGAAGCCTTCCCCTTGTATTCCGAGAAAATGTAGCTTAATCCTTTTTTCGGATGAACTTATTATCCAACTGTCAAACCTGAACAACAGTTGTTTTCACATTTTATTGTAGCCATTATAAAGTACAATAAATTTCCAAGTGCCTTGGTAAGGACGGTTGATTAATGAGAAGTGGAGATTTTGATTCAGGCGAGTAATTGGTATTTGAGAAGATTTTCGATCGTATTTCATTGGTATCCCAACTATTGTTACAATTAATTAAATTGCGAAGTTTACTTTTTGTAGTAAAAAGTAAACAAAACAAAAACCTATTCAAATAACTGAACTAATATTATAGCCACTAACTCTCCCTGATCTGATTCGATAGATTTCATGATTGTATAAGTTTGGTCAAAAATATTAACAGAGTGAACGAGTATGGTAATGGTGGTGGAGAGTGGTAAATAATAATGTCATATGTGGTAAAGGGGGTAACCACTAGCTATGATGCCCAAGATCGCGAGCTCGCATCACGGCAGGTGGCTTTAAAGGGGGTAAAAAATCCTTAAGTTAAGCTGTCCTTCAGAGGGGACGAAAAATAGCCGTCCCGGACCTGTGAGGTGACAGCTACTCGTTAAATATTCTTAACCATAATTATATAGGGATAGGCCAACTTTAGGACTCTCTGTGCAGCTGCCTCCGATTAGCCACAATATCATAAATTGAATTTAAATTAATAAACTTCAAACCAAGTTAACAATCTTCAATCAGTTTCGAGATAAAGTTTTGGAAAGTATTCAAACAAGAAGATTTTTAACAGAACAAGCAGCAACGTATGATCCACAACACTTTTGTAAGCTTTTCGTTCGTGCCGCATGTTGTACAACATTTATTGAACTTCACTCAAAAAAATACCTGATCGGACCTATTAGTGGGTCATTCACCTATCGCATTAATTATTGACTTAATTAGAGCGAAACAATTAAAAGTATGAAAATTCCTCATACAATTAGTAACAACTTTTACTTAGAAGATCTAACAGAAAATAGGTAAACTGTAAGCGTAACTTCATGAAATTTCACTTCGTAAAAGAAATTCGTGACGAAAGTAAACTCCTTTCATGTAAATAATTCTGACCGATTTCCCTCCTAGCGGCGGGTTCTGTAAGCACTAATGATGGTTTATCGACCAAAACTTTGACCATAAAATCTGATTATGAAAATCAGGCTAATGCTAACACTGTCGTTCTGCAAAGCACCTGAAGTTCTCAGGGACTCCTAAAAGCCTCTACGGGCTTATTATTAAGCTCATTAAAATTATTATTATCATTCTTATCAAAAGAGTTATTATGTTTATTGTTATAAAAATAATTTAATGAACTAATTGACTATTCAAACTGTATAATATATATATATTTATATATATATATATATATAATTGTTATTATTATTATTAAAAAATGCCTAATAGATACACATCACACATGAGGTGTCTCATTCCAAACCCAGTTATATCCATTTTTGAAAAATTTTCACGAGGGCGAAAAAACTCGAAGAATTTAATTTCTCCCAAGTATATAAAAATAGACAAATCAAATTAATATCTTTAATACATTGTTAAATGGGATAGCTGTCAACATATTTACAATTTTTAATTGGACCAGTAGAATTTTGGTAAACGTCGATTTTTGTTTGGATCTAACTAGATCTAGAATGAATGACCATTTTATATCACCAGACGTTTATACTGTTTTGAGGTGGATTCAAAATACATTTTACATTGTATTTAGTAGGCTTGGAGCCGTACGCTTTTGGCAGAAGAAAGATTCCAGCCAATATTTTCAGTATTTGAAAAATATTGGATTCACCGGGGTTTGGAATGAGACGCCTCACATAAACTGAATGTTCTAATTATTCAGCCATTGCTTTCATCTGATTATTGACCATTTTTTTATTTGGCAGTCTTTAAATATTTTTATTTTTCATAAATTCGGAATCGTCATGCGTATTATCTTTACAACACTAAATAATTAAAAAAATAACTAGACACTCTCTGATTAAGGTTGATTCGTTTCGCAATTGTTAGTAATTAACACTTTAGTTGCTGACATCATTTCAAAAATCAATCATTTATTTAGTTCAGTTTTGTGATAAAGCATGATGAAATATCACCCTGTTGATTCAACGCAACAATTATGCATTTTTGTTGTTTATTATGAAAATCAATTAATCATTTATCAAAATAACTATGGCTAATGAGCAATTCTTCTAAAATCCTCTAACCTCATTAATATGAACGGTATATAATTGCTTATTTAAATTGAACCATGTGCGTTTTAATAATAATTTATTTTATTTCATGAACAGTTATAGAGTTAAGTAATTGCGTAGTTTTCACGGCTATTTTAAATGTTTGCAAGTAAATAGCTGATTATTAAAAATATAATGTTCTGAATATCACATATATACTCAATATCCACATAGTAATAAATGCTGAAAGAATTTGCTAGAGATGAATTAAAAGAAAAAGTGTGTCAAAGGTCTGCAGTGCTAACTGGTGGGCACATAAGAAAGAACAAACGAGATAAAAATAGAATTTCAGATGATATCAAATTAGAATTATTTATTTATTTATTATTATAAAATATCAAATTATTTTATTTATAATTTTATAGTAATGTATAAGACAGAACGGGAATGATGGCAAATAATTGACAGTCAGTTAAGATATTCAGTCAGTGCCAGTTATTCCAATTGTACACACCTTCGTATGAGAAGAATATGTTTATGAAGAATAAATAAGAATATTTATTATTATTAAAGATAAAGAACCTTGATACTCTAATATTAAACTGGAAACTAAAGAAGAGGCTGAATTAAGTCTAGGAAGAGGTAGAAGATCGGCTGTTACACAAGATGCGCATTCAAATACTCAAAGATGAGTGGTACCATAGTGTGTGGAATGCTGGATTGCTGTGCTAAAGGGTCTAATCTGCCTATGGCAGATAAATTATTTGTTAACCTAACAACCAATGGTCTGAAACGGGAGTGAAGTGAAGGTTAGACAGCTGGGCGGAGAAAAGAGATCGTGTGAAATGGATTTGCTACTGGCAAAATCATTTATAATATTTTATGTATTTTCTATATTTATTTCTTACGGGTTCAAAAGTAATATTTATTTTCTAGCTCATTATTCTGCAGTTCTCTTGTATTTATATTTCAGTGGCAAATCCATTGATAACGTCTCCCCAACTATTGTGCTTCTTACTGAGAGCAGCGTGGTTCTGAATTTTTTTTCCTTTTATAATTGCTTTTCAAGGAGCGGAGTGGTTCAGTGGTAGAGCACTGAGTTGCCATGCCGGAAATTCCGGTTTAAATCCCGCTGTAAGCCATGACTTCTATTTAGTATGTTTGCAGCGGAAAATGGATCATATAGGATCAAGGACACTCCTCGGTCCCACCCAGCCTCTATAAAATAAAATAAAAATAGGGTACCCAAAATAAGGGGAGAAAATCTGGCGGTTGAGCGTGACCAAGGACAAGTCACCTCCTTGCAGAACCGTTGCCCATGAAACAGTACAGTCTCTACCATGTACTAAACCCCAGACCTGTTTACGGATTGTAGTGTACAGGTTTTTTTTTTATAATTGCTTTTCAACTGTTTCATTGACTTGGACCTCGCAAAATACTTTCTCTTTAAGATTTGGTAAAGAAGTATCTGAACAATGTAAATAGTGTTATTATTTAACCATCACCTATCTCCTGCAAAGATCTATGGATTAATCTTACGATAGATCCATTGTTAGCGGACACTTTAGGATCTTCTCATCTTTCTGAGGCTCACCCATCAAAAAAGTGAGTAGAGATCTGCGCAACAGTTTGCATAGAAACAGTACACTCTTTATCGTGTACCGACTCCAGGAACCATAGAGGGTTGTAATGGTGCAGTTTTTTTTATTTTTTACTCTTAATATTTTACAGTCCAAAGGAAAGTAGGAACTCATCATCAGTTAGTGCTAGTGAAACACTCCAACCAATCAATCCATAACCACTGCACGTATTATGAAAAATAAATTCGAAGCACTTACTTGGTGAGAGGGAAAACAGGTAAGAAGACGCAGCAGCAGCAACATGGCGCCACTTGGAGCGAAATCTGAGCGGGCTGTAGCTTCTTCACCAGCTGTGTTTCCCCGCCGCCGTAGGCTACGATGAGGCAGAACAGCTGGTACATGCAGCACATAAACATCCCCTGGCTCACTGCCTCCGTGATCACCTGCGCTCTCGGAACCAGAGTCGCGCAGAACGTCACTATGGCCACCACCTGAGAAAAAAGTGGGTGTTTAGAAAGGAATATGGACCATTAAACAAACATTACAATCTTTGTCAAACACAGTATTAAAAAATGAAATAAGATAACGTTTTGGTAATAAACTTTTCAGCTCCAATGGTAATCAAAAACCTCCAACTTGATCCAAATTCAGACACTCCATTTTCCTGAAAATTCTGATCGGAAATGTTTTTCTGTTAGTTGTGCAATATGTTCACTAACAATCTATCGATGTATAAATTGGAAGGAGAAAAAAAACAACACTCACTGTTTTTAATTACCTCACGTTCCCTTGTAGATATCTTCCATACATAAATCACCTTCAAGTAGATTAGGGTTTGTCATGATTTGATGGCAGTAAGATGTGGTCTTAAGAATTGTATTTGCATATGCCATTATGTTAGTATTGTTCCCTTTTTTTTTTTAATTTAGTTTGAAGTACCTACTTAGTATTGCGTTTTAAGATAGTCGTACCAGTGTTTCCATGAAAATAAAAACTAAAGTTGTCATTAGTCTTAATTCGAATATTTATTTACATTTATTAAAATTAAAGGTTTTTCTCTACTACTTTATTCACATTTAATTAATCAGAAAAAACTTTATGAGGAGAACGGAGTACCTTAGTTTGATCATTATTATATTTCTTTTATAATTATTAATGTATGTATGTATGTATGTATATTGCATATATCCTGAAGTGCAAAAAATATTGCGTGATAGTTCATATTTCCAGCTCTCTCGGTCACTAACACACGGAGATTTTTTTTTCAGGGTAGGGATTTGATAAAAACAAGGAACCTTATCGTATGTGATAACTAATATCCGTAATCAACAAATACTTTTCAATGGAATGTTATTTCGATTAAATTTATTCTGTTTTGTTCATTGTTATTTGATTGCAAAACCGTTACATAATACACAAACATTGCGTAGGTGAGTACAAAAATTATATTGTTTCCCAAATTTTGGAGTCCAATACCTTCCATTTAATCAATCCAATACCGTCCAATTTTCCTCTTGGATTTAAATCATTTTTTTCTATTGGTAGATCTGTGATTGGAGACATTGTTATTGTAAATATCGTGAATTTTATTGCCAGGTTAAACTTGGGCGAAACAGTCTTAATAATAACTTGTTTTTCCAGGCAAAAATAAAAAAATTGACAGTTTTACTGATGTTATTGGCGAATAAACATTAAAAATTTAGATACAGTCTCATTGTTGGCTAAAATTACAAAAAATCAAATAATGACCGTGAATCACGGACATAAAAATCTCACAATCGGTTAATAAAAAAGTTCATCAGAGTAAAAATATGGAATAACCTTATATCCTTGTTTAACAGTTCTTATTTCATTCTTGTAAGTTGTTACGTATGTACGCTTTGAATTTTTTTTCTCAATTTCTAAATCCAATTCAAGATCCATAAAACGTCTTAGGCCCAGTGTATTGGCAGAGACAGGGTTTATCGGCGATTAATTAAGGGTTCCTACTAAATGAGCTCCAGGAGGATCTTTCTCTATCTTCTTAGTGCTGTTAAGCGTGGAGTAGTCTCGGACCACCTTCGGTATGTGTCCATATCCTGAACCATCCTTTTCATCTCCATCAGGGTTGACCCCCGCTCTAGCTCGAATCTATCTATATAACTATTATATGTGATTCTCGGGCGTCCAACCGGCCTTTGCCCTCTCGGTCTGGCCTCCATCAGCCACCTTGCTCTACGCTCGTCCCCCATCCTTCAAACGTGCCAATATCACTTGAGCTGGCGTTCCTTTATGACATCCCTCACATGTCTAACTCCCAGGGTCTCTCTAATTGTTCTGTTCCTCATGCAGTCTCGTCTCGTCTTTCCCGCAGCTTTTCTGAGATACATCATTTCTGCTGACGTCACCCGTGAGGCATTCTTGTCCAGGAGTACCCAGCTCTCGGCTTCATATAACAAGACTCGGAGGAAGACAGATCTAAAGGTGCGAAACTTCGCCTCCTTACTCACCTCCTGCTTGCCCACCAGAGTTCTGGAAATATGGAAGAAAACCTGGTTTCCTTTACGCACTCGATGCATAACCTCCTGGTCTATCTTCCCATCCCGACTGAAGATCGTTCCCAGATATTCATAAATATCAACCTGCTCCAGTTGGTGTCCTTCATTCACAATCCTGAGCTCCACCTCCTCCCCTCGTACCTGCATAACCTTGCTTTTATCCGGATTGATGGCGAGTCCTCTTCTTTTAACTCCTCGGACCACTCCTCCACTGCAACTTGAGAATCCACATCGTCTTTTGGGACCTCAAAGCAGCCTTTGACACGGTCCCCAGACAGGAGATTTGGACTGCTTTAGAAGAGAAGCGAATACCACCAAACCTGATTAGCGCCATCAAATGAATGTGCCAGGACCCAAAAGGCGTGGTTAGATTAAATGGAATGAAGTCTGCCCCATTCAGATTCTACAAAGGGGTTAAGCAAGGAGATAGCCTCAGTCCACTCCTGTTTAACATTGTGGACGAGGTGTTGAAGGTATACAAGCGAAGAACACCCAGAGCAATCGTTGGTCACTGGAATATGTTACCCGTCCAGGCCCAATATTTCGTTTATTGCTATGTTCAATTAGTTAAATTATAAAAAAATTTAAAAGTTTCCAAATCGTAAAGCCCCTGTTCTTGACTAGTTTAAACCATGGCAATGAATTTAGCACTGTTTTTTAATTTAAATTGAAAAAATGGTATATATCAATTAACAAAACATAAAACAAACTACTTTCTATGTTTAATGAAATAAGACTAAGGGGATTATTCAATTAACTATAAATTATTTGTATTAATCTATAAAATAAACCTAATATAAGTAAAAAATACATTATTTTATTTAATGCGAAATACTCATTAGCTCAAAACAATACTGAATAGGTGCTCTTATCTAGACTCACTAAGAGGATGTACAAAATACTAAAGTGAACTTCAATTTCTAGAATAACTGCTAAAAAGTTAAGTACTGATTGTAGTATAATATAAAATCAACAGTTGTACAATTTTTAAACCGGGGGTTGGCAGACTGGGTGTAGGCCCTAGTGAATACAATAAAAATATTTTCGGCCCTGAACTCGCAGTTAGTCCTTGAACACAAACTGTTCTTGACAGCTTGTTTCGTTTTTATATGATAATTTGTAACAATTAAAAAAAAAATTAGGCATCTGTTCCGCAGGTTGTCGCTTCAAGTAGAGTTACAAGTTTTAACTCTTTATTCGTTTCATCTTTAATATTTTCCAAAATACAAGTTATTTTGGGCTTTAATATGGAAATGAAAATGTAATTATGGGTAATGAGCAGATTTCGGTAATCACTTGATCAAGAAATAAAAGTTTCAACCAACATTTCGAAGTATAGATGATATATTTTTGTTGAAACGTTCATTTCTAGATGAAATGATCACCGAAGTAAGACACATTTCCCATAATTACATTCTCTTTTCCATACTAAAGCTCATATAATTTTTATTTTTGGAAAATATTAAGAGGGAACCGAACGAAAAGTTAAATCTTGTTGTGACTCAACTCGAAGCGACAACCTGCAGAATAATTACCAAAAATAAGAATACATTTGTGGTTATCTCAAAAAATCGCATGAATAATAATGTACACTATAATACTAAATTACTCTAATATATATTTAAACTATCTGTATTAGAGTAAAACATCTTTTTGGCATTTGAATACTTATACTGAAATTAAAGTCAATCTGGTGAAGCTTCGAATCCGATATTTTTCATCTTTATATATTAAAAATTTTGTTTTGACATAAATAATTATGTTGAAAGTAGAAACAGAAAAGGGAAAAAAAGATACATTAACATATTAAATCAACATAAATTAATAATGTAGTATTAGCCAGAAATATTCACTATAAAGAGAAAATTCCAACAAAGGACTAATGTTGAAAAATAGGGCGGAAAGAAGACATTTACAATATGTGTCATGGGGAACATGATTGAGTCATATTGGGGTTATTAAATCGCAGTGATGGCTTAATAGCTGGTAATTTTGCTCCTGCCATGTAACTGACTTTTCAGTTGTACGTGTCTAAATCAAAAGACGAATTGATTCTTAAATCTACAGCTGTTCAATTTTTTAAAACCTGATACGAGTAGTTATAAATAGTT
Organism: Troilus luridus; assembly: GCA_964056705.1. Lineage (NCBI taxonomy): Eukaryota > Metazoa > Arthropoda > Insecta > Hemiptera > Pentatomidae > Troilus > Troilus luridus. The sequence goes on along the minus strand of OZ057412.1, from coordinate 97,276,961 downwards.
CAATTATGTTTATTATACAATTATAATTTATTACATTGTAATTATAATATGTTTATTATAATTACAATGTAATACAATGGACCAACCCCAATTGTTCCAGCTGTATAACTGTTCAAATCATTCGAACCCCATGGTTGCCAAAATGTATATTTTTCTTTCTATCTCAACATTTGTTCATAGCGATCTTCTTCAGTCAAAATCAATTTTAAAGTTTCAACGTTGCAATTTTTAAACAGCTTCATTTTTTACTGTAATTATTATACTGAAAATTTTTGTTTATTAAGGCACTTTTTTTAATTTATTTTTTCACGGCAAGTTTCTTGGTTATTTCCTGCTCAATAATTTTGTTTATACATATAACCTTATCTGAATACAATATTCCTTTTATTGATCGGGGCTTTATTGTGGTACACTACCCGTACCGAAGTACTGTTATACAAATTTTTTACACGTGGGAAAGTTTTTTTTTTTTTATAAAACTAAGAGATTATATTTATAATTTATTTATTTAAACATGATGCAATCAATACGTATTAATATTTTTTAATTAATCATGCATTATTTCTTGTTAATGTAATTATCGCCTTTTATGCATAACAATTATATTATAATATCTCTATTGATGATTAATTATATTTTCCATTAGTATTGTATAGTTATTATTAGCTCTCATTAGCATATAAGATATAACATATTACAAAGAGGAAGAAAATGGTCCGGGTGGAGGTCAAGAAAGTTCTCTATATAGGGAGAACTGTTTATTGGTAAGCCAACGTTTCGACCCACATTGGTAAGCCAAGTTCGACCAACTTCAAGGCTGGTTTGGAGTTGACTTACACTGATATCTAAATGTCTAGAGTCAACTCCAGACCTTACCGGCCCTGAAGAAGACCCGCAATGCGGGTCGAAACGTTGGCTTACCAATAAACAGTTCTCCCAATATAGAGAGTTTTCTTGACCTCCACCCGGACCATTTTCTTCCACATATATACAAGATAAACTAATATCATTCAACATATAACATATTTAGATAAAACCTAAAACGTTTATGATTGTAACTTACTTATATCGTGGTTCGACTGTATAAATCTTCAATACTCAACAGCAAAACGGTTGTACGAAATATTTTAAATGGGTAATCTATCGGTAATCGCTAGTGAATGTTATTGAAAAAGCCATTGTTCTATTATAGTGCCCCTTTTATCATCCACCAATTAAAATTGCAGAATATAATATTTATTCTTAGCACAGACCAATGCAAGACCTTTCAATGTATAGACCATAGAATGCAAAGCCTCAATGGTAGTCCTCAAGTAAAATTCATGCAAGCAGGGCTATGCAAAGAGATTCGCAAAAGAACATATAAAACACTCCAAAGTAACAAACGTCACCACCGAGCGAAGAAGAGGTTTACAAACGTGGAATGTACAAAGTATGTTACAATTTGGAAAGGCAATTAATTTGAAAGTTGTAATTGATGATTATTATATCTAGGCTATAAATGACCTATGGTGCATAAATAAATGGTGCATTACTGGATACATCCTTGTCTCGCATAGAATAGCAGTGTTGGAAATAATAGAAAAACCCAGAAACAACGAAAAAGATTTTAAAAAGAATACAAGAATTCCATAAAATCTGGAGAAATATACATATATTATGTTTTGGTTCTTGAGTTTCAGTCAGTTTATTTCAACTGACTAAAACTCAAGAACCAAAACATAATTTCCATAACAGTCAAGATAAGTAGAAACCAACCAATATATATATATAATTATGGGAGACTTCAATAGGAAGGTCGGCAGAGGAATGAGTGTAGGGATAACTGTAAATGATCGACTAGTCACAAGAAAGGACCGTGAAGAGATTTATTCAGCTCTGACAAGAAAATGAGTTGATAGTTAGGAACTATCAGTTTAAACTACCGACCATAAGGTTATATACATACATGGAAATCCCGCGTGGATAAAAACGATAATATTATAAAGTGGCAAATAGATTTCGTAATTCTGTTACATTAGTCAAGACCTTCCCCGGGGCCGCCATCTATTCAAATTACATACTATTACTTTCAGAATTGAAAGCGCGCAAGAGGAAAATCCACAATTGTGATAAAAACTCAATGATAGACATCTTATGAGGCAAAATTTAGAGCTCCAAATGTAGCTTCCCTAGGGTACATTGATTATTTTTTAACCCCAACCAATGTATTACAGTTTAAAATACATTATTATAATTATGTACCTCGGAGATACAAGACAGTATATCAAGTTTTCCTAACTCTACAGAAGTGCATTTGGAATGGAAGTTTCTCTCCGAGTTTAGATATATTTAAAATTACCTAAATCGTCTTTCCTAGGTTTATACAATATCATAAAAAAAAACCATGATACAGACAGCCATGGAGCCAAGGTTAGTCCAAAGAGACCCAGCCAACGTTTTCTCATTGACAAAGGCCTTCATCAAGGCAACTGGATTGATCATATTTATTTTCTAAAATTGTTACATCACGCTTACGTGCATGTATGGATATGCGAGCCATATTAAAAAATTAACTATCATATCATGTCTATAATACTTCTTTGCATTTAAAATTTATATTCTATTGTGATCTATATATTGAGAAAATAGTTATGCATGCATTTTATAGAATCGTCTATTGACGCAAAACGCGGTTTTTGTTAAAATGAGTCATAATGTTTAAATCGTTAAAACTTTTAATATTATCGATTTTTTTTAGGTATATTATTAATACATATTTTTTAAGTATCTTTTTTTGTAGCTCTTATAGTTTAATATTAATCTAAAAATAATAAATTCATATTTCTAATAAAAATTACATCATCTATGAATATGCAAACAATTTTATCATATCAAGGCTATCAAGGTTATAGAAAAATATATTTGTTGGTTATATCTATTTTAAAATAAATAAAGAAAAAAAGAGCTTTTTTCTGATTATTTTAGCTGAATATTAAGAAATTGAGGGGAAATGGGGTCGGTTTCTGTTGGGGTCTAAAGAAAGAAAGGATTTAGAAAATAATGAATTATCGAAATAGTCAATAATTTTGGTAGTTAGTCAATCAACTACTTGCGAGGATACGAGTGTTACTATTCTTTCCGTGTATTATTCACTGGACTATGATTTATGACCTACTCTCAGTAGTATCTGATCATTAAAACCTGTAACCACTACGACCCGTGAACGAGTCTGGGGTTCAGTACATGGTAGAGACTGTACTGTTTCATGGACAACGGTTCTGCAAGGAGATGACTTGTCCTAGGTCACGCTCAACCGCCAGATCTGATCATTACATTCTTATAACATAAACTTGCAAGTAACTCTGGGTATGAAAGATATATAAGAATAAAACGTCTCCCAATGGCTAGTCGTTGCGTTGTTTTTATCATAAATAATATTTTAATAAGCTGATTTATAATCTTGTGATACCTTTTTTTGGGTGTGTTTCTGATTTTGTTTTTAAAGTTTTATATTTCTTAATATAAATTTGAAAGCATACTAAGCTTACTGTTAATGAAAATAGTTTTACTCGTAGTTATATGTTTTTTTTATGAGAGTACTAAATGTTATTAAATAAATTGTAAAATTATTGTATTCTATTGATATTTCAATTAAGAAAAAAAAAAAAATCAAGTGTAATGTGTAATATGAAAAATAATATGTACCATTTTAAAATTATTACACACTCTATTTGTATAAGTATACTCCCTTAAAACAAATAATATGTTGAAACCTAAATAATTAGGCATGAAAGGTGGACGCATACTTGGTATATTTAATAAGTGCATGAGATAAAGTAACCTAATTTTACTAGTTTTATATGAAACAAAAAAACAAATAGTAAATTTATTAGTATTGTTATTAATTTTAATTACAATAGCTAATTTAATTAAGTCTTTTGTAATGTGCGAGGTATCCTAAGAAGGAGAGGAAGAATTGAGACAGCAGAAGCATGACAGAGATGGCCTTGCTCGTTCCTGCAATGCCGTGGATCTTCTAGCACGATATAGGCAACAGTCTTCGTTAGAAACAATTTTATGAAGTGAAAATAAATAGATATCGTGATCGATTATAAAATCAAACAGCTTACTCTTCTTTATTTTTTTCAAATACAAATATAATGGAAAAACTTTATTTCAAAGTTTTTGTCCTATTTCGCGCCCAAAAATCTTACACCCGTTGGAATAGAAAAGAATTACAGAGAACCTAATTGCATTTCTGTCAAATTTTAATTTCTCTAGAAAAATAGACCAAGACTGATGTATGCAATTAAAAATCATAGATGCCTACTTGAAGAAAACAACCATTGAAACAATTTTTAAACGACTATAGTTCCTAAAATCAAAGAACAATAAGCCTTATTTTAGAGGGTAAATTGTGTCAGAAACCTATCAGAGACTTTGAAATCGTTACTTATATTCAAGATGAAAAAAAATTTTGATACATATAAAATATGGCTTCATTTTTTTACAGTACCTAATAAATATTATAGCAATATAATGCAATATTTTAAAAGATTTTAATGTTCTGTAACAATATTCTTAGCAATAGGACTAACTGTAGTAAAATCCACGAAGGTTTCCTTCTCAGCAAGGTTACCAGAATCATAGAATGTCTTTACTATAAAATGTTCCATATATATTTAAAATAATTAAATCTTTATTTTAATTAAAAGATGATAGAAAAAAAATATCTTGCCCAAAAAACAGTTTCCACTAGAACCTGGCCGAGGCTCACCAATTATACCTGTGTATTTAATAATTATTATTTTATTTATTTATTATATTGTTGTATGTAAATTGTTATTGTTGTTAGTTCCATCTTGAAACAAAAAAAGATTGATCCCATTTTTAATCCTCTTTTTATTCACTTTTAAGATTTAAGCATTCTTAGTGTACCTAGCATAATTTAATTAAAATATTGTTAAGGTCAGAGCGGGAAGTAGGACCGGCTGACAGGATTAGGCAAACAATGGGATTAAGCGGAAGGGATTAAAGAAGTTGCCGAGGCCAATCTCGTTCAACCTGGATCGGCCTGGATGGTTCTCGATCTTGTTCCGAGTAATGCCCCACCACGACCTACCTTGCCTATATAAAAGGCCAGCTGTTCGGCCGCCCTAGTCAGTAATAAGAACTAGGAGTAATAAGACGAGTCAGTAATAAGCCAGTAGTAATAAGCAGTCGTTAACTAGTGATAGTGCGTGAGTTACAGTGAGTTAGTATCAGTCTGTAATAAGTGCTTAGTGAGCAACAGTGACAATTAGTGGCCGTGTAATAAGTGTAATAAACTGTGGGTCAGTTTGTCATATTTGGAGAGTCTTACGGTCGGTGGACTTTAGTTAGCGAACTGTAAGTGTTAATTTGTAATTGTAAACTATAGTGTAATATTATTGTATTTGTACAAATTTATATAAATAGTTTAGTTACTTAGTATAAACAATATCTTATATTATTTGTATATTATCTTAGAAATTAGATAACATTTAGTAGAATATTATTATTGTAAATTGATATTAGTTCAATAATTTAACTGTTTTAAATAATCTCATTGTATTCTTTCTTAATTGTTTAATAAATATTAGATTCTTGAATTAAGTAATAGTTTAGTCCATTTTACACCCAGTAGCCCGTAACAATATGTGAGAAACTACAATCCTTTACTAATAGCTACCGTGGAAAGTAAATCAATTAAAGATCAATATCAAGAATTAATTAGTCAATACCTTTATACAGCTTTTTTTACTAATTAATTTTTCCTCACATAATAAGAACAATGCGTTATGAAGAATATTCATCAGAACAAGACCCTTTTTCCGAAGGATGATGAAAGTTTTACTTATGGATATATCTGGTAACTTGTCTACTACTAAATCCTTTTAGATTATGTGACGTAAGGGGATTTAAATTTTAAATTAGATTAAAATTAACCGAACAGGTTATTTAAATTGTGATGACTAGCGTGAAAGATTGAGAACCTCTCGTTTAGAATATGGTAGTGCCTTGTGAAGAAAACCAAAGAAAAACAAAGGTTGTGGTCATTATTAATAAGTACAATGATGAATTAGTATCAAATATGTATTAACCAAGGCTAGGGTTAAGTGTATTAGGATGTCGATCGTTACTTATGTATCTCTACATATCGTTATAGAAATTAGCAAAACATTATGTTTAATTATATTCACTGTGGTTATGTATCTTGAATAAATTTTTCAACCAGCCCTTAAGGGATTTATTCAACAGTAATAAATGTCAAGTGATGTAATAAAAAAAAAAAATTAACCATAGGCATGAGAATTTTCGGATCGTATTCTAAAAGATTAAATTGGAAATAAAAATTGATATTCCATTGGATCACACTAAGCCATAAATATATATTGTAGCTGTCAATTTTGTTTTATTTTATCATACTTTGATTGGAAGGTGTCACAAACTTTTAAGTGCACCGAAACGTAGAAAGTTTAGGTGTTTATGTAAAACCTTAATCGCCCTTAAAATTTTCTCAATGTTGATAATCCTAAGTATATTATAACAATAATAGGTATTGATTAATTACCAAATCATTCAGGACGGCATATTGGAAAGTTTACTACATTGAATTCAGTGTTTCTTAAGGGTATTGGAGACTAGTTTTATTTCTACTAACACAATAAAAAAAATTTGTAAACATAAAAAAAAAATGAAAACTAAAACATAAATATTATGAAAGGTATTTCAAAATAACTACTTTGAACTGACAAGCAGATTTTATTTAAATATAATGGTATTTTTTAGTTACTAGTTAGTGATCTGGGGAAGAAGCTTAGTTCGGGGACCCCAGGAAAATTGTAAATAGTGCAATTATGGTATGAATGTAAGCAATTATTGTTTTTTTAGACTTTATTTTTATTATCATTTTCGCAATTATTTTGTTTTTATTACCGCATGTATATATTTTTATTACATTTATTTATTTGTTTTTATGGATTAGTTGTATAGCTATTACTTATTGCCCACAAGTGGCAGATTGTAATATTTCAATAAAGTGTAATAAAAAAGAACACAAGAAACAACCGTTTTACCTATAATAATACCTCTAATGTATATTTATGACTGTAACTGTTTCTTTAGAACTATATACTAATCTTTGGTTTGCAAAGAATTAAAAGTGAAATACTTGTAGCCAGAATGTAATACAATTTTCCACAGAACAATAGGTTCGTCCATTTTTACGACCTTTTTCTATCTATTATCGAGGATAGTATTATAGAAAAGTATTATCATTAAAAAAAAAACTGTTACAAGAACTATTATCTTAGATTTAATTATATTAAAATATAATTATATTATAAGATTTATTTAATTTTTTAGATATAAAACCTCTCAAAATATAACTGGACTATTAATATATATTCGAAAAATTAATATTTTTCAATGTGCTTACACTATATTACAAATAACAAAATGTTTCCTTAAATTTATTGCTAGCTAATGCTAGGAATTAGAAACCAAAATAGGAAAACAAAGACCTTTTAAACGTTTCCTCACAATTCCTTGAACTTACAGAGACTGCTCTGTAGCCTTGTGCCTCATGATGATGATGATGATGATGGTGATGATCACGGAAAATTGATAAGATTCTTATAGGGAAAAGACATTGTAAGTTTATCAAGCCTTATAAGTTTTAATGGCCTACCTAATGCAACCGATTTATGAATGAAAAGGCAATTAATGTCAAAGTAATTATTATTTATAACAATAAGTTATATGAGCTGTTATATTTGAAAATGGCATATGTCCATTTGGATCTAACGGATTCGTTTATTCTTTTAAATTATTTTAATGATTATTATTTCTTAATAAAATTTATAAGGTGTACAGGGTTCGAAACTTGCTTATTTCCTAAAAACAACATTTCCCAAATTGTCAATACTTTTAAGGTAATTCAAATGAAACCTTAAGATATCAAAGTCATAAAAGTATATAACAATATAAAGTCTATAACTTATAAAGATATTAATAATAAAATGGACTTATAAAGGGGCCCATACACGATCAATATTACTGACAGTATTGGAATGACGGAAATACTGAGGAATCACCCTTCAGTATTTTTACACCATACACGATCAATATTACTGTCAGTATTTAACTCATTTTCCATATTTTGATGTAGTGTCGACTAAGGGCTATATTTCTGATTTTATATTCATTACAATCTTTAGTATTATAATTATCTACTATCTTTTTATGTATGTTTACTATTCTGTTATTTTAATGTACTATTATTTTTTTTAAACTTCTAACCAAACTCTCTAATGTAAAAATCAGAAATAAATAAATTAAAAATACTCAGTTCACAGTTAGCTCGCGATAAGAAGAAGTGGGTTGGCAGTTACCCTACGCTATTTAGTAACAGGCCGAAATTTTGAGGACTTCAAGTTTTCAACACTAATTTCTCCATCAGCCGGATTGTGATAGAAACCTGTGAAGCTCTCAGTTAGACACTAGAAAAAATATAATTTTTTTCCATGTACAATTCACAATTTTACTTATAAAATTAAGTTCCATCCATGTTGTTATAAGAAAAAAATGAAGTTTTAAGAAAAACATCACATAAATCATTTATAACTTTTGAAAAATGTGGCTATGGTTTCATTATTGCATCGGAAATGAGTCGCACTCAACAGCTACAAATTAATGAGGAATGAAAGAAATGGGCATACACGATCAGTAATACTGCCAGTATCCCCTCCCCTACGCCGGTTTGAACTGAGGAATGATGGAGTGAACCATTACTCATCAATATCCTACTTCAGTACATCAGTATTGCCCTTACACGATCAGTATTACTGACAGTATCTGACTTTACTGTCAGTAATACTGATCGTGTATGGGGCCCTTAACACTTTAAAAAAACAAAACAGCTCATATGTTTATTTGAATTGTGTTACATTCGTCCCCAAAAATTAAACAATAGGAAAAGAAAATTAACATTTAAAATGTATCTGAATTTTTTTGGACATCATGACGATACGTGATGAGACAATAAAAAAAAATGGGGGCTTGTCTGTTAAAAAAATGCATTTTACCTCCTATTCATTTGTGCTTAATTTAATTTATTAGACACAGCTGGTTGTGGATAGTTTATTAAGAATACAAAATCACATTAATATATTGATGAGGAATGTCTGGATGTATCTTGAGCAATAGTAAATATGTTAAGGGGGTGCAATTGATAATTAGATACTCGAAACATTAAAAATTAAATGGAATATTGGTTAAAACAAATCCTACTAATGTATATAACCTTGAAAGTGAACCAAATTCTTAACAGATTAAAACTCAATCTGGTCATTGAGAATAGTTGAGTGAGATAATCAACATTATCTCAACCACGAATTCGGAAAAAAATCACTTATGGAAATTCTTTATCAATTCTATTTTATGAACCAAATGATTCCTCATCAAAAGCGAGTAAATATCACATTGTTTAAAATAATCTGAATGCCATTACTAAAAAAAAAATCGTTTGAATAAAGTTTAATTACATTGAATTATTATAACATATTATTTGTAGTAACCGCTTTATTTTTTAAACGTTTAATAAGTGTTAATTATTATTCAGTATCATTATTAATACATTTTAATTGTAGATATTAAGAAATAGTATGAAAAATTATAAACATTAAAGATTTGAATCTTACTAGAAGGTATCACGACACGATCCGTTACTGTCTTGATCTTTCTTGGGCACATTAAATGTCTTGCTCCCTAAAGGACGAAATAAGCCTTCCATCATCTTGTTTATCTAGCAGACGAACAGTTTATCTGCTCGTTCCCAAAAATAAACCACAGCATCTCCAAGCGATAAAATTTTCCCCTTGGTTGTAATCTTATCTCCAGTATTCTTAGACGGGACTTCAACTATATATGTTTTATAAAAGTAGATATGTCTTAAGATCTAAAACAGATTGAATGTTTCAATTTCAATGAAGTATTCCCTAACCATGGCTTAAAGGAACTTCTAGTATAAAATAATAGTCAAAATTAATAAGATGAAGTGATCCATCACTACGAATAGAATAACTAAAACAACATCAAAACAAATAACTACCATTACTGGGATACAAAAACAAAAGTAATCTGCAAGAATAAAAATTATAAAAACAGAGACAAGAAACGTTTAACTTTAATTAAGCCTTGACCTTGTGGATTCCTTTATGTACTAAACAGTTATGTTAATCTATAATTTTATAATAAATCAACGATTCTTATTTGTAATTTCCTTGACAATTGGCATATTACACATGCTCATAGTGCACATATTACTATATTTTTTTTATATTTGTTTTTAATAAAAAATATATATGCTAAAAAAAATAGTAAGATTTTAGCTACGTTTTAGTTCTAATTTTTAATAAACGAATTTCTTGCTGGCGATAGCAATGTTTCAATTAAAAAATGCAAATCCGGCTACGATCAAAGATAATAATAAGCATTAGCATTATCTTATGAAATTATGGATTATTTATCATTTTACAAATTACAACATCTTAACTGTCAAAATAAAGCGCATAAAGTTTACTTTTTATATAAATGTTTTTAAAATGATTGATTTCACTTTAATAAAGACATAAAAAGAGGTTCCATTAAAAAGAAACAGAATTAAAAAATAAAATAAAAACGTTTTAAATAACAGATAAAGAGAAAATCGTTGACTGGAAGATCTAATGTAGGATGGAAATAGTTAGTGGTGCAGTCAATGTAAACAACTAATAAGTGAGACTTATTTATTGATCGTGCCGACGTTTCGACCTACTTTGTAGGTCATCTTCAGAGTTATGAGAGAAAACAGGCAAAAAAATATAAACTATAAAAAACATTACAGTACCAAGAAATGTAAAGAGTAAACAGAAAAATATAAAATGAAAAGTGTAAATATAAAAATGAGATATAAATGTATGGAAAACTTAGTATAATCCAGATACAATATAAAATGGATGATAATAGACTCCTGGAAAGTTACATAAGTAAAAATGAAAGAAAATTGATACAATATTGTTACGGTCAGAGCGCAAAGAAGGACCGGCTGGGAGGATAAGACAAACAATGGGATTAAGCGGAAGGGATTATAGAATGGCGTAGATCCTTGTGGGTCGGTCTAGGCGGTTCTCGGCCTTCTTCCGAGAAATCCCCACCCCGACCGGCCTTGCCTATATAAAAAGGACAGCTGTTTTCGGCCGCGGCAGTCAGTAGTAATAAGACGAGTCAGTAATAAGAAGTGAAGTAATAAGCCAGTGAGTAGCAGTCGTTAACTAGTGATAGTGCGTGAGTTACAGTGAGTTAGTATCAGTCTGTAATAAGTGCTTAGTGAGCAACAGTGACAATTAGTGGCCGGGTAATAAGTGTAATAAACTGTGTGGCAGTTTGTCATATTTGGAGAGTCTTACGGTCGGTGGACTTTAGTTAGCGAACTGTAAGTGTTAATTTGTAATTGTAAACTATAGTGTAATATTATTGTATTTGTACACATTTATATATAAATAGTTTAGTTATTTAGTATTACCAATATCTTATATTATTTGTATATTATTTTAGAAATAGATAACATTTAGTAGAATATTGTTATTGTAAATTGATATTAGTTTAATAATTTAGTTGTTTTTAATAATCTCATTGTATTCTTTCTAATTTGTTAATAAATATTAGATTCTTGAATTAAGTAATAGTTTAGTCCATTTTACACCCAGTAGCCCGTAACAAATTGGTGTCAGAAGTGGGATCTTGTGTAATTGTTATTTTGTCTTGCATTTTGTAATAATTGGGCTACTGTTTGAAAAATGGCTTCTCAAAGTCTTAAATTGATGGATTTAAAAGTTGCGGATTTAAAACGGGAATTAGAAGAACGTGATATGGATTCTTCCGGAAATAAAAGTGTACTGCAACATCGCTTGCGTCAATTTTTTGTAGAGTTAGGGGAAAATCCAGATGACGTTCTGTTTGAAACTGATTTGAGTAAGTTGTCTGCAACTTTTAAAAATGAATTAGGCAATGTAGAAAATAAGCTAGGTAATGAATTAAGCAGTGTTAAAAATGAACTAGGTAATGAATTAAGCAGTGTTAAAAATGAACTAGGTAATGAATTAAGCAGTGTTAAAAATGAACTAGGTAATGAATTAAGCAGTGTTAAAAATGAACTAGGTAATGAATTAAGCAGTGTTAAAAATGAACTAGGCAATGTAGAAAATAAGCTAGTTACAGTAAAAAATGATTTAATGGATACATTAGAGTCTAAGTTAGGCACATTAGAGACTAAGTTAATGGAAAATGTAGATAATAAGTTAGCCGATGTAAATAATAAAGTAGCAGATATAGAATCTAGGCTAGGAGAAAAAGTGAACGAAATTAGGCTAAGAATGGAAGCTCTCGAGGGACGTAAGAGCAATCCACCGACGAACGACACCGACCTCTCCCCCGAGGGCAGCCATCGTAATAGCATTCTACCCGCCTATAATGGGACGCCACCAGCTTACAACACCATTCCAGTATTCGACGGAAAGACGCCGTGGGAGGACTACATGACTCTCTTCGAGACAGCGGCTTCGATCCACGGGTGGTCGCAGGAGACCCAAGCTTCAGCATTGTGCCTGGCCTTGCGTGGAGACGCCTTAGGAGTGCTGCAGGGGATGCCCATGTCGGAGCGGTCCAACTACGGGGAGCTGATGAGAAGACTGGAGATGCGTTTCGGCCACCGCCACATGGACCAGCTGTATCGCTCACAGCTGAGAAGCAGGATCCAGAAGACCAACGAGACTTTACAGGAATTTGAAGCGGATATTGCCCGGCTAGTGAGGAACGCCTACCCATCGGTCACCGACGATGTCTACGAAAGCTTGGCTGTCGACAAATTCCTCGATGGACTTCGGGACCCAGAGACACAACAAGCAGTGAAGCTCGCCCGGCCGAAAACTTTAGGAGACGCATTATCCCAGGCCATGGAATTCGAGGCTGTTAGACAGTCTGTACGGGGCCATGCGCGCGTACGAGCAGCAGAAGCGGAGCCAAATGTAGTCCCCAGCTTTGAGGACCTAGTGACGAAAGTTTTAGAGGCTCTCAGGACCCGTAAGAAGGAGATACGCTGTTGGAGCTGCGGCCAAATTGGACACCCTAGAAGCAAGAGTCCATCTAAGAAGCAAGAAAAGCCACAGGAAAACTAAGTAGGGTTGATGGGAGGGGGCAACTGTCAACCCGTAACGTCAAAGGCCCCAGGAAGACCATCAGGATTGCGTCAATAGGAAGCAGAACGAACAGCTTCTACGTTGATGGGATGGTGAACGGTCAGCTGCGAAGTCTTCTAGTGGATACCGGCGCGAGCATGACAATCTTGAACCCGAAGACACTTTCAGCTGAGAAGATCATACCGACCACTTGGGCATTACGGACTGCCACGGGACAGCCAGCCAAGGTCTATGGGGAGACAGATGCCACCTTCCTCATCGGGGGCCAACATCTGAAGCACCGCGCTCTCGTGGCAGATATAGATGAGGATGTCATACTGGGCATTGAATTTATGATCACATACGGGATCAAGCTGGATATGTCGAGAGGTGTGATGACGCTGGGAGACGAGGAAGTCATACTTCGGCAGGAGAAGGACTTCAGCGCACGAGTGCTGCTACCAGAAGACACCACTTTACCAGCACGGAGCCAAATCCTGACGCATGGGACGGTCGAAGGGCATCTACCAGAGGGTCAATGTGTACTACTGGAACCCGGAACGCACGAAGAACAAGAGATCGGACGCGGCGTACTGGTTGCTAGGTCTCTCATCAAGGCCGGACGGACCACTCCAATCCGGCTAATGAACCTGAACAGCTTCCCGGTAACGCTGAAGAAAGGAACACCGGTCGGGGAGTGTACAACCGCTACCTCAGTGGTTCGTCAGCTGCAACGTCGTCCCACCGAGCTCCGAGGACTGCCAGAAGAACTAAAAGGATTTGTTAACGAGTCATGCCGCGACCTTTCACCTGAACAGAGCGAGGAAGTGAAGAACATGATTATCCGATGGCATGACGTCTTCGAGATCGGACCAGGACCACGGGGCAGAACGGATATCGTCCAGCACAGGATTGACACCGGGGATGCGAAGCCCATCCGACAGGTCCCGCGGAGGCTGCCGTTAGCCAAACGGGAGGACGCCGAGAAGATCATAAAGGAGATGGCGGCTGATGGTGTCATTGAGCCTTCGAGTAGCCCCTGGATGTCTCCTGTCAAATTGGTGAAGAAGAAAGACGGCACAACGAGGTTCTGCGTAGACTACCGTCTTCTGAACAACGTTACCAAGAAGGACAGTTATCCGCTTCCCAGGATTGACGATACGCTGGACACCCTGGAGGGGTGTAAACTCTTCTCTACCTTGGATCTCCGCAGTGGATATTGGCAGGTTAGATTGGCACCTGAAGATAAAGAGAAGACGGCGTTTTCAATTGGCACTGGGCTCTGGCAGTTTACAGTAATGCCGTTCGGGCTTTGCAATGCTCCTGCCACATTCGAGAGGCTGATGGAAAACGTGTTAAGAGGTCTCTCTTGGGAGGTATGCCTGGTGTACCTAGACGACATCATTGTGCTGGGAAAGTCCTTCGCTCACCATCTGAAGAATCTGGAGAAGGTCTTCGAACGACTGCGTGCAGCGAACCTAAAGTTGAACCCGAAGAAGTGTAATCTCTTCCGAAGGCAAGTCAACTACCTGGGGCATATTGTGTCAGACAACGGAGTTGCTGTTGACCCAGAGAAGATAGCAGCGATCACCAACTGGCCAGTACCTCGAGATAAGCACCAGGTGAGAAGTTTTCTCGGGCTCTGCACCTATTACCGGAGGTACGTGAAAGAATTCGCTAACATCGCAAAACCTCTTACCAGGCTAACCGAAGAGAAAAGGTCTTTCCATTGGGATCACGAGTGCCAGGCATCCTTCGAGGAGCTGAAGAGCAAATTGAGTAGTGCTCCTATTCTGAGCTATCCACGTCCCGAGGGCAAGTTCATACTTGACACAGATGCCAGCAACATCGCCATTGGAAGTGTCCTCTCTCAGCTCCAAGACGGAGAAGAAAGGGTGATTGGATATTTCAGCAAAGCACTCTCAGCTCCGGAACGCAACTACTGTGTCACAAGGAAAGAGCTTCTGGCAGTAGTAAAGTCAATAGAGCATTTTCATAAATACCTATACGGACGAAGGTTCCTCCTGAGAACGGACCACGCGGCTCTAATGTGGCTGCTGCGATTCAAGTCACCTGAGGGACAAGTGGCGAGGTGGATTGAGCGCCTTCAAGAGTATGACTTTGAATCTGCTCATCGTTCTGGAACGAGCCACAGGAATGCGGATGCACTGTCAAGAAGACCTTGTGAAGAAGGCTGCAAGCATTGTTCTCGACAAGAAGAGAAGCAGGCAGCGGTATTGAGGACTACAGTTGTCATCGACAGTTGGCAAGATGCAGAGGTGTCAAAGGAACAGGACGAGGACCCGGACTTAAAACAAATAAAGGAATGGAAAATATCGGGGCGAGGAAGACCGGCCTGGCAGGATGTTGCTCCAATGTCGAAGAATGTCAAAACGTACTGGGCCCAATGGAACTCCATTTTAGTGGACAACGGGCTGCTGAAACGGGCATTGGAGAACGCGGAAGGAGATCAACGCAGGCTACAGCTCATCGTTCCAAGGAATAAAGTGCCCGAAGTGCTTAGGGAACTACATGACGGTGTAACTGGCGGCCATCTTGGAGTTCATCGTACATTGGAAAAAGTTCGTGAACGCTTTTACTGGGCAAACCTTAAGGACGATGTGTTGGACTGGTGCAGGCGTTGTGCGACTTGTGCGGCTTCTAACGGACCAACAAGAAGAAAGAGGGCCCCTATGAAGAAGTACAACGTGGGAGCACCGTTCGAGAGGATAGCGATCGACATCGCTGGCCCTTTCCCTGTCACAGACGAAGGCAACAAATATATTCTCGTGGCCATGGACTATTTTTCTAAGTGGGTGGAAGCGTATGCCCTTCCGAATCAAGAGGCAGTCACCGTTGCAGACGTACTTGTGAAGCAGCTCGTCAGCCGGTTTGGAGTACCCATGGAACTTCACGCTGACCAGGGAAGAAACTTTGAGTCTGCAGTCTTCTCCGGAATGTGCGAGGCACTGGGGATACGGAAGACCAGGACGACGCCTCTTCACCCTCAATCGGATGGCATGGTGGAGCGCATGAACAGGACAATGGGTCGATATTTGTCTAAAGTGGTCTCCGACCATCAGCGAGACTGGGACCAGTATCTTCACCTATTCCTGTTAGCCTACCGCAGTTCAGTCCATGAAGCAACGGGGCAGACACCCGCAAATGTGGTGTTCGGCCGAGAACTACGTTTGCCTTGTGATCTGAAATTCGGATTCAAGCCTAATGAGAAAGTTGCCGGAGAGGAGTACATCACGAATCTACGGAAGCGGATGGATAACATCCACGAGAAGGTTCGTGCAAACATCCAGGGAGCCAGTGACAGAATGAAAGAGCGTTACGACATCAGGGCAGAGAAAGGTGGATTCCAACCTGGAGATTTTGTCTGGCTACATGATCCTCGAAGAAGGCGAGGATACTCACCTAAACTTCAGAACTCCTGGGATGGCCCGTTTGAGATCATCAATAGGATAAACGACGTCATCTATAGGATCAGGAAGCAGCCAAATGGAAAACCCAGGGTAGTCCATTTTAATAGACTGGCCCCTTACAAAGGAGACCATGGCCCGACAGAAGACCAGCAAGTCAGGAACCTCAACAACGTGGAGACCAGTAAGGTATCAGTTGCACAACCTAAGGTACAAGGTTTCCGTGGAGTAACTCAGGCAGTATACAGAGATATCTTCTCGTTACCCGCGGACTATTCTCTGGCCCATTGTGTAGCCGAAGATCTGAGGACTTCCCGAGGGATTGCAACGGTCTTCAGGAAGAAGTTTGCTGGAACTGAGGAACTGGAACGCCAAGGACCACGCGTCGGGAAAGCACTCCACCATACGCACGAAGGACGACACCTGTTCTACTTAGTTACCAAGTGTGCTACTGATCAGAAGCCCACATATGACGCACTGCGGCGAAGCCTCGACGACCTGCGGAGTATGCTTCTGAGACTGCGTATCACCAAGCTCGCGATCCCTAAGTTGGGCTGTGGATATGACGGCCTGGAGTGGAAGGTTGTCAGGAACATGCTCGAACAGATATTCGCCAACTCTGGAGTCGCCATATTGGTGTGCACGTTCAACCCCTGGAAAGGAAATGCGTCTCCATCGAGGGAAGCTCATAACCGCCCGATTTCTCCGGACTATGCTCTGGGGCAGAGCACTTTTAAGGAGGGGGCAGTGTTACGGTCAGAGCGCAAAGAAGGACCGGCTGGGAGGATAAGACAAACAATGGGATTAAGCGGAAGGGATTATAGAATGGCGTAGATCCTTGTGGGTCGGTCTAGGCGGTTCTCGGCCTTCTTCCGAGAAATCCCCACCCCGACCGGCCTTGCCTATATAAAAAGGACAGCTGTTTTCGGCCGCGGCAGTCAGTAGTAATAAGACGAGTCAGTAATAAGAAGTGAAGTAATAAGCCAGTGAGTAGCAGTCGTTAACTAGTGATAGTGCGTGAGTTACAGTGAGTTAGTATCAGTCTGTAATAAGTGCTTAGTGAGCAACAGTGACAATTAGTGGCCGGGTAATAAGTGTAATAAACTGTGTGGCAGTTTGTCATATTTGGAGAGTCTTACGGTCGGTGGACTTTAGTTAGCGAACTGTAAGTGTTAATTTGTAATTGTAAACTATAGTGTAATATTATTGTATTTGTGCACATTTATATATAAATAGTTTAGTTATTTAGTATTACCAATATCTTATATTATTTGTATATTATTTTAGAAATAGATAACATTTAGTAGAATATTGTTATTGTAAATTGATATTAGTTTAATAATTTAGTTGTTTTTAATAATCTCATTGTATTCTTTCTAATTTGTTAATAAATATTAGATTCTTGAATTAAGTAATAGTTTAGTCCATTTTACACCCAGTAGCCCGTAACAATATATTATATCAGGGAATAAATACAGAAGAAAATCGTAGAAAGTAATGAATGAAAACAGAAGAAATATGTAGAAAGTAATGAAAGGAATCTCGCGAATGACACAGTGACGTTAATGAGAGGTTGAGAAGTAAAAATAAATATACAATTGAAAATATACGTACGGGATGTAATATAAATGTATACATTACATTGGCTGCACCCTAACTATCTCCATCCTGCGTTTTAAATAACAATGAGTGAAGAGTGTAATTCAAAACTATTTTATTATATAATAAAATTTAATCCACATCCATTAGGTAGACGAGCAATATTCACAAATTTCTGTAAATGTTCCTTCCTAAGACATACTCTTAAAGCAAGACTGGGGCATATGGAAAACCACAGCATGAATTTTTTATTATACACTTTTTAAAGTGATTTCTAGCCGGATTTTAAACTATTTCACTAACAACCAACTATACAAAAACAGTTTTAGAAATTGTTTTAGTCTTAATTAATAATAAGATGAGGTCTATTATTATTTTATTTTTTTTGGACCTTATTAAAATTTCAAAACGAATGGTTTCAAAGAATTGCTTTGAGCTATTAATGAGCTGTTATTTCTGCAAAATAATCTCATAAAAATATAAGCGAAGGAATTATTTAATTGTGTTGTTGAGTTCGGTGTTTTAATGTTAATGGTTATTACAGCATTAATAATACTTTTAATTTTACTCGTAAAACGTTTACAAGATTAAAATAAGAAAATAACTTGGCTGTTTCTTTATATTGCATATGGTATTATGTTAATGTCTTCCTCTTTAATGAAAATGCCGAATAATGTTGACTTTTTTTTTAATCTATATCAATATAAAAAACTTTAAAGGCTGCTAACTTATAATTAATTTTTCGGTAGAACAAACAAAAATTTCATGATTAAAATGTTTTAAACATTGTGAACACAACATGTCTACACAAAAAAAGGTTTTGGCTTAGGGCCGAAAAATAAATTATGTTATCGATCCACCCACAATAATCGTCTTCACTTATAATTGACCAATTAAAATATTCAAAGGTTGACAACGTATTTATAATCAAAATTATTCTTTTTCGAAGAATTAAACTCATAGTTAATGGTCAGATAATTAGACAATACTACAATGTTTTCTATTGTAAGCTCAGGAAAATATGGCCACTTGGAGCAGAACTTAGGACGTTGCAACACTTAAACGGAACTGATCAAGTGCAGGAAACCGAGTGAAACGGACGTGTACCATTTGCATCGCATTACTCCATTTGGTGAAATTGTTCAATTGTTCTGCCAGAATCTACTTCACGCATATCTAGGAGCAAGATGTCATTTCTAGAAATGGCTCATGCAATTCCAACAATGAAACAAAATATTGTGTCAAACAGAACAGACACCTATTCCGAATGCGCAATTTTTTTAACATTTTGTTTCAGTCCCTTTCTCAATAGTTGTATATCTGTAATCCGGTGAATAAGTGGTTAAGTCAAATTTTGTCCAGCGAGAGTTATTTGTTTGGAGGGAAGCGGAATTGTGACATTCTCGTAGTTTTGGGCTGAAATGGAGTTACAATATAAGCAATAACTCCGTTTCGAAACAATTCCTGACTTATCTTCTAATCCATGTGTTCCCTTATCTAAGTATAAGAAAATCATTTGGAACAACATTATACTTAACCAATTATTCAATGGGGCTGCAGATATATATGTTTTAATATTAGTGCATAATTTAAATGCTTTACTGTCATTTTTGGAGGACTATGGATTGTTATCGATTGAATCAAATAGAAACTTCATGGATTTTTTTTCATAGGAAACGGAACGCAAGAGGAAAATAATGACGGTTAATTTTTAAATGAATAATTTTAAATATTTTTAATTTGAAGTGAAAATGTTTGTCCTGGCCGGGATTCGAACCCGAGTCTTCCGCATCTCTAGCGCGGTACTCCACCAAGTAACCTACCAGGCTCGTAACCAGGCCAGCCAAATCCATTTTCTTCACCGACCCTACATCCCCAGTACTCGCAATTTTTGTGATGTATGTATGGGGAAGAATGTTCATTGAACATTACTTAATTAGGATCTGGTTGACGTACGTCAATATTATATTTATAATTTCTTTCATTTTATTGTTGTTATTTAATTATTAAATACATCGCAAAAATTGCGAGTACTGGGGATAGGATCGGTGAGGATGATGGATTTGTCTGGCCTGGTTACGATCCTGGTAGCTTAGTTGGTAGAGTACTGCGCTAAGGATGCGGAATACCTGGGTTCAAATCCCGGCCAGGACAAATCTTTTCTCTTCAAAATAAAAATATTTAAATAATCACAATAAAATGAAAATAAAAAATTATGAATAATTTAAAAATGTTTAACGAAAGTAATTATTTCAACTTAGTGTCTCGGTTGGATAAGATGAAATTATGGTTCTGAAGACAGTGACTGTTTGTGAGATAAATTTTGCTCTTTTGGAATTACTAAAAACTTTTCAGCTTCCATATCCCTTGGAAATGTGAAATGAACGCCGATTTTAGAGAGTATTTATATTGTTTTTCCTCTTCCTTTGTAATTGGTACTGATGGTAGACTGGATGGATTTTAATAGATGTGATCCATCACAAACGAAACGAGTTTGCAATTATCCATAATAAACAAAATAGATTTCAAGAAAATTAACAAATAAAGAAGAGTGACATGTAAAAATGACACGCAACCTACTCAAATAGTTAAAAATACTCCTCTATTTTAAAGAGCAATGCCCCCACCAGCTATTATACTAGAATGAGAGTCATTTGCTTATATCTACTTATCTCTTTAATTTTATTCATATAATTAAATTTAACTTGTTTAATAAATAATTATTTATAAAAATTATGACTTATATTTCGTCAAGCTTTTGGTAACGCAGTGCTTGTTGATGACAAATTCCTATACCACAGGAGACTTTTCATCTTACTAGTCTGTTTAAGGAAGGTGTGGTTTTCCTAGCCTCAGAATCGAATATTTGTTTCCACGGCCGCATTCAAAAATTTTAAAACTAAATGTTTAAGTAGTCCTGTATCATACCTACTGAGACATCCTTGGTATTTGAAATATTTTTTTTAATGAAAACTTCTTTAGCCTCGTAAAGCGACTTTTGGAAGGGTGTAAAATTGTGGGTTATCGACTGCAACATTCTTGACTGTCAACACCCAGCGACATGTGCATGAGTTATACGATTTCATTTAATCAACTTTAATTTAAAGATTAGAATTTCATTGATGTTATAATAATTATATTTATCTAAAAAGTCGTTTATTAGTTGTGATTTTTTAGTTTCCCCTAAATGATTTTTTTTGTATTAGTTAATGTCTTGTTTTATGAAATCATTGAAGGTACAAATGATCTATGTATTGTTGAACTTAACGATGATGATAATGCTAAAAATTAAATCTATGTAAATACAAATACAAGGTATTTGTAATAATATAACTATATGCTAATTATTATTTCAGTTAAATTATTGATATTTTGTATTGAGTTGTCCAGCCATTTTAGGTTTTAATTAATAAACATGTAATGTTTAATCAAAACATAAATGTTTTGATTAATAAACAAACTACTTGAAAATTTATTTAATTATTGTTTAGAGGGTCAATATATTTGAATACCAGACTAATGTTAATAATTTAAATTGCAAATTTGTAAATTTTTAACTATAATCGAAAAAATTCAAACTATAATCGATTTAAAAATTCCAAAAAGCAATGAATTTTCACTTCTGTAGGCAAACCGCTTCTTCTATTCCTTCCTCCTTGTACCTTTCAGTGTGGAGGACCCTCAACCCATCTCATCCATTCCTTTCTATCTTGTGGGAGTTGTCTCATTTGAGCAAGATTTTTCCCCTCAATTTCTCCCAACTTGCGGATATATTCATTGTAGGTGATCTTGGGTCTTCCTCGATGTCTTGAGCCATTAGGTCTGGCATCCATTATCTTCCGTGGGTCTCGGTCCTGACTCATCCTGCATACCTGTCCGAACCATCTCAGTCGCCGCTTGCGTAAGGTATCCATTAATGCAGGGATCTCTAGTACTTCTCTCATTCTTTTATTCCTTGCAAAGTCTCTTCTAGTCTTACCAGCTGCTCTGCGTAGGTATTTCATTTCTACCACAGTGATTCGGCTGATGTTCTTATCACTACCAGCCCAACTCTCACTTCCATACATCTGGGTAGGAAGAAATATCGCCTTAAAAATATGGAGTTTTACTTGCTTACTTCACGTTAACCTAAAATGGTGTTACAAATCTAGTAATAGATGTCATTTGCTTCCTTTATTCTGCCTTAAATTCCCTGGTATATCTTTCCCTTCTTGCTAATAACAGTCCCTAAGTAGGTATAATCGTTAGCATTTTCCAATATTTCTCCTCCACAATAAAATGTCTCGTTTCTTGCCTCTTCCCTAGAAACAATGAGTACTTTGCCCTTGGAAGTATTTATCTTCACGCCTTTCCGCAAAAGCTCCTCCTGCCATTACGTTATCGCTTGTTGCAGTTTCTCTTTTGTATCGGCAAGAAGCACAATGTCATCAGCGAATAAGCATTTTGTGAGAATTTTCCTGCGATTCCACTTTCCTGTCGTTGTCCAGGGTGTCCTTCTTTTACAAATCTTATGGATCTCATCCATCAGAATTACGAAGATGAGGGGGCTTAGGCTACCTCCCTGTTTTACTACTCGTCCCATTCGGAATGGTTCAGATGCTTAACCACTAACACGTATTATAGCTTTTGGTTCTTGATACGTTGACTTTATAGCATCTATTAGATTTCTATGGACATGCTTCAGCTGAAGAGATTCCCATAAATGTTTCTTAGAAATAGAATCAAAAGCTGCTTGTATGTCTAAGAATGCAAGATACATATTCCTGTCTATCTCCCACGACTTTTCAAGAATATTTCTCAAGATGAAAATATTATCCTGCGTTTGTCTTCCTGGACGGAACCCAGCTTGTTCCGACATATACATTTTTTAATAATGACATTTGAGAATAATGAGTGTATAATTTTACATTTCTTACCTGGCATATTATTTGTCTTCATATTCATAAAGTGCCATGACGGAAGTACTATTAAATATTAATATTAAATATAAAACCTGCGAAATAGGTACGATTTTTTTTTGCAAAGTCTTTCCAAATGAACTTATGTATGAGAATTTAGGTGTTATTAATAATACAATAATAATGCTAATTGGAGGGTTATCGTTTTAATTAAAATATCAAAACATTAGGCGTTGATGACCTTAGGTTTTTACGCCTTTAAAAACCAACAAACGACAATAATTTAAACTGAATATAAATAAAAATGTATATTATACTTGTATATCGTCAAAAAATAACTAGTTTTAGAATTCCTGAACCGATTGTTATTTAATAACCGTTACTTTTTCAGTTATTGATACGATAAGTGAATACTAATTATGCGTTTCAATATCTGGAAGTAAATAATGTAATGGCATTTACATAAGAAATGATACCAGTTCACAATACAGATGGAAATTGATGTCAACAAAGTAAAGTAAATATGACGCATTATATTACCTCAATATATTAGCACAGATACAAACTGATTTCAGCAATAGTGAACAGAAACCATAACCTATTTAAAATACTTTTTATCCATATTAATAATAACAAGGCACTGCAGAAATATGAAAGGATTTTAGAAATCAATCCTTCCGTTATTTCTGTCTCTGCAACAATGAGGTGGAGAAACAGCATGTGAGATATTGAAAAATACTTTGAGAGTATTGAAAAAGCCTTGACAGAAAGAAATTTAATAATAAAAATCAATTATAATAATTAAAGACTTTTTACTTTTACTTTTGCAGGTTTTTTCCCTCAATGGGTTGCCTGGTTAAGTAAGAGCGTCCCTCCACTTTTCTCTATTCCACCAGTCATCCTCCTCAAGTCCCCTACCGGCCATCTCCTCGTCCACGCAGTCCTTCCACCGAGCTCGGGGTCTTCCTCTTCTTCATCCGCCTGGCTGTTCCCACAGCAAAAGTCTCTTCGGCCACCTAAGTTCTGCCATCCGCTGGCAGTGTCCATACCATCGCAACCTGTTCCTTCCAAGTCTCTCCGGAACTCCTTCGGTCACGCCCAGTCTGTCTCTAATATCTTCATTTCTGACTCTATCCAGGCGGGTGATCCTCAGGCATCTTCTCCAAAAGTCCATCTCTGCAGCTTGTAATCTGGAATAGAGTCCCGGGTTAAGTGTCCAGGTCTCTGAGGCGTAGCTGAGGGAGGGCTCAACAATACTTCTGAAAATACGCGTTTGTTGTCCGTTGAGATGACTGATCCAAAGAACTGGGTGCAACATTCTAGTCACCTTTCTTGCCAGGCCAACTCTCCTCCTAACTTCGGGTTCCGACTTGCCGTTCCCATCTATTGTTGACCCTAAGTACTTGAAGGAGTCCACTCGCTTGCATATTTTCCCGCTAATATGAAGGTCTGTGGCTTCTCTGCAGTTCACTGCCAGGTATTCGGTTTTTTAAAAATTTATTCGTAGACCCCATCGGCAGCATTCTTTTTCCAGGGCCATTAGCGCTTTTTCCAGACCATCTCTGTTATATGTGACCACTGCCTGGTCATCGGGAAAGAAAAGAGAGAAAAGCATGTGTCCGTCTATGTCTATGCCCTTTCCTCTCCAACGTGCGCTCCACTCCTTCACTGCCTGTTGTACATAAATTTTAAACAGGGTTGGGGACATACTGCATCCCTGCTTAAGACCTTTTTGCTGAAGCAGAAAAAGGCTCAGATATGCGAGAGCCCAGCTTCAATCTGTACTCGTCTTCCCTGTACAGACATCTCACGGCATTTATTAAGGAATCGCTAATGCCCGCACTCTTAAAGGATTCCCACATCTTATGTCTTGGCACACTGTCATAAGCCTGTTCTAGGTCTATGAATGCTATATGTACAGCTCTTCCTTTACCCATTCGCTTTTATATGAGCAGCCTTAGGTCAAATATGCTGTCCGTACAGGACCTGGCTGCAGTGAAAGCAAACTGTTCCTCTGGGGTGACAAACTCCTCTTCTAATTTTCGCTTCAGAATTCTTCCCGCTATTCTTGATACCGAACTCCTGTAAGAAATTCCCGGATTCTTGTAAGAAATCCTGTCTTAAAGTCCTTTGGCAACTCTTGCCCTTGTAGCATCAGATTTATAAACTTGGTAAGGGCCTTTAATAATCCAGGTCCCCCTGTCTTTAACAGCTCTACTGAAATGCCTCCAGGTCCTGCAGCTTTTCCACCTTTTGCATTTCTGAGTGCAGCTAGAACTTCATCTTCTTTTACAATAATGTTTCCTTGTCCATGATTCTTAGTTGGATATGAACCGGACCATTCTGGCCTTGTTTCAGTGAGCAGTTCATCGTAATGGTCCACACAGATCTTCTCACCAATCAGAGGAATCACATTTCCCTTCCCTTGTGTCCTGAGCGCCTTCAGTACTCTCCATGACTCACGTATCTTATTGTAGCCCAGGGTATTATCAATCCTCCTGCAACAGGCTTCCCATGCTTGGTTCTTGGCTTCCGCAACATAACCATTTATTGAAGTTCCGTTTTTTTTTCCTACCATTTCTTCTATTTTCATGTTCCACCATTCTTTTGGAGGGTTAGTTTCTATTTCCCCTACGGCTTCACTAGCTGATTCATGGATAAATTTCTTAATGTGCTCATACAGTTCTACAGCATTACTCTCCAAATTATCGCTCATTTTGGCTTCCAGGCAGCGTTTGTAGAGATTGCTTATGCTTTCATCATTGAGCAGGTGAAGCTTATACTTACGTACATCAAAGTGTGTGGATTTGGCTTGCTTCCATGCTTTCTTTTCGACCTGCTTTCTTTTCCACAGTGCTATGCATTTGGCTCTTAACAAAAAGTTGTCACTACCACATTCCATGCCGCGCATGGCTCTTACATCGGCTACTGGTAGGAGGCTATGCTGCTTGGTGATACAGTAATCCAATATGGAAGGTCTGAATCCCGGTTTACTCCATGTGAACTGATGCTCCTTTCTGTGTTGGAAGAAAGTATTTTGTATTTTAAGGTCGAATTCCTCGCAGATATCACGCAGCCTGAGGCCATTATCATTTATATCCTCCTCCCCACATGTACCCACTACCGGATTTCCTTTTGCTACTTTTCCAACTCGGGCATTCATATCACCAATCATAATCACTTGGTCTTTGTGCCTAATCTTCTCCAGATTGCCTCTGAGAGCATCCTCGAAACGGTCCTTCTCGGTGGCTAATTTATTTACTATGACTTTTTAAAGCACAATAAATTAAATAATTAATAGTTGTATTATTTATAATTAATAATTTATTACTTACTGGGTACACTGATACTACGAAAGCTGAGTGACTCCTTGTGTTTATGGGCGCCGTTCTGATAATAGTGCGGATGGTGTCGGCGTAGAGGGCGACTGTGATGAAGACTGCCACACCGCCCAGAGAAAACAACCACAGTCCCAGGACATTAAAAGCTGTAACAAAAATAGCACTAATATTTAATAACATAAAAAAGTTAAATATAACGAAAAAAATATTAGCATTATTATTCTCAAACGATGTATAAATATATCAAATATTTAATCTGTTAATCACCGGTAATAGATCCTGTGGGATCTGGAGACCATCCCTAGAGCTAACGCAGCTTCTAGAAAGTAGTAACTATAAAAGGAGGAAAACCTAGCGGTTGAGCATGATCTTGGACAAATCACCTCTTTGAACAACCGTTGTCCCTGAAACAGTAGAGTCTCTACCACGTACTGAATCCTAGACCCTTCATGGGTTGTAGTTATAATAGGTTAAATACACATTTTTTAAAATAGATACATAGTCGATTAAGAAAGAAATAACATCAACCCAAAAAAAAAAAAATAGATTTTAGTTTTAAAATTAAGATAATCAAAAATATGGTTCTGCTTATTCACTGTACATAGAGTTTCTTTGCGGTACATATTTTTTGAAATTTTACAAGTAAAATTTTAGGAGATTTTGTAACGACGTATTGAATTAATTTTAAACTGAAAAATATTCTGATAAACATAAAAATAATTATAAAATACATATTATTCTTGGATATGTAAAGTGGAATGAGGCCTTATTAGGAGATAAAACTGATCCAAGATGCACGTGCTAATTTTGGAGGATTTATAGAGATTAATAGTAAAAACCATTATATAATAATTGTCTCTGATTAATTTATATCAATTTCAATGCGGTATCTATCGACATCAAAAAGGCTACTGAAACAGCTTAAAAAGTGTAGTAATGGATAAATTGATGATATGGGAGTAATCAGGAATATTTCACTCAGTACATCAATGAGAATACGGCTTAGTGAACCCGAAGGTTCAAGACCAACAGCACCAATCTCTGCACTGCCAGACTCTTAACGCAACACACCCACCAACGCCTCGGTCTACCCTTCGGACGTGTACCAGTTGACTCCGTGTTTAATAAACAGTTTCGTAATTCGTTCGTTACTAAGGCCAACAACTTTAAAAGCCCACCTCAAACGTCGCAAAATCATATAATAAAGTATTGGGAATTTTAGAACTAATTTTTGAATTAGCTTGGATCCCTCATATCTCACATGTTTTTGATAAACACATAAAACCGTTAAATCTACTGAAATGCCTAATTGGTAAGTTAACAAAAAAAACAAACCTTAAAACTGTTTTATTGAGTAAAATTATGATCTCTTCTTTATTATGGCTGCTATGCGTACTCTTGCGCATCACCCTAAGCGATAAAATTTTTAGAGCACACTATGACAGTATTCGTTTATCAACTGGCGCTTATGAGAACGTGTTCAATACGTAGTTCTTATATTGAATCTAAAGAACCATTTCTGGAATATAGACGAAAGATATTGATGCTAAAGTAATTTGACATGTTAAAAGCTTTTACCGGGTCAGCATGCTCTATCATATTTATTACTCCACAAACATCTCTCCAGGAAAAGGTCTGCTTGTGAATTAGGCTTTCACTCACTCAGCTAAACTTCACAATTCCAACTTTTCAACATTCTAACTTCCGCAGTATTCCATATGAGAGTATTTCACTAACTGCAGAAATGACTGGAAAGTAACTCTCAAATATAGGAATATTCTGGAGAATGAAAAAAATTAAATATTTAATAATTTAACTTTTTGTCAATGCAAAAAAAATACGTATGTAACTCACGTATGTTGAAAAATCCGACGACACGACGACATATAGATAGGCGTTAGCATAGCTGATGAAGCGGCGAAGATGCTTAATTGATTTCTCAATTTCACTGCTCGGCTGTATATAATCACAATTGCCAATATTTTATTGTAGGTGTAAGTTTGAATACTGGCGCCAAACTTAGTCATCTAAGATAACCTACAGGGACAGCTGTGAGCGAGGAGATAATTGCTACGTGAAAGACTCGCTCGAGTAACATTTGTTAAGTTAGATTATTAATTATTATTACTGAATATCTACTTTTGTGTTAATTCAGGCTTGTAATTAAAGATACCTAGAGCTATTTAGTTAGTTATAACTTTGTAAATATGTTGTTTTTTTTAATTACAGTTCTTTACTGCATCGACACGAGTGTTATTCTGTTCACCTCCTTGGTTAAGTCGTTGAATTCGCGACTTACATAGGTAAGATTTCAGGTAAAGAAGCAATAAACAAATGGTGGATAATCTGAATCAATAAAACAGACAAAAAACTTAAGATAAGTTTAATAGCACCGTAAAACTTAAGGTTTAACAAGGGGATACTTCAATTCAATAACGAGATGTCATACTGACAGGATTCTGAATCGGATACACATGCTTTACCATCAATATTTTCTTACTTTAACTTCTAAACAAATCAGTGCGCACTATGAAGTACTTAATGTCGAACACTTACTGAAAGACTACAAGCAATCTATAGTTATCATGATTCATTACAATTTGTCAATATCACTAAATTACATTATCAATTATAGAACCGAAATATTAAATTATATTTTTATAGAATAATATAATTTTAATATAGAAATTTTTAACTGAAAGAGATGTCATACATGAGGCGTTCAGGATCAAAGGCGGATAAATCCAAAATTTTGAAAATTTGCTTATTCACATTTTTTGTTAGTTCAGGCCTGAAACTTTGTTTAACTCAACACTTGGCCGCTTTATTTCACATGATCTTCCTCCGGTTCTCAAGCTGAAGTTTCGAGAACATAAAGCATAAAGTTTAGCTTGACTAAACGTGAAATATGTGAAAAAGTAAGCTTTTTGAAATCTGGAGTAATCTGTTTTTGATCCTGAATGCTTCATATGTAAAGCACTGTTAATTTCCATACGGTTACCAGAAATTTTTATTTGTAATTATGCAGATGTAAATAAGAATTCAGTTAAAATACAGGCTTAGACGAATAATGATTGTGAAATGAGTGAAGGCACACGGAAAAATAATGTTCTTCCTATGATGATTTGAAATAAAATGTCTAGACAATTAAAATTAAAATCAATCAATTAAGTAATGTTATTAATTATGCATGTGTTTTCATATTGATATTTAATTATTTAATTAATATGGTACACATACAGTGTATATCATTTTTTACATATATTGTAAAATATGTACAAGTAATATTTTTGGTTTTTAGATTTTTACCAATGGCATGGCAAATTCAATTAATAATGATGACAATTAGTATTATAATTAACTTATAAAAGATGGAATGAAGCTACTCCACGCCTAACAGCACTAAGGAGATAGATAAATAAAAAAAAATTAGTATTATAATTAATTATAATATCAATTAATGCCAAGTGACAGAATTCACGCTAACTGAAATAGTAACAACAGCAATTGGATCATTTAAATGAACAGATGTTGAAATTTTCACTCTACGTAATGGTTTCAATATAAGACTATTAGTGCGAATGACGTTCAAGTGTTTATTTTCAATCAACTTAATGGTTCCTTCAATTGGTGGAAGCGCTATTTTGAGATGCGTGTTTTAAGGCGTCTTAAGCTTTAAGAGTAATTACACGAACAGCCTTTCACGAAGCTCTAGTTCTTGGTTGTGAATTTACCCAGGGAAGTTCTTGTTATAACTATTATCATGAAGTTATTATTAAAACGGATAATTCCTGGTCTAGCTGGCATTTAGAACTATAAATTGGGATATTATTCCGCAGGGCGTCGCTCTGAGTTGAGTCACAAGAAGCTTTATCGGTTTATTCGTTTCACTTTTAATATTTCCCAAAAATGCAAGTAATCAAGAGCTGTAGATTGGTAAAGTTGATATAATCATGGGGAACGGATATACTACGGGGATCATTTAATCTAGAAATGAACGTTTCAACAAACATTTATCATCTAAACTTCGAAATGTTAGTTAAAACTTTTATTTCTTGATGAAATAATAATGAAAGCTCACTAT
Source organism: Troilus luridus (assembly GCA_964056705.1). Taxonomy (NCBI): domain Eukaryota; kingdom Metazoa; phylum Arthropoda; class Insecta; order Hemiptera; family Pentatomidae; genus Troilus; species Troilus luridus. The sequence goes on along the minus strand of OZ057412.1, from coordinate 97,246,394 downwards.
AACTTGTATTTTTGGAAAATATTGAAAATGAAACGAATAAAAAGATAAAACTTGTAACTCAACACGAAGTTTAGTTTAGGTAAATAAACGAGTGTCATTGTGTACAAAAGTTAAGACGTCAAATATTTTTTTAACAGTTACTGAGAGTTACTCCCAATGTTAAACATTTAATGGCTTGGAGAAAGGAAAGTACAGATACTACTTAGTCTTAGCATTGAAATATCAAGAAGACCACGAGGCCATCTTCTTTTCATTCGCCTCGGAGGACTACAGTACGGTTTGAGTATAAAGTTTGTCATGGAAGTATCAATATAAGGTTAGTGCCGAATCAGCAACAAATGGGACATTAAGGTCATTATGGATGACCTAATTCGAAACAAAGTAAGGAGCATCCAAGATTTTACGAAAAATTGTATTGTAACGATTGGATACGAGAGGAATTCGAGGGCTTAGTGAAGTCCTAAAGCTCTACTCCAAGTAGGTCGTACAATAGTCATATACCTAAGTCTTTGTAATTAATTGCGAGTTCAGAGAGTTTGTCTAGTAAGAGTTGAAGTAGCCTGAAATACCTTTTAATAGTTTATTTGGTATCAGTTCCGCAGGTTGTCGCTTCGAATTAAAGGACAAGTTTTAACCTCTTATTCGTTACCTTTTTAATATTCTTGAAAATAAAAATAATTGTCAGTTTTGGTACGAACAATATTCTTAAATTATGAGAAATGTGTAACTTTTGGTAAGTCTCTCATGGAGAAATAAACATTTCATCTAACATATAGAAGAATAGATGTTTCTTGAAACGTTTATTTCTAGATGATATACTTACCGAAATTTGCACATTTCTCATAATTACATTCTCTTTTCCATACTAAACTAATAGAACTTGAATGATAACTTATATTTTGAGGAATTATTAAAAGGGAAACGAATGGACAGTTAAAACTTTTTTAAAGTTTGGTCGCAACTCAAAGCGACAACCTGCGGAATAATTAACATTTATTTTAAAAAAAAATCAATTATGGATTTTCATTGAACAATTAAACTTAGATAAAGGATTAGAAATATATTGAGCCATCAAGTGAATTGAAGGACGGTGATATGGCTTCAAGAAAGATGATTCAGGACCAAATCATGGAGATGACCACAAAAAACGAGAACCGAGGTTACGGAGCTGTTGGCCGAGCGGCCTTGGGGTTGGACCGCCTCCTGACTCAGGGACCATCTTCGCTAAGAGGAAACTCTTCCAAGGACTGAAGAGATTATTCGAAACAGAGAAAAAGAGCACTTATGAATAAAAACAAATGAAATGCCATTTCCATGCCGGTCACGTTCAACGGAGAAATTTCCTGGTAGCAGGATGTTATCTTCCAAACCTCGATCCTTTGTTCGTAGAAGCCTTACTTAGAATTTTTATAGATCAATATTTTAGTAACTAAGTATGACACTCAAAGCGACATTGAATATGTTTCTTTTAAATATCTATTTTGAATCGAAGTTTCTGGCAAGTGTAGTTTACTAGTTATTTCTACTTCAACATTTACTAGACAAACGCTCTAAGCTCTCAAGTAATTAAAAAATACTCATATACGTGACCCATTAGACCCATCTGAACTTACGGAATAGAGCTTTGGGGCTCCACTAAACCATCGAATTCCTCTCGTATTCAATCCTTACAATCCGAAATCCTTTGTAGAATCCTCAATGCTCCTTACTTTGTAAAGAACTAAGTAATCCATAATGACCTTGATGTCCCATTTGCTGCTGATTTGGCCCGAACCCGATATCAATCTTTTCATGACAAACTTCATTCCCACTCAAACCCACTTGTTTCATACCTAGAAACCTCTTCAATTCCTGATATTCCTCCAAGGCGTATGAAAAGAAGATGCCCTCGTGATCTTCTAAGTTGAACTTTTTATTTGAGTATTACCACTAGATAGTTTCTCTACTTGTCTTTTCATGCTAATGTAAACATTCATTATATTCACTTGATGTATTCTGTTATACAGTTGTAAATTTCATTAAATAACTTTTTCAAAAAAAATTAATTTATAAAATAAAATATAAATCGTTTTATCTGTTTATTTTATTGTTGGTATAGTGTTGCATAATTATAGATTTTATCTTTAATATTAGCATTATTTATATACTATAATATGCATCTAGCCTGTATTGTTCCTAGTTCATTAGTTTCGATCATATAAGTGTAGCAACATATTAGTTTTGAAAGAAAAGAACAAGTATCATGTATGATGACGGAAATTGAACTATTTAAAACAGACAATATTTGGACAAGTGTTACTGATTCCAATTTGCATACTTAGATGCGATCAAATAAGAAAAATATTTTCTCAAATCCTAAATGTTCTATTCATTAACTACTTATTGCATTGGTAGTGAGTAAAGTCCTTTTACTTTCTCTCGTTACTTAAAGGCTGCATGACCTTTGTAGCACTGTATTAACACTTATGGTGGCCAATAAGGGTTGTTGACCACACGAGTATTCACTTATCTACAGAAAGTAAAATTCCAGAAGGTTTTATTCTTAAGAAAGTCTTCATATTATTTGTCCAATTAACCTACACAACCTGGAGTGAAGTCGTTGTACACATCTTTCCAGTTAAACATTGATGTTCACTCTGATTAAATACATTTGAGTACTATGATACGAGTCTGCAAGTTCAGAGTTAGGTGGCATAGCTAGCTTTTTGATTTGCTTGATTTAGTAATAACCATTGCTTGAGTTTTCTTATTATTCATATTGATTTCTTAGTTATTGCTTGCTACCTTTACGTTATCTACGAGACGCTGAATACCATCAACAGAACCTGCTACTCGTAGAAGGACTGTGTCGTCTACTTATTCTTTCGATGTTTATGGTTATCACTTTCGTTATCATTCAGAACCCCCTGAAATAATCGCTCTAGTTACTTGGAGTAACCATTAAATAATGTGGGTGACAGGATGAAGGCTATTGATAGCAGAATTTTCTGATTGAAAATTCAAATATAAATTTTGAAAATTCAAAAATATATCTTTACAATTTATATTTTCTTGTTTTCTTCTTCTTTAATAGCACTACAGCCCGCGGGGGGTCAAGGCCTCCTGCATCAGACGCCACTAGTCATCCCTGTTCAGAGCAGCCGCCTTCCAATTCCTTACCCCAAGGATAGACCTTGCATTGGCAGCGACGCCGTCTGCCCAACGCAATTTGGGACATCCAACTGGTCTTGTTCCATGGATCTGTTCGTTGTGGAGCTTCGTAGGAATTCGGTCATCCGTCATCCTCCCCACATGTCCGGCTCAACGTAATCTCCCCACTTTTATAAGTCTGAACAGGTAGCCTTCTTGGTACAACATTTGTAGTTCCGCATTGGTCCTTAGTCTCCATTCTTGATTAATACATACTGGACCAAATATTCTTCGAAGGAAGCGCCGCTCGAACCTTAGTAAAGCCAGTTCTAGATTCTTGGAAAGTGTCCAGCATTCGGAGCCGTAGGTGACTACAGGCCTTATTATTGTCTTGTAGAGCTGTAATTTAGTCCTACAAGACAGAGATTTGCTCTTCATGTGCCGCTGCAGTCCATAATAACACCTGTTAGGAGCCACTAATCTTCTGTCTAGTCTTTGTTGATAATGGCCCAGGATTTGTGTAGTCTTGTTGATAATGGTGCCTCCCACAAACACTCCAGATCTCCTCACTGCAATCTCTATTGCAAAGTTAAATAGGAAGCAGGACAGGAAGAAGTCCCCTATGTGTCGTGAAGCACTCGGATACACCCCCCTCAATCTTTACCATGCATTGCACCCTTCTCATTGCTGCTTTACCGAGGCGTACTAATTTTTCTGGAACACCTAACTCTATCGCGGCCTTGAATAGCTCGTCCTTAGCACGCTATCATAGGCTCCCTTAAAATCAATGAAGAGGTGGTGGGTTGGGATTGAGTGTTCCCTCGTTTTTTCAAGAATAGTTCTTACCTTCCTGAAGCCGGCTTGGTATGGGCCAATTTCTCTCTCCGCAAAAGGAAGGAGCCTTTGGAAGAGAACTCTTGAGAGTATCTTGTTTGCACAGGACAAACGTTAGATTCCACGGTAGTTGCCAGATTCAAGGATGTTTCCCTTCTTATGGATGGGGATAATTTCTGTTTTACGCCAATCTTCAGGGATTTCCTCTGCTTCCCAGATGTCCAGAATAAGATTGTAAAGAAATCTTCTAAATTCATTTCCACCATGCTTAAACAGCTCAGCTGGCAGACTATGGCTACCTGGGACCTTGTTGTTTTATAAGTTTTCAATAGCCTCAGCAATCTCTTCGTCATCAGGTGGTTCAAGGTTTCCCTATTGGATTGTCGCCTCGTGCATTCCTTCTTGAATCTCCCCCTCATTCAATAGGGTGTCAAAATGATTCCTCCATCTTCTGAGAATTTCGCATCTGTCTGTGATAAGCGAACCATCCAAAATTTTGCAGGCGCTCACTAAGGGCTTGAAAGGAGCTCGACTTTTATTCACTAGCTGAAAGAACTTCCTTATTTCACCTTGGTCTCTGAATTGTTCTATGTCTTCTAGTCGAATCTTCTCCCATTTTCTTTTTTTTCTCCTGTGGGCACGCTTCTCTTCTCTTCTCCTTAGCCTGTACTCTTCCACAGAGTTTCGCGTATGTCTCCATTGCACCATAAGACGGTATGCAATGTTCTTCTGCTCTGTGGCCCCCTGACATTCATTAACGAACCCTGGCTCATTTCTACTCGTATCTACTTGTCCAAGAACCTCACCGCTCACTGTTGACATGGCTTCCCTACAAACAGCCCATCTATGGTCAATTTCGCGAGTCTGGTCCATTTCCCTTATTGTTGCATCCATTCGACCCTCATATTGTGCTCTTTCATCAGTATCCTTGAGCTTTTGGATATTGAACTTGTCTCCACGAGCTCATCGATGGTTTCCGCTCGCGGGCAGTCATCAATGCATCTTTCCAGGTCGCTGTAAAGTAGGTCCTTCTCTTGAGTGTCAGATGGTTTCGTGGTTGCGTGTATGCTCATCATACTATAATTGTAGAATTTCCCTTTTAGTCTTAGGTAACATATTCGGGGGCTGACTGGTTTGAAGCCAATGATGAGCAGGGACATTTTCTTATTAACAATGAAGCCTGTGCCATAGATATGATGCCTGTTATCACGACTGTAGTAAATCGTGTGTCCTCTTTACGGAAGGTACCTTGGCCAGTCCATCTAACTTCCTGGATAGCAGCTTGTAGTTGTTGGATTGAGTAATAAGCCTATGCAAGGCTCCCGGTCAAAGTAAAGTTAAAATGTTCCAGGCGGCTATTTTAAGATCCTTATGCGGCTATATATTTTGCAGGTTCCGTAATAGTGTTTGTTTAGGGGGAACGGGTTATCAGCCCACTACCCCCGAGTCAGGGGGAGGGGCTGCCTCCTCAAACCGCCCTGACACACTTCCGCATCCGGAGCGGCTACCAAGGGTAGTTTTCTTGTTTTAGTTTTCTAAAAGTTCCAGTCAGCAAGGTTATCAGAAGCCTAAATAATAAAGGGATAGAAATGGACGAATCTTCGGCACATGCACACAAATATAAGTTTCAATTTAAATAATAAAATAAAACAAAAATACATTTAATTATAGACCGAAGATTTCATACTAAAATAAAGAGTTAGTTAGGATTATGAAATTGAATCCAACTTATTTACAATATTAGAGGAACGACAATCATATTCTTAATGTTTTTAAGCTCTAGGTAAAAGACATTTTTTTTTATTTTCGATGTTACCGGTCATTCTAGAGCATGTATGTACGTGAATTTCATATAAAAGTAGTTAAGCTAAATACAATTATAGTTCACCACGATATTTTTGTAATTGACACCCTCATTCGTATCCAACAAATATTAATTTGCTTTAATCTTTTAAACATGAATCGACCACTCATAAAAATATAAATTCGCTAACTATCTGACTAAAATGTATTTATCATTAAATGAATCTTATGCCAAAAATAACAGAACTAACGGAAACAAAATCTGTAAGATGCCAACTATGTTACTAAAGAAGGCATACTAAATAAGCGAGGTCAACGTACTTCTTTACAGAGCAAGCTCCTAAACTCCTAAACAAGGCTATCTTACGTGTTTGCAATCTCGGTGAGTCCGATGTCGGATAGTATGCAAATTAACCCCAAAAGGAGAAAAAGAAAGAAATAACGGATACACAGTAGCTTTCAAAATGCCGGAGCAATGAGAAAATTATAACAACTTGTTAAACCCGGAATGGCGAGTTCGTGCGGATAATGACTCCCAGCGCAATTATAAATTAAAATTATTCGTATATGATCTTTTTATTTTACACAATAAAAGGTCATATTTCTAAAATATTTATTTTAAATATGTTATTAAAATATTTAACTATTATAACTCCTATTCAGTCAGCCAATAGAAAAATGTGTCCATCAATCACAATGCTATCAATGACAAATGGTATAATATAGTTAAAAAATATTTATATATTTTCCACATTTCAACAGATACTAGGATACACCGAAAACGTTTTGGTACAGTTGATACCGTGGCGAGTTATTTATGAAGCATCCATCGCTTTACAGCAACATGAAGGTATTTATTTTCTATGTTTGGATTAATTTAAATTATTTTAAGGGAAAACGCGTGTACCAATTGAATTGACAGGCACGCGCTATGTCGTGTCCGAAATATGAAACTTTAAAAGTACTAATGTTTTGAAAGAAAAAATTCCGGTATTCTGAGATACTCGTATATAAACTAAATAATTCTGATTTCGTAAAAGGTAACTTAATCAATTTGGGAATAATAATAATAAAAATCTAAACAACCGTTGCCAGTAAACGGGTTTTGTGCACGATTTCTTGAAACAGCTTTAAGAATGTCACGTGGAAGAAGGCGTGCTTGCATTCCGAATTCCTATGCTAAATCTTTAATCGAACGAACCTTTTCAGTTTTTTATGGCTATTGTTATTGTTATAACTGATTACAGAAAAAATGCACTCTTGTTTTAGTATATCTAAACGTTTTCTTACAGACATCATCGGTAAAACATCCAGGACGCTCTATTTCGTTGAATGACTACTAAATTAAAACTATAATATGTAACACTAAAAAGGTAATGTAGGTATCCTGAATAGAGGAAAAAACCAGAAAGTTAAGAGTGATCTTGGACAAATCACCTCCCTGTATAACCGTTATCCCTAGAATCAGTACACTCCTTACTGAAATCAAGATTCTTTAAGGGTTGTAGTCGTATAGGTTTTTTTTTTTTGTATAATACATTTATTAAAAAATAAACTAATATCTACTTGCGTTATACTTTAAAAAAAAAATAAAATTAAAAAGTACAATATAATATTACATTGTTGCAATGAATACCGTCTGCAATGGATTTTAAATATGCAACAAAGATACTGTCATTCTGGGTTTTTTTCCCTAGGAAAACAAGCAAAGAATCTTCCAAATTAATGTAAATTCCAAGATACTGTTATCATGAAGATAATTGCTGTCTTTAATGTCCAATCATTCAATGCTAGGAATTATGGAATGTGTGTAAAATTGTTGTCTAAACTCTATTTTTAACTACGGATTATCCAGATTTACTTTGTTACTATTCGTTAATTTTTAGAAAAAGAAGATATAGTCTAAGATGAAATAACTGTTTTTTAAATCTGCTGTAAAAAACTGATTTTTTTAAACAACTTATTTTTTTCCATACCGTTCAGCTCTTTTTTCGTAAACGCTTTACTAGAACGCGTAATAGACCGTGAAAAGACGTGCGTTTTATCGCGCCTATACAATAGTTTATCGAAGAGTAGACTGGAGACTTTTTGAGACAGAAAAGTTTTGAAGATGTTTTCTGAGATCCAGGGTTCAGTAAAACCGAGTGTTGAGTAAGACCCTCTCAAAGTTCAAGAAGGAGTGATCGCCAAGTTGGCTACACTGATATTCACAGTTCCGTGGCAATACTGATCTCTTTTGTTCCTGTTTGCGTAATCAGGTGACAGTAATTACTTCAAGTATTGAAGGAAAACCAAGGAAATGGGAAAACTCCTCTTTCCTGAAGCAGATTGTTGTTCCAGTTAATTATAATCTATTTTTTCTCAACACAATTTTATAAGACTAAGATGTTACACTGTATTTAATAGTTCACTAAAACTTGCGAAATTATCATTTGATTTTAACTGTTATTTGAGCATCGTGGGATAGTGCCAATCTGTGTTTTTCTTCTCTTCTCTCACTTCAAGAATAAGGATTTATCAAATGCTGCATTATTCGTGGACTCCAAGACATGTATCTAGTGAATTGAACTTCGAGTGATCAACTCCTATCAAGTAATACACCCGTAGGAAAAACAATACAATAGTTTATTATTGGTGGTCCATCAACGATGTTTCCTGAAACAAGTAGGATTTTATTTTATCTTTTTCTTATTTACATCTTTTTAACTAGTTCTATTTACCTGTGTTGTTGATGACGGCTAAAACCCCCTTTAAATATTATTTAATTGAATTAATGGTTTAGTTGAATTTAAATGGTTTATTCAACTTACAGGAAACTGATGAGGAAATGATTGGCTATACGTATGTTGGAAATGGTCAGAGTGCGCTCAATAAATCTCACACAAATAAGAAAAACATATTTTACTTAGTGTCAACATTTCTTAATAATTTTATTTATTATTTATACAGTCATCAGAGCTGTGAGATGTAGTTTCTGTCTCATAGTAGTTTTTGTATTTCTAATTACTCTTCATCCCTCTGCTCTGAATATGGCCTACAAAGTAATAAAATATTTGTATAAAATGGAATAAGATTTACTTATTTGTATAAAATAAATTCATTGAAAGATACTCATTTGATCAAAGATTTATGATGATAATATCAGTATTGTTCCAACCTCTGGATTACACATTACAATTATAGCTCTAAAAAGTAAAAAGAACTGTAGGGTTTAGAAAAAAAAAACTATTGAAGATAGTCTTCCAAACGAAATTCCATAGTTTTCCGATTTAATTTTTTTTTTTATTGAAATCACTTTAACAATAAACAGAGAAATAATGATAATATTTTAATTGGTTACTCTTTAGTTGAATCAGCCACAAATATGAAACAAAAAGAAATTATTTTTAACCACGGCCTAACAATCATTTTGTATTATTTTTATAAGTTTACAATATTTACAATCAATACATTCATTATAAAAAATACTGTAAATACAATTAAAATATGGGACAATGATTTGATTATTGCATCCCTTATTACATGAATTTTAATAAAAAGTATATTTTTGGACAATACTACAGTATAAGTATTTGTTATCGTGTAAAAGAACAAAGACAAAATTTGGCACAGGACATGAAAAAAATTGGTCGTTGATAATTCTTAGATATGACTCCCACTGTATATAGTATCTGTTACTACAAAATGAACGTTTATTATCAATCATAACTACGCTTTTTGTGTTACGTGTATTACTGATAGTAACCTAAAAAAAAAAAACTTCCAGCTCTTGATAATAATAATAACCAGATCTTCTCTGTGTTTGAAAATTTTGTATTTAAATAATTCAATCACGAAGTACGCTTTTGTTATTTTAGGGTCTCGAATTTGGACTTCCACTTCACCTTTTTCGAGTTATTACAGAAAGTACACTCCTTATTTTTTTTAAAGTATATTATAATTATATTGCTCCTAGCCAGTTGATTTTTAGGTGACATATTTTGAATAACTTGTTATATATTTCTGTTAAAAATAATATAATATAAACGCCGCACAGAATGTAGCTCCTCTCGGGGTAGGATGTGTAGAGTGGTGGACTGCTTTCTCAAAGGTCTCGGGTTCAAATCCGCCCGTGGCAGATAAAGTATTTAATCTGTTAAGGTTGGACCCAGTGGGATCTATGTACCCCTAGTGCCTCACACAGCCTCTATGAAGTGGGTACCCATTGTTGGAAGAAAATTCGGGCGGTTGAACGTGATTTCCGAAAAAACTTATCACTGAACCCAAGACTCTTCATGTACTGGTTTTTAAAATATATAATTAGAGAAATATTTTTAAATTGATAATAAAAATTTAAAAATAGATCTGTATAATATAATTAATGAAATATATCTTTGGTAAATTTGCTAAAGTTTTTCCTTAATTTATTATGGAATTATCTTGTCAATTTTGAAATACGAAATTGTTAGCATTTTTATATATTTTACTTTATATTTCTTTTATTGGGCACATGCTTTATTCTTTTATTATTTACTGAAAAATACATAATGCATCTGCTGAATCTCAAAATATGTATTTTGAAAATTAATAATTTTGTTTTTGTTTAATATATATGCTTGCCATGTTTTAGTGCCGTTTACATGTAGACAAAGCAGAAATTAAGAACCTTTAAAACGCGTAATCTACAAATTACATTTTAAATAGACAATTTTTTTTTAAATTATTTTCCAACCAACTTTGAGGTATATACTCCGGGTCAGTTATTAGAAACATACTACAGTATACTTATAGGAAACTACAGTATGGGCTGTATTCCTATTTCATGTCACTCTTAAGGTATTATATTTTTTATACCTTAATTACCATATGAAACTAACGTATCTGATGCAACATGTTATTTTATTAATGAACATTTAAAGCTAAACAAATATTTTACGGGATTGTATATTAATGTCGTATTATGAAACAGGTCCGATCTTGACGACAAGAACTTTAGATCTGAGCCAAGGTTCGACCCCCTCTTCTTTTGGAAACTTTACTTTCCGACGCTAGGTAGCGCCACGTCTCAGGCTCTGATCAGAAACAACATTATATTAATTTATAAATAAGTTCTTGTTAAAAGATTTTTGTTGTAATTAGTTCTACTATAAAGAGATATCACTGATATAAATTTTAGTATCTATTTCCGTTGTAAATAAGTATAAATTAACTTTAAATCATTTCCAGAATTAATTTCATTATAAAAGGTAGTACGAGCTAGCTTACACAGATGGCGCTTGTTGTGCATTAACGACAACTATATATTTAATAGAATTTGAAAAGAAGTATCACTAAATAATTATTATATACCATATTCAATTGAATTTTAAACAGGCATTAATTGTAAAACGAAATATAGCATTTTGAAACATCCACAAATATAAATTTCGACCAATAATATAAAAAATACGGTTTTTTCAACAGGATGAAGTTAAAACTATTAATGAAATAATATTATTTTTGTATTACTTAGGAAAAGATCATATTTAAATTAGAAAAACATATCCATAAAAGCCACCTTCTATACCATGTACATATATAAAATGGCTGTTAAAGAAAGATAATATATAATAACATGTTTACAAATTTACTTACTCTATTATATTCATTGTATTGGTCAATAAATAAATAACGTATGTATGAAAAAAAAAGAAATAGTACTAAAAATATTATAAATCATATTAAATTAAATTTACAATATGGATTCATTTAAAAACGAAATATAGCAAGCAATACGATAATTAAATTTTTTTCAACCGGATGAAGTAATAATAGTTAAAGAAATAATAGTAATTATATTATTTCTGTATTAATTAGTATAAGATTATATTTAAATTAGAAAAAATATCATTCATGTAAGCTACCTACTCATACGTAAAATGGTTGTTATATACAGATAATACATAACAATTTGTATATATTTATTTATTTTTGTATACAATGTTCTAGTAAATAAATAAATATTTGCGGTAAGAAATGAAACATTTAATTGAATGGCTGAATTCAGATTGCCAATACTAAAATTTTGAGACTTTCATAGGTTAAAAAATTATTTTTGACAAAGATTGTATCATATATTAATACTAGGGTTGATTAAAAGCAAGTTAGTATTTAGGCATAAATTTGTATAAATGCAACTTCTATAAATCATCAGTCTTGGTGTTGAATAAACAACATAAACACATTTTTAATAATTAGTTACTTTATCTATGCCCACATTACCCTGTTTTAAATTGTTCTTCTATCTATTTAGAAAAAAAATAAAATAAAAACAGATATACATCTTAGCGGAATTAAAATTCGGAATACAGAAATATTTAAAAAAAAATCTTATATGAAATACTATTATGTTTTTTATGATTTTGATTTGTTTATTATATCGTCATGGGGTATTGAATAGTTTATTTAAAATTAGAAAATAATTACAAGGAGCAACCGCATTTTTCTCTCATTGTCGATGTACTGTGAAAACATACATCAATATTTTTGTTAAATAGCAACATTCTTATATATATTTATATTAAGAAACAACAGAGCTCATCCTTTTTTAATGTTGTTCCTATTGCATTTTGCAATAGCGTCTGTACTATACGTATACTATCATAAATATGTTTAGCCTTGCACAAATAAACGAATTTATAATGGTAAAATAAATATAGGAAACTGAAAACCATGACAAATATACAAGAAATGTCTAGATGTTATATCACAGGAGCTATCATACATTCGTTTCACCTATCTAACCACGAAGTAATCGGGACATCTTTTTATGCTGAATCTCTGCTTCAGAGATATATACAATAATTTCATTTAAACTTATATGTCGTAGTATATTAGGCGAGTTCTTGAAAATAGTTCTAGTTCTATGGACAACACATATAAGGTCGATTAATTATGATAATTATTTAATAATGAAAGACACTATAATAAGACCACATTCATTACAAAAAATAAAAATATTTATATTTTAATATTATCTTATGGAGGTGTCAAGCAAATATGCCTTTATGTACGTACGCACTGTTAATCTTTTAAAATGTGAAAAAGAATTAAAAATAAAGTTCTTCAGTAAATTTTGATATCCATTGTTAGTATTAATCAGAACAGGATAATAAACTGGAAAAACGTGTTTCCTTATAATTATTGACTTTTTTCAAATGAGCTATAATTTTTGAAAGTGCTATAAGTCTATTTGGATTTTAAAAAATCGCCTAGTTTCTTTAAATTCTTTTAATTGTTATTATTTCATAATACAATTTAAAAGTTGTACAGGGTTTAAAACATCACTCTTTGCTAAGTGCTAGTGATAAAAATATTTGCCAGTTTCTCAATATTTTTAAAGTAATTTAAATGGAAAACTTTCGGTGTCATTCCATGAAAGTAGGGTGATTTGTGAACTTTTTTGTCTCTATAATAATTAAATCCCAAACAGATCTTTATGAGGTGTATATGGTAGGTAATTAAATAATTATACCGAATTTAAAAGTGCCAGTCACTTTATCTAGTAATTTACGAGAAATTATGGATTTTAAAATTTAAGCCAGCTAGGGACTGACGAGTGTGCCTAGGGACTTTTTTTTTTTGTTTTGTTTAAGTCTGTAATATTTCTTTGCTTGGGTGTTAAGTTTCTTTTTTTAACTCAGCGATTTTGTTAATCTGTTTCTTTAATAACTTATTTCTAGACTTTCGCTGGCGATTACTTCTTTTCCTCGCTTTTATTTTTCTAATGGTTTGCAAATTTCGATTTACAATGTTGTTATTCAAAGGCTCTGCAGGTTCATTTTCCCTTGGCATTTCATCATCAGATAAGGGTATGTTTTGTGATACTTTTTATTTAGTCTTTTTGATTTTTCGAGTTTTTCTTTGGTCTCTTGCAGTCATATCCTTGATACATTTTCGCTGCCCCTACTCTTTCTTTTTTAAATACTTCAGTCTTTCTTTCTCCTTCTGTTGAGCTTGTAAAACAGGATCACTTTTAATCTTCAGTAATCGAGCCTTTGCAGCAATGGACTTTTTTGAGGCTATTTCTTCCTACAATTTTTGTCTTTTCTTAGGGGGCGGCATATCTAAAAAAAATTAATTGATTTAACACGTGATTGATTTGACAAAATATAGTTTGACTTTTAATGCATGCTTAATTTACTAGTGCATCAGTCCCTGGCCTCTCCGTCAGTCCCTAGTCAGAATCATAGCAAGGGACTGACGATTACTACAAAAAATTAAGAATACACTTGTTTAAAACTAAATAATTTTATATCTACTGTCATATATCGAAAAGAACAAACAAATTTATTGTAATGATTAAATAATCAACGAAAATATACTATATTATTTTAAACAAAATTACTTACCTAGGGCCTGACACAGTGACTGGAAAAACACGTGCACGTCCTAAACTCGACGCGTAAACAATGTGAAACAAAATGTCTGATATCCGTATTTTATTTCTGTTGCCAACTTCATTGCACAAATATTTATGCCAACTTGTCATTCGTTTAATGGCTCGTTCATTTCGCGCGAAAATTCAAATTTCGTTACCAGCTAGGGCCTGATGCTCAAAGTTGTGGACCAACAACATATTGACTTAAGATTTAATTATTAATTTCATTGAAAATTCTAATCAAATGTTTGAGTTCAAATGAATTATTTTATGTTTATTAGTCCTTATATCGTTTAAAACTTATTATGTTAATGGATTAAAAAAATTAGGATCCCAAATACTAACTTTTAATGAAGGGACTGATATTTTTACCATTGTATTGTTGGATTTTGGATAAAATTATAAACTTTTTATAAATGTATGAATATCTATAGAATGAAATACACTTAATTAACTGAATGAGCATTATTTTTGATAAGTTTTATTTAACTTAATAAGTGAAAGGGTTCGAAGACATAGGAGTTGCTCAATATTCATGGAATGACCCTTAGATATTGTGAACATGAAAAATGGACTTATAACACTTTCTAAAATAATAACTAAAATATTGATTTGTAATTATTTTTACTCCAATATTTTTGTGCATTTTAAAATCTACGATATCATTTATGCAAGCGTTGAGAATATTAACATTAAATTGATGTCATTAATATTTGACTATAAATAAAACAATACATTTCAAAACCATTACTGCAACAGATCGTGTGCAAAGCATTGTACGTGATAATGTTTTTGTTATTTTTTTCCATCATTATTTCCTGTTCACGAATGTTGATGGCATTATGCATATTAGGGAATTATTGTGACACCACAAGTTCAATAAATGAGCATCAGTACTTCAGATTTATAAACTGTATAATTATTAAAAAAATTAATTATAATAAAGACAAATTCTATTCATTTTTTATCTTAAAACTTGACCTAGATTTTTTTTTTTTTGAATGAGTGAAATAAACGTAGAGTAAAATAACGCATCCTTACATTAAGAGGGGATCATGAGAAATACTTGGATATTTAATTGAAAAAATATCAAGTCATCACTAGTATTTGACAGCATACACACAGTTAACAAACGAAGAGTTACTTCACTCCGTCAGATATTTTAGGGTTGTATTTTTTAACTAATTTCTTTCATAAACATTTAGGATAATTCCTTCAATAACCATTCCTCAGAAATGGTATAATTCAACATGTAAATTGGCTTTTTGATATCGCAAAAATATAATTTGTCTATGGAATTTAGAAGGAAAAACAATGAACTAGTAAAGCTTAAAACAAAAAACATTTTTGAACATTGCATTGGTAATAGTTTTCATCAGATCCTGCTTTGGGAGGTAAGCTCTTTTTATTTTATAATTATGTTGATATTATTCTTACATTAAATCGATGTCTAGTTTAATGTAAAAATAAATTTTCCTAAACATATTGGGCTTACAATAAACTTATATCATTACAGAAACCTAGGTAGTTGTTTTGGTAACTTTTGTTAAATGTTCTTCAAACCTGAAAACTTTAGTATCGCAAATAACGACCAATTATAAAAATAAAAGTATTATATTTTCTTTAGTAATTTGCAATAGAAGTAAAAATTATCCTCTTAGAAGTAGTGGCAAATTTTTGCTTTATGGTACTCCAAAATTGGTATTATGAATTACTAATTGGAAAGTAACTAACTAAAACATCATAAATAATGAAGAATATAAAGACAATAAAACCTTACCCATTATTGATTACCAGGTGTTAAAGAACAAAACATTTTAAGTATTATTTCCAATTAATCACGTAATATAGAATGACTGCTGTAAATATCTTGACAAACGATGACGCCATCTTGCAAGCCATTAAATTACCTGTTTAAAATTCCATCACTCTCAACAAGAGTAATCTATTAAAAAGTAATTAAAGAAGGCGTGGTTGGTTTCGTTATTTTGAAAGTAACAATTTACGGCAGGGAGCTGAGATTTTTACAGTACAATAAAAATATTTTTAAGATATTTGCTTGTTGAAAAGTCATGAATTCTTCTAAAAGTTTGTTAGAATGATAGTGCAATAATTTAATAATGGATTAAATTGGTTAGGGGGTACAGTAAAATAAGTTTTTCTTATTTTGTGTAATCTTCATCCTGTCAACTATTTTCCACTTAAATACGATAATTTATGTTAATAACGCTAGAAAATGTTATTAGTCATCATTAATTCAGACATCGATAAGGATATTTACAGTATTCTAATTCTAAGAAATATTGTCGGCCATGAAAGAACAAAGAAATCAATGGTTCTTTGCTTCTAGAAGTGTGGTACTAATGTCCGATGAATATGGCGGTTCACCTTTCTTCATCCATCATCCACTGAAGGATACAGTAAATTAGGCATTTTAAATGCATTATGAAATAATTTAAGAAGCAAATAAAACTCTATATATTTCACAGTAAAATATATAGTAATACATATATACCTAATAAAATTTGCTATTAGAGTTTTTTTTAACTAATTAAATGATAAACACTCAAGACTCATGAAAGAAAAACTACAAAAAAATTCATGACTCACTTGGTGGAAACCCAAACATTATTGACATGCTTCCACATGAATCATTTAGGAGGGGGGGGGTAATAAAAGAAGAGAACAAATACAATATGTGCTAAATGTTCCTCTCAATAAATATTGTTATTATGAAATGATTGAATGAGTTTATGTAAACCGTAGTTTTAAATCACTGCTGTTTTAGTCATTTTAAGAATTAATGCCCATACCAGTTGCATCAACTCCATCTAGTGCTTATCTTTCAGATTTTATCAACCACTAGCTTTTGCCCACGGCTTCGCTCGCGTGGATTTTGGTCTACCTCATAAAGTTTAGTGACAGATCATTTTAAATAAATAATTTAATTTTTTAAAACTAAAAGTTACTCGTACGTCCGAAATTTAAGATGTCTAACTTCAAAAGTGACAATCTTTGAACCCCTATTATATTAAGAGGGAGACCCTTGGGGGTTGAATTGTCCAAATTCCTTTCTTAGTGCTCCTTTAGGCTATACATAGAACCTATCTGCGAATCTCAAGAAGCTAAGTTCTGTGGCTTCTGCTGTGCGTTCACCGCTGGGTGTGTTAGTCAATCAGGTTACAGTTTTATATAAACTTCGCCTATGTGGTGCGTTGATAAAAAGTACACTATGTCCTTCCCCAGGCTTGAGATTATCGAGATCAAATTTTATCACAGACGGATCAGCACAGCCGAGAAACATACATTGATACTGATTAACAAACGGGATGGACAGAAGTATACTGTTGTCCGTGTCAGTAAAGGGTCAGAGTATGAAATGTTATTGAAAAGGATTACTTAATATAACGGTTTCACTACGGCAGCAGCGAGAAGTGAACTTTTTTTTCCTTTTTCTTAGCCTCTTTGGTTTGAAAGTTTCTAACTAGAATTAAAGATAGGATGAAGAGGTATCTCATGTACTGTACGATGTACATTTTAAGAGGAGGTTGAGAAGGTGGAACGTTCTAATTTATTTATTTCTATATTCATTCAGTCAGTCATTCAGGACAAATCATTTTACGAGTTAGAAATTCCAAAAAAAACGCTATCCTAATTAATGTTAATTATCATCAAATGTAACATAACTCACAGATTGCCTTAAATTGCAGAACAAGGCAGCACTATGAGAAGAAGCACTTCAAAAATATTTATTTATAGTGGTTTTGGAAAAAAAATAACGAGTTATGAAAATGCTTATAAAATATTTCTTGTTAATTTTTTATTTATGACAAAAAGTTTCATTAAGGTAATAATTATATTGTAAATTGTAAAGTTACTTATAGTTGTATATTTTCTATAAAGTTTATTACGAATCACTAGCGAAAATATTAAAATGATAATATCAATTTTTTGTCAATTGAAAAACGTTTAAGTCTGATATCAACGGGTGTATAATATCGAGAATGGACTTCGGTTTTCATATTTAGGATGACTATATAATATTTTAATGCATCTAGTAAAGTAACGAAATAATAGCGCGTCATTAACTGCATTCAAACAAAGAGAAATGAAGATAAAAGGTGAAAAATTCGAAATAAATGGTATAGAATATTATAAACAGACTAATTAGGCACTGAGAAAAATGAGAAAAACACCGACCCTGAAACTTGTTACAAATGAAGAAAAATGATGTAGAGGTGGAAGAAGGGAAACTTTTTGAGTACAACCAAAAAAAATGAATTGAACCATTTAATTAAGAAAATGAATTAGATATCATTTAAGAGCTTCAATAAAAGCTAACCCATCAAGAAAAGAATTATACAAGTCTACCTTGGTACCACAATCATCATATTTCTCTGGGTCCAGAGTAATTACAAACGAACATTCAGGATAGATCTCCAGACAATTGGGATGCAGTATTTGAGGAAGATGGAATGTAGGACGATACGGAATAGAATTGAGAACACTGCAAATGGCAAAGTCCTGATTGGAACCAAAGTGTAAGGCTTATGAGGCCAAGAAATACACTGAAAACAAACTAACACAAACGTTATTGACATCAACTAAGTTATGTTATCATGTTTATGACTATTCACACAAGCCACCAGGGACATTTTACTAACATTCAGTATAAACGAAAACAAATGTTATATGCAAGTACTTTTTAAGACCAAACCTTTTAAATTTGTATAGAAATAGAAATTTTATATATCTATTGGTATAAATTTATAAAATATTTAAAAGGTGTGGTATATATTGCTCTACTTATTAACAAAGCTATCTTTGATTTTTCCTCCTTAGAGCTATGTCCACATTACTAGACCGTTGCTTAGACCTGGTCTCAGAGACGTGGTCTAAGCTTGTCTCGCTAGACGGTTGGGTAGCCGCTGTTGAGACTAATCCTCGTTGCGGAGCTACAAATCGCTGGTCTGAGGTCTCCTGATCGGAATGGGAGACTTCATGCTACGAGGCGAGACACGGCCCAGTCTGAGCAGTATGACATTACTATTGTCATTATAAATTGCGATTATATATTTTAATAATAACTATTGTATTTATAGGTCATAACTATCATGCATATACTTAAAATTATTATAATAATTCAAATATGTTAATTATAATAAATTAAAATGACCTGTCTTAATTTATTTAACATTACGATAGGCGCGCGTATCTGTCAAATATGCAGTGGAAATGTTCGTTTAACTTTCTTTGGTCCTTGTCGGTTTTTCTTATAAAATATAATAAAATTATTCATAATAAGCACTAAGCAAGAACTCATTCCGCACAAATCAATGCTCTCCATGTTGTATTGACGAAGATTGGTCTAGAAACTCAAATAGTAGCTTGGACGCCAGACGATACTAATCCGGCTGCTCCTAGGCTGTTGCCGAACCGTTGCTTAGATTGTGTCTCAAACAAAAAGCTATTTTTAAATTATTCTTGGACAATCCGTTTATGCCACAAGCTGTTTGAGTCTGATAATGATTTGCTTTTGGATTAGGGAATATACTTCCCATTATATTTGATTTAGCGAAATGACGAAATCATTTATTGATAGGATGATAAGGAAAAATCTAGGAGAGAAAATTGCATAAGGAAATGTAACCATCCTACAATTGGATTATCACATTGCAGTATTAATAAATGAATCATCAAGTTTCAAGATTCCACTTTTCTGGTACGATGCCAATGAAATAAATCCTCCTCTAGGATGTTCATCGTAGTCTCATCTTCCTGATTCCGGCTTTGGCAACCAATACAAACAAGACGGATAACAATCAAATACAAAAACTCATCATTTTTTAAAATTCAAACCAGATGTCACGTAATTTTTTTAATTTTGCAAAACATAGGCTTCGAAGAGCCTTGGACTGTAATTGGCATCCATGATAATCTTCCTCCTTGTCGAAGAGAAGGGTCTCAACCGCTATTCGCTGGATATATCCAGACGCATACTATATTCATGCAGACTTACCAGGATATTTGAAAAATAAATTGCCTAAGTTTAGATAACTTGTCCAAAATTTACCTTGTAACCATGCTATCCATCCATATGCTTAGTGAAATTTCTGTGAATTTCTAACATGTAACTAGCAATGCCAAATTTACATTACATGAATTATTTTAAAATCATGTCGGACTTTGACTAAATACAAAGAAAAATATTTAAATTACTTCTATTTCTTAAATTGTGATAACAATAAAGAAAAAATAACTAATTTTCAATTATTAAATAGGGGAGCGGAACGACTTTATGGTAGAGCGCTGAGTTGCTGGGACGAAGGTGCCAGGTACAGATCCGAATGTGGCAGATTTTACTTAAACTGTTATCAACCGGTGAACTATCCTCTGGGGTCCAGCACAGTCCTGGGCCACACCCAGTCTGTATAAAGTTGGTACCCAAAATAGCGGGAAACCTGGTGGTTGAGCGTGATCTAGGACAAATCACCTCCCTTCACAACCGTTGTCCACTGGAGAGTCCACTCTCTAACATGTACTGAACCCAGGACTCTTCCTCAGTTGTATTGGTGCAAGTTTTTTTAGTACTATTAAGCTATAATTAAGTTGACATTGCTGCTGGCCTAATGTTTTTTTTTTTTTGTAGTAAATCCTCGGTTATGTCGACCTTCAGAAAAGGGGTTTTCTAACCTGTGCGGTGCATTTTACTAACGAATAATAACCCGTTTCAATATCAAGGTTCCATGGTTTGATTATTGTATTATTCAGATTCTGAATGTTAATACGAAACCATTTTAATACAGTGTAATACAATTATAGCAATTTGTATATCTTCTTTGGGTTTGACAAATGGTGATGTGGGTTTTTTACTAAAGGAAACAATGTAATATTGTTTCTTATATAAAACAATTTTTGAATGGAAGAATATTCTGGTTTTTTTTGCATATAAATCTAATTTTGACTATAAATTTAAAAGCAGGAAATAAAAATGTTATTTTTTTTTTTTATTTATTTAATTCAATGATATTTACAACTATAATGGTATTATATCAAGTAAATGTGCAAAAATGTAGAATATGACATGAACACTAAAAATGTTAATTTTAAAACATAGAAGAGTAACGTGAAAATAATAAAAATATTTTTCTTATAGTAATACGGTGTTTTACGAAGGTAATCGAGAAATTTTGAAGAATATTTATTACTGAATGAATAAAATAAGGTTAAATTCTTCATCGGTATGATGACATGTAGGAATAAATTGTTTGATAATTGAATGATAATGCCTAATTGCTGAGATGAGCGATATTGATGAGCCACTATTGATCGACGCCATTGATTGATACGGGCAATAAACGCATGATTAACAAAGACCGAAGGTTCGGAAGTGGGGAAATGTTGTGCAACATGTGGAGAAAGTGGATAGCACTATTGGCTAACTGTGATGTAACTACCCTCACGGATCTGCTCCTTCTGGATCCCTCTACTCCCACCTGTCTGGAACCGGTTACTGGAACCTCCCAATAGACCGGAACGTTAAATCGTCATTTAGGAACGGTCTGGGACCAACCAATGAATGGAGTCACTGGAAGTGGAAATAACTGTAACGACATTGTATCGTGAAGTAAAATAACGGTGCTTATTTTACATTTCTTTCAAATACATTATCGTGTTTTAGTTATATTTCTAGAACTTAGTTTTTGTTATTTAACATTTCTAAAGTATTTTAGATATGCCAAGGAATAAATTTAAAAAAGAAGTTTTTTTTTAAATTCGCACAAAATTATTAATTATAGACCATCTGGAACAAGGACCAATGGAACCCAATGACTGGAGTCACTGGAAGTCAACTACGAAATAACAGTAACGATAACATGGTTTAAAATAACGTTGCTTAAGATTATGGTGTTTCAGTTTTTATTTCTAGTACTTACTTTGTATTATTTAACATTTCTAAAGTATTTTATAAATATTACAGTTCTATTTCTAGCACTTACTTTTCATTATTTAATATTTCTAAAGTAATTTATTTTTTAAAGTGTTTTTCATAAGGAACACATTTAAAAAAGGAATTTTTAAATAAAATTATTGTAGGAATGTTGTTTCCAGAGAACCATTGAAACAAAATTGCTACTTACGTTATATATTGGTTCTTATATACATACGGTCTGGAAAGAGGACAAGTGAGCGCCATTGATTGGAGTCACTGGAAGTGAAACTTTTAAATAACATTAACACTATCGTATCATGGATTAAGATAACGTTGTTAAAGATTATCGTGACAAAAAATTAATTCTAAAACTTAAATTCATATATAATTAGTGTCAAACGCTAAATTCTTAAAATTATTCTAGAAATGTTTCAAAGAAAAAAATTGGCACGAAAATATTACTTACAAGTTTTTAATATGGAGTCTGGGTTGACATCATATTAAACACACACATATTTTTAGATTATATGCTAGGATAAATCGGTTAGCAGCCAGAGATGGGATCTAGGACCCTCCAGGGGCTCATCAATCCTTTTGAAGTGGGTACCCAAAATACTGAGTAAATCTGGCGGGGTCTAGTGTGGTCT
The DNA here is from genome assembly GCA_964056705.1 of Troilus luridus. Taxonomy (NCBI): domain Eukaryota; kingdom Metazoa; phylum Arthropoda; class Insecta; order Hemiptera; family Pentatomidae; genus Troilus; species Troilus luridus. The sequence goes on along the minus strand of OZ057412.1, from coordinate 97,223,650 downwards.
AGGACAAATTACCTCTATGCACAACCGCGGTCCAAGAAACAGTAGAGTCTCTACCACGTACTGAACCCCAGACCCTTCATGAGCTGTAGTGGCAGAGGATTTATTTTTCTTATATTCAGCCTATGTTGTGGTACGGATATTAGAAAATGTATATGTAAATATACTTTTTTTTTTTTAATTATCGATATATAAATATATAATTTTAATAATCAAAAGGGTCTACTGGCGGTTAACGATTGAGGAGGCCTGGACGCGTCCACGTGTTGTTACGCCGAATTAATAATAATAATTAGACTCAATACTTCTTATAATACTTAATTTATAATGAATTAAATATTATAAAGTCAGTTTGGAAATAATAAGTGGAATTACATTTTCAGTGAAAGCGGAGGTGTTACTTCAATCATTTACCTTATAAAGTGGTATGAAAGTCCCTGAGTACACAGTGCGGAACATTGTGGGTTCAATTCCCACATGGGCCAATCTATAATTATTTCTCGTTAACGTGAAATCAATCATGGAACTCTCACTCTTGATCGTACGTTGCGTCGACCTAAATGTATAGAATAACATGGCTCACTTGACGACCTAGATAAACTCACCTCTTACAGTACAGGTGCCATTTTGTTTATGGGTACTTATATTTTGAAAAACGGAAAGTTTTTAAAGTATAAAATATTATAAATTCCAGATGAGAACAGAATTGGTCTCAAATCATCAAAATAAAAAATCACATTACTTACTTCTTAAGCCTATAAAATTTTGTGAGGTAGTTTTCGATCACTCATGAAAATTTCTGCTCCTTTATTTGGACGACAACCTCGTTTTTTGGTACAAGATAGTAACCTACATTTAAATAATAAGTTTCAATTTTATATATATATATATATATATATATATATATATATATATATATATATATATATATATATATAATTGAAACTTATTATTATTAACACAGCTATGGAAAATACAGGAGAAAAAAACTACTAAAATATAATACCTCAAAAGGAAAATTAATACCGAATATTCAATAATGAATAATCGTTTTAAGTATAAACAATATAATTAATGAATACAGAGATATTAACATGTTTAGACCATAATCGATTACATTCTATAATGGTTTTACGTAGGAGTCTATTTCTCGACATTTTTATATCTGATTCTCAGTAAGCATTAACCACAGCTAAACGCCGATACTATCTCGGAATACCTGGTACTCAATCTCTATTAATTATTCATCAAAAATCAATCTGTTTAAAATCGTGGTTGATTAATCGATTTAATATTTCAAAATTTCCTACACTACCCAGTTTTCCTTGTTTTTCTCCTACGAGACTGTTTGTCGATTCATTCTGGGAAAAAAAATGTACTTGACTGCACCTTCTGCCGACATTCTCTTGATCACTGAGAGGAATGTTTTGAAGTCAATAAATATATGTTAATTAAGAATCTTGGATATATAGTTGGTTCTGAGTAGTATAGTGACGAGTTATTACCATGATCCCAAACTCTCATGAATTTCTCCAGAAAAATATATTTATTAAACTTTTAGAATTTTCCATTAACAAACGCACTACTATTTCTAAAGTGTCGCAACTAAAAAATCGATGTTTTTTTTTTTGTGGTGAGTGATGGCCATGAAATAAATGGGCAAATATCTCTTTATCACTCATCAAAATAGTATCAACCTAGCTTCAGAGCTTGTCTGACAGAAGGCACTTGTTTCTCTCTTAAGCTTCGTCCACACCATGAGACTATTTCCTAGGTAGTAGACGAGACAAACCTTAGTCCGCTTCAGCTACGGCCTAGGAGCAGCGGGATTAGTCTCGTCTAGCGTCCACACTACTATTAGAGTTTCTAGGCCAATCTTAGTCAGTACACCATGGAGAGCATTGCCTTGTGCGGAATGAGTTCTTGCTTAGTGCTATTTATGAATGAAAACACGCGAAAACGTAAACGTTGGTGATAGCACCAAATTTTCGCTGAAGGACCCGTTTTCGGTATTACGTTATTAACTTTCCCTCGGGCGCACATCCTAGATCAACAAGGACGGTCGCCCGTATCTCACAGATAACACTTGTTTATAATGAACAATTCTTCCTTTTTAATCGTCATATATATACATGTTCAAAAAGGCCGACATGTTTATTGGTACAGTTTAGTTGCGTTTCTCAAGAAAAAAAAAATTTAAATACTATAAAAATTTATTTAAAAATAAATATACTATGTTATATAGCACGTTTTTTTTTTTTTATCAGAGCTTCTCAAGGAACGCATAAAAAACAATTTACATTGCATAATTAAAAATAAGGTATAAAAAACTTGAATTTACGTATTCCCAGTGGCGGATTATCCGTAAGGCAAACTAGGCACGTGCCTAGGGGCGCGTAGTTACAAGGGGCGCGCGAGCTCAGAATTTTTAAATAAATAAAAAAAATAACATATCGACAAAGAAAGAAAGAACTAAATGCTGATCTATAATATAATACAAGCATGATGCTATGATGCTGACAATCAGTTAAAATTAAGATGGCCATTTATGGCCGGTACAGGGGCGCCGATAAAGTTATTGCCTAGGGCGCTCTGGACCTTTAATCCGCCACTGCGTATTCCTCAGATATACAACACTTTAACCTAACTATTTATTGTAGGAATTTTCAGCTAAGACTGTGGTTGGGTTGGGTCGTGAGAAGAGGGAAATTTTAAAACCGACAAGGATCAAAGAAAGTTAAATGAACATTTCCACTGCATATCTGACAGATACGCGCACCTATCGCAATGTTAAATAAATTAAGACGGGTCATTTTAAGTATGTTATAATTAACATAATTGAATTATTATTATAATTTTTAGTATACACATGATAGTTATGGTCTATAATTACAATAATAATTATTAAAATGTAAAATCGCAATTTACAATGACAATAATAGTGTTGAATTCTGCTCAGATATGGCCGTGCTCGTCTCGTTGCATTGATTTTGGTCTCAGCATCGCGGATTAGTCTCAGCAGCGACTCCGCAACCACCTAGCTAGACCGGCTAGACCACGTCTCTGAGACCAGGTCTGAGCAATGGTCCAGTAGTGTGGACGTAGCTTTATGTCCTGATGCTATTCCAAGTTCGCTAATAGGTTTTTCGTTTTTCCAAAAACGTCACTTTAGAAATTCTATTGCGAGATGAGCAAAATTATTTTGAAATATTTTTATTTGAAAAGAAAAGATATGTCCAGGACCGGGACTCGTCATGGAGAGTAACGACACAGTATTCAGAATAGAACTAAACTTTATTATTTTCTCTCCAGTAATCTAGTCACATGATTGTTTACATATGTTTTTTAGCAATCTTAATCTTAATAATATTAACTTAACCAACGGTCTATTTAGTCTATTTACATAACTTTAACTCCCCCCCCCTCCAGTTCCTTCTCCTGGAGGAACTAAAACACACACAAACAAAACAGAAAACAGAATAATACTACAACAATAACATAATATAACGAAAGATAACTTCTGTATAATCGAGAAAAAAAATTAGCCACTACAATGAAACAATAACTAGAAGTAAAGTAAGAAAAATAATACATAAGATAGTACCAAGTGTTGGTTGCACAAGTTACGAATATAACAACTGAACTGAACAACAACTATAATTACTGGGCCACGCCTTCCGGCTCGAGTTGAGACACTTTGTGAGGGATTCGAAGTTCTTCTAGGTGGACAGTACGTACCCTGGACGGATAATTCTCATCCCGAATTGTGAATAAATTATTCTCCCTGACAGCAATAATTTTATAAGGTCCTTCGTACCTCGCTGCAGTTTTCGTTCGAGCCGTTCTTAACCTGCGGTATACTATGGTCTTCAACGGTAACGGCCCCTTCGTGTAAACCCTAGTCCTATGATTAGCCTTGATCACCTTCCTTTTCCCGAAGTAACTTCGTGCGTACCCGTTCCCAAGTTGCCTGACGCTGCATACGTGTCCGAGAAATCAGAGTTTTAAGATCGTTATTATTGATCGTGAACAAATCTCCCCTATCACGACGCGTTTGCCCAAAAACAATCTCTACAGGAGACAATCCCGTCGTTGAGTGTATGGTGTTGTTATACGCTATTACCGCTCATGGCATGGCGTCGTAAGGTTCCAGATTCCGTCCCATTTTGAGTAACCGGAGGTGCTCCCCCAGTTTGCTAAAACTATCAATTGCCGTGAGCCATGATTGTCCCTCGTTGGAGTAGAGGTCTGCACCGATCTAAGAGGTTCCAAAGGAGTGGGCGTAACTACCTGCGTCGCTACCGGAGGTTGCCTATCGTACTTTGCTCTTTGACAAACTGGACATTGCGCTATATGGTCCTTTACAGTACGACCCATATGTTTCCAAAAATATAATGATTTGAGCGCACGCAAAGTCTATTCAATTCCACGGTGATTTGTTTTGCCCTCATGATGGTCGATAACGATTTGTCGTTGTATCGAAGGGTCGGAAATTGTCTCGACATGCCGTAAGCACCGCCTCAAGGAGTTTTTTTTTTTTTTTTTTACTCCCTTTCCTGCCAGAATGGCATACAGGGTTTGTCTCCAGTGGGGGAACACCACTTGAGACACTATTTCGGGATTTTTTTTTGTTTTTCTGTTTTATATAATTTATTTATATAAACCTCTGGAACTATGGTGTAGCCCGGTGCACGGTTGTGCACCTTAGTGCTACACCTTATCCTTGCCGTTGTTTTCTTCCTTCGGTTCGGTCATCTCGTTCCGGTCATCTTTCGTCAAGAGGTTGGTCCGGAGGTCTTCCCGGTGCCGGTCTTCTCCTGGTGATCAGGGAGTGGGCTGGACCTACAGCCTTCTTCCATCCGTATACGTATTCCCTGAAACTTGCGTAGTTTTCCTCCTCCACAAGCTCAGGGAACACGTCCTCCGTAATGCTATATATGCCTGTTTGCGTGGATAACCTCGCGCGCAGGGCGTCGTATGCGGTGCATGATGCTACTACATGCTCGGCAGTTTCCGGAACTCCACAGCTGGGGCAGTTCGGGTCCAGGTCATATCCATGCTGATTTAACTTCCATCTGAACCCGCCGTGGCCTGTGAGGATCTGCGACATCCAGTAATCAGGAAGGACCCACTTAGCTCTTAATCTTGACTCGACGGTGGGGAAGTACTTCCTAAGGGTACTCCCTTTTCCAGTTGTCACCTACCTTCTATTCCACTCCGCCAGTGAGTCCTACCTGAGCTCTTCTTGCCATTTGTTCGGGTTTTCCCGGATCCTCTCCTGGATTCGGTCCGGAAGAGCTGCCAAGCCTCTTCTCTTAAACTCGTGCTTAGTAGCATCTTCACCAAGCAGGAGGTCAACAGGCATACCTCCCGCCAGGATCTGCACCGCCTCGTGGGAAGTTGTCCGATACGCCCTGGTCATTCGTAGCAGAGCCGTTCTCTGTGCCGTTGCCAGTTTTCTTCTTTGCTGCTGTGAGAGGTTCACGCCCCAGAAGGGAGACGCATACCTCAGGATACCCAAGGTGACTCCTTTGTAGATAGTCATACTGACTGGGTACCTGAGGCCCCAAAAGGCTCCGCCAATCCGACTAAGGCCTCAAGGAGTACCCAACCCCAATCCTCTCCTGTCGCCACAACCGTTTTAATTTCTCAGCTCTGGTATAGTCACGAACTGACGTTTGTGACTATACCGGGATCCTGTTTGGACCTGAATATAAGTTGATACCGTTTATTATTGATGATTTCATCAATCTCCGGTAATTCCCGCGGACGGTCCGTCAACGCCGCGCTTTCCTCTTCCTCATCTAGGGCATTAATGACAAGATCGCGGGATAACCAATCGGCGACAGCGTTTTCTACTCCCTTTTTATGGATAATGCGGAAGGTATAAGGCGCCAATCGTTCTTTCCATCTCGACACCCTCGCCGAGGATTCTTTAAGCGTCCCTAAATAAATGAGTGGTTTATGGTCCGTGATTAATTCAAACTTTCTCCCATAAACATACGGGCGAATATATTCGACCGCCCACACCACCGCTAGGAGTTCCCGTTCTATGGCACTGTACTTCTGTTCCGCTCCGTTCAACTTACGACTTGCGTAAGCTATCGGTTTTTCACCCTCGGCAAAATCCTGCGATAACACCGCCCCAATAGCGACTTCACTCGCGTCTGTCGTAATTTTAAACAGCTTCTGAAAGTCCGGAAAGGCCAGTAACGGTCTCGTTGTCAGTATTTCGCGACATCTCCGGATACTCTCAGCTTGGCTCGAACCTATACAAAACCGCTTCCCTTTTCGTAAAATTTCGGTCAAAGGTTGGGTTAATTCGGCTATTCCCGGAATAAATCTGCGATAGTAATTAACCATCCCTAGAAACCGACGAATCCCGCGAACATTCGTGGGTACTGGTGCTTCCTGTATCGCCTTAACCCTCTCCGGATCCGGTTGAACTCCGTTCTGCGAAACAACATGGCCTAAAAACTTAATTTCACGCAGACCGAATTTCGACTTCCCGCGGGATAACTTGAGACCGAATTCTCGTAGCCTGTCGAAAACTCGCGCCACGTGTCTCACATGCTCTTCTTCCGTACGACTAAACACGATCAGGTCGTCCATGTAAACCTGTGAGAATTCCTCTCCCAACCCCCGCTGAAATTCGTCCATGAGTCTTTGGAAGGTAAGTGGAGCTCCTTTTAGCCCAAACGGCATTCGAACAAATTCATAGTGCCCTCGTTCCCATGAAAAGGCTGTTTTACCGATGTCCTCCTCGGCCATTCTCACCTGGTGGTATCCGCTTTTAAGGTCTAATGTGCTGAATATAGTGGCCCCCGAAAGTCGATCCAGGATGTCCTCGACCCTAGGAAGTGGGTACCGTTCATCTTTGGTAGCCTCGTTGAGTTTGCGGTAGTCTACTACTACTCTATACTGCTTCGCGTTGTCTCCTGGCTCACTTTTCTTCTCCATTGCCCATAATGGACTATTGTAAGGAGAACTGCTATGTCTAATGATTCCCTGTTGCAGCAGTTCTTGGAGCTGTTTCCTAATAATTTCTCTCATTGCTTGGGGTAGCGTCGGTCTTTCACATAAACAGGGGTGTCTGTTTTCAGGTCGATTTTATGTAACGTTTTCCCCGTAGTCCGTAGGACTTCATTTTCCCTGTAAAATAGGTCATGATTGCAACTTACGGTTCGGTCTATAGGTCCCCTCCCACATTCAACTGCCCCGATTTCAATACTACCGTTCTCCCTTGTTGTGACAGTTTGATAATATAACTTCCCGATTTGATACTGCCAGGTTCGTTCCTTTACCCGCATCCTTAGACCCGTTTTCCGCAGAATATCACAGCCCACGATGAAATCGTATCCCGGAATAAGTACTTCTACAATATGTACTTTAACTTTGTCAACATGTCCTGCTAACTCTCTAAGATCGAGGTAAACCTCTCCCAAGGTCTTAGCACGCCCACTAACCGTAGAAATTGTACACTTGCAATGTTTTTGTGCGCCCCATACACCCAATTTCACTGCCCCCCTTTTACTAATTATTGAGTTAGTACTCCCTGTATCCAATAGAAACGACATTCCCGATTCCTCCAACCTCGCCAGGGGCAACCTAGTCCATTTCCCCTTTCTCCCGGTATTATTAATCTCTAAATTACTCGAAAGGTTGCCCCACCTATTACCGAATCCTCAATCAGAACTTTGCCGCGTCACTAATGCAGCCTCAGAGGGGACCCCCCTCCTTGGCTTCCCCTTACTCACCTGATGTCTACTCGGAGCCGGAGTGCTGTGTCCCGATATTACACTCCCTTCTCCTGATGACTCCCCGCTGGAATAATGGGCTCCGCCTCCGCTCCTTCTGCTTGTCTGCGAGCCTCGCCAGTCCTGGTTATTGATTTCCATGGGTTCAGGTTGAGGTTCCCTCCTGTTCAATGTTGACTTCCGCTTTGGACACTCTCTCACTACGTGACCTTGTCTACCGCATTCAAAACATCGTATGAAACGACATTGCGCTGTTAAATGTCCCGTCTGGTTGCACTCGTAACAACGTCGTTCATGTCTTCTTTTCCTTTCCTCAGAACCTCTGGTTTGTCGCTTCTCAAACCTTCTTTCGCCAGTGTTCTGTCTGGGTGGGCTTCCATATCTCCTTCTTGGGGATTTTATATGCACCCACTCTCCTTCTGATCTGTTCAAGCGAGCTTCCTTCCACTCGTGTGCATCTATTAGCTCGTGCGCGCAATCCAGAGTCTCAATCGCGAGGAAGTGAGCCGGCTCGATCAATATATTGGTTTAACTGCACTTTCAAAATGCCCTTCACAAATTCTATCCGCTGGGCTCCTTCGGCTTGGCCGAACGTTTCCATAATTTTCTCAACTAGCCTGTTATACATCACTAGCATCTTCTTGGCAAATTCACCCTCCGATTGGCCCTGAGTTCGCCGTTCTTTTAATAAGTAAAAGGTGTCTTCTTCTGGAGACCACCTCCCTCTACCATACAGCTTTTTTAATCTCGCCTTCAATGTATCCCAGGAATGTATTGAGTCGGCCTGGATCGCATTTAAAATTCTCCTCGAGATCCTACTTACTAAAGATGCCTCCAAAAGCACTACATCGGCTTCTAACAATGCGCCTGTATTTTTCCTGGCCACTATGAGACTTTTAATTTGGTCCCCTCCTTTGATGAAATGCTCCAGATCAGCAACAACTCCTGTAAATGGTTCCAGCTGGCTAATTACTTTATGTATGAACGCTGAGCCTTGAGTTCTTATTTTCAGCAGCTCCAGTTGGGTCATTTCCGTAGCTTTCGACAACTGAGCCTACAATTTCGAGCGTTCCACTGCTGCCTGGGCCAGTTGGTATTCTGATTTAGCTATTTCCTCGCCTTCACCCATGTTTAAGATTTTGTTTATTTATTCACGTCGAATTAAAAAAAAAATCGAATTATTCCACGACTGAATCCCGTAATGGATAAGTCCCGGGTTTCGGCACCAGTTACAATTAGACTGAATGTAATTAAGTATACGTAAAAATAGGGGTTTTCGGGCAGAGTAACGACACAGTATTCAGAATAGAACTAAACTTTATTATTTTCTCTCCAGTAATCTAGTCACATGATTGTTTACATATGTTTTTTAGCAATCTTAATCTTAATAATATTAACTTAACCAACGGTCTATTTAGTCTATTTACATAACTTTAACTCCCCCCCCCCCCTCCAGTTCCTTCTCCTGGAGGAACTAAAACACACACAAAAAAAACAGAAAACAGAATAATACTACAACAATAACATAATATAACGAAAGATAACTTCTGTATAATCGAGAAAAAAAATTAGCCACTACAATGAAACAATAACTAGAAGTAAAGTAAGAAAAATAATACATAAGATAGTACCAAGTGTTGGTTGCACAAGTTACGAATATAACAACTGAACTGAACAACAACTATAATTACTGGGCCACGCCTTCCGGCTCGAGTTGAGACACTCTGTGAGGGATTCGAAGTTCTTCTAGGTGGACAGTACGTACCCTGGACGGATAATTCTCATCCCGAATTGTGAATAAATTATTCTCCCTGACAGCAATAATTTTATAAGGTCCTTCGTACCTCGCTGCAGTTTTCGTTCGAGCCGTTCTTAACCTGCGGTATACTATGGTCCTCAACGGTAACGGCCCCTTCGTGTAAACCCTAGTCCTATGATTAGCCTTGATCACCCTGGCTTCCTTTTCCCGAAGTAACTTCGTGCGTACCCGTTCCCAATTTGTTTTTTAGCAATCTTAATCTTAATAATATTAACTTAACCAACGGTCTATTTAGTCTATTTACATAACTTTAACTTATATATATATATATATATATATATATATATATATATATATATATATATAAGTAAATAATACAAGAATTTTTTTTAGAAGTCGAGTATATTTTAAAACTAAAAATTTTTTGTATATGTATACATTTTAAAATTAATTGCTACACACAGTAAACGAAACTTAATCCAATCCTCTAGAGGCGTGCATAGATTTCATTGTACTTTTTATGTTTTAAAAATATTCTCATCTAATTGCTGTAGGTTCACTTTTGGTGAGAAGCAGGCTAGTAGAAAAAAAAAACTTTACTAATCCAAAATAAAAAAAAGTTTTGTAGTATAACGGACATTAGAGGTATTTAGGTCAAAAGTAAATAACTCTGAAATTTCAAAAATTGATTTTTTACATTTTTGCTAATTTATTCAAGGAGTAAATTCATAAAAATTCATTTTCAAACCGGATTAAAATTAAAAATTAAAATTAAAATCCTGAGCTAAGCGTCATATTGACACAAAATTGCTTTACTAAACTATCATAAAGTGTGAAAAAGTCAATTTTGGAAATTTCGGAGTCATTCTTTTTTGATCCTGAACGCCTCATTTATAGTAACACATTTATTTTAAAGTTTTCAAGACAATTATAACTTTTTAGATAGTACGCTTTAATCCATATTGCCTCTAACCCTGATATAAAAAACTGAAAGCTGTAAATATAAAAATGCTAGGGATGTAAACACAATTTTGATATATATTATGTTCCAATATTTTAAAATTGCCACTATTATTTTAAAGTGATCAGTGGAATTTATAACTCGCATGCCATGTGTACGTGTAAAGGGAGCGGAACCGAATGCCATCGAGGAAGAAACACTAACAGGAAGTGATGCGGAAGATGCGCTTACCCTTGCAACATACTTTCGTGGAGCGTGACATTTGTATTTAAAAGGCTGATATTTCTTGTAGTCATTAAAAAAACCATGGACCAAGAGCAAAGACAATAATAAAAACGTTAACAACATAAAATTATGCCAGAGTAATAGTTCGTATAAGAATAGCAATACAAGAAAGGATTTAATTTTGCTCCAAGAAAAGAGTTATAATAATTATAAAGGGACGCACATTAAGACAGCTCCTAAGAAATTAAAAAGATTAAATGGCCATTTTTACAAAACTGCAAAATATTATTTAAAATATATCAGAAAAGGAAGCCGATTTAATCGAGCGTTAACAAGATGAAAGCTGCCTTTCTTCTAACCAAAGATATTAAAAAAATTAAGTACATATCCATTAATGCTAAACTTAGACACTACTCAACAGTAATCCATCCAGAGACAGCCGAATGTTTGACCCTGAAAATGTTTATATGTTATCTAGAAATTTCGGAAAGAAAGATATTCAAAAAAATGTTGGGAACTACAAAAGAAGGGCAGAATTATAAACGACGCTACAACCAGGAACTCTAGATGGAAAGAAAATTACAGTTGCATTGAGAAATTCAGAATTCAGTTCTATGGGCAAATAGAATGAAAAAAAGGGTATTCACGTATCGTAGAAAGATGAAAATGACCAACATGTTAATTAAGGAGGCTAAAAAGGGCACCGAAGAGCTCGAGGTCTCACCGGACAGTATTGCAGGGCCTTCTCCACGAAGGATGGAACTTCAGAATACTCCGGGTTTTCAAGAATCATAACCATTTGCAAGTTACCATAATCCTGTCATGAACAATTAGGAATGGAAATTCCCACAAGATCGTACCCGGATATCAACGAGGCGGCTAATCCGTTACTCCTATTCTTCCTTAACTGCCAGAAGATTTAACACACTCTCGTTATTATGACACCATCCCTTCCTATCTGGAATCAATTAACCGCGGTGATGGATAGAGTGTTAATAACTGCAGACAGCGTGGGTGCTTCTGCTATTGTTGGCTGCGTCCAATCCTTTGTCTAAGTTCCGTTATTCCGTTTTACTGTCTCTCAAAGTATTTCAGGGTTATCTAACAGTAGGAGTTGAAAAAAAGAGAATATTACCAGATAATTTAGTAATATACCAAATAATATGGGCCTAAACAGTTAACAGGATGTCAAGGATAAGAATGGTAATATTAACTTAATATTTTTGTATGGAGATTGTTATCTTGAATTTATTTATTTTGGTGTAGTTGTCTGACGATTTGCCCCTATTTTGTACAGCTAAAAATTCGGTAAGATTGTAATAACAAACATCAGCCGTAAAAATAGACGTATCTTCAATAAAAATAGACATGTCTTTTATGTAAAACATTCAAAAAGTAAGTATGGTTGTTTTGTCTTTTTTTTTGTTTTTGCAAAGTTTTATAGTTGTTGTTCTATATGTAAATATGGAGAAAAAGAGAATGCTGACAACTGTCAGCTTATTTTTACCAACTTATGCAACAATCATACTCGTATTAAAGAAATTGGCATTTGAATGATATGTAAAGGAATGGATAGTCTGCGGACTCCCCCCTAATAAAAACTAATTAAAATACATTTTCCATCATAATGTACAATAAAAGACCTATTTTAGAACCAATATAACAATCCTTCCTTTAATTCTAATTAAGTAATGCTAGAATATTGCAAATTCCTTGTCTATCAACATCTATTCAAGGATAACCTAGTTTTTTTTCTGATTCATTTTTCTTATTTTATTAAAACACATGTCTTAGCCTTCTCATTATCATACATATTTCTTCACAACTCGTTATATGCAAACTAAACTATAACAACTATTAACTAGAATTATGTTTTTGAAAGTTTCGACACAGGATAAGAATAAAAATGATGCGATGGTCTGAAGCATATTAAATATGCAGTATTGAAGGACAGAAAGAGAAAAAAGACTCGAAGAATTAGCAATCTTCATTTTATGGCCAGGTAGAATAGCACATAATGTGACGAAGTAATAAAACTTGAATAAAATTCTGATATCAGTATTAATATTCAACCGAAAATAACCTTCATACTTTTTTGCTAAGGCTTTAAGACACATAGAATAATAGCCAAACATTAAACAACCCCTTTCACAATCGAACTTATTAAAGGTACCTACATAACATGTCATTTAAAAAAAAAATATTTCGACTCATTATCTGATTGTTAATAAGTCGAAATATTAACAGGGTTCATCCGTAAGATATTAAATTATCAATCTGGCACAGCCAGATTTGAACCCAGGACACAGGAACAGAGCTCTAGAAAAAACTGAGCTCCCCCAATCTCCTTTAGAATTTGAAGTAAACAAAATTGTATGGAACATTTCTAAGTAATCTAAATACTATCCTTCTTTAGATGCGCTAATTGTGGAAAAGTACAAATAGTAAATGTCTGATGATATCTATATTTCAGTTTTTATGTTGTTAGAGCCTAAATGATTTGAATGAGGATGACAGAAATCGGCATGGCTCCGAGCTACTAAAGATCGACGATATTATTGCCAACCTTCACTAATGAAGAAGATATTTGGAAATATATATCCACCCTGGAATTGGCTAATTATTGTAAACATTAAAAATAGTTTCAACTTCTTTCTAGAAGCCAATGCCACACATTAATTTTTTTCAGGAGCAGTCAACATATGAATCGCTAACTGCAGAAAGGAAACTTTTATCAATTTTATAAGAGATATATAAAAAAGGAATCTTTCCATTCAATTGGATAAAGTAGCAGTCAGGTTAGGCAATGAAGTATTATACATTGCCCTATTTCATAAAAGCTACTACCTAGCTGATAAAAGTAATGTGTAAGTGTCACACAGTACAAACAAAATAACAATTACAGTGAAGAAATTACTGCTTCGAACCAATGGAAATCCTTCCTTAGACCATACAGAGTGAAACACTGATTAGAACGAAACATCGAAAAGTGAGATTTTTTTATACTTTCCTAACCGTTAATTATGGTAGTTAAGAAAGAAAGTTATAGTAATTTGTTATAATTATCAGTATCCGGTTTTAATTTCAGTCTAAGTATTCGTTTGTAATTTACTTCACCTTTCGGGTTAAGTTCCATGAATTACAAAAACATTTTTCAGCCCAATGCCAAACGTCTGTGCCAAGACCAGGTTATGCATGGGTGGTACATTGACTACACACGATTCTCAGTTTTTTGAAGCCATAAAATACCCTTAGGTAGTATAACGCCGATTTAACTCGGACTATATGTTTTAGAGTATATATTTGTAATTGTTTACTAAAATAAAATTTTAAGAATGAAAAAAAAAACAGTGTTTCAGTTGACAGTGTAGCTCTGGACGAAATCGATAAATCTTGCATAAAGTCATCTAAGTCATTTGAGTTTTGACCAAGAAAAACTGGAAAAAGGTTAATACGAAGAGGAACTAAGAAAGGACTTATGTTTTTTTTTTTTGGAAAAAAATAAAAAAGCATAAACTGAATGAAACCTTTATATAATTACCAGAAATATTTTTAAGAAATTCAAAATGTTTAAAATCAAACTAAAACTGAACAGAACAGGCAAAGATATTTCGTATTAGACTGTAGTTTTTTGTTTTTTTTTATTCCTACAACATTTGTACAGGGTGTCTCTGAAAGAAATGTATTACATTAAATAAGGGACATTAAACAGAAAATGAAGTTCTGCACTATTTTTCTCAATTTTTAAATTTTAAAAATAGATCAGGTTTTTAAAATAAACTCTATTACAAAACAAGTTTTCTAAACTTTGCCACTATTTCCGATTTTATTATAAATGTACTCACTGTAAGATTAAAATTACTGTAAGATAGTAACCATTGTGCAGAAAAATATTATTTCGTTGGATGTTCATAATACCCAAACCTAAACAAGGAAAAAAAAACCACATACATACAATCAGTTAATCTTAGAAAAACCTCGTGGAATTAAACCATATTGCAAATTTCATTGGGAAGGAATTCCCACATTTACGAAGTAATTCTAATATGAGTATATTACTTTTAAAAAGTTATATTTAAAGTTTGTTCTTTGGTTTTCCCTTACTAAAAATGTTTCTAAATTAAGTATACATATTTTTAAATTATGAATGAATTATAGTTCATAGCTCATCCATACCAATTTCGCTCAGTACGTTTACTTCAACTGATCCTTTCTTTTCTTTAATCCGTTCTCTGCGTTTTTGCTTTCTTTCTTTAGTCCAAATCGCTCCTGTTTTTCATTTTGGTCGTTCTTGAGAGCCTTGAGCTGGGGTTCTTTGCTAAGTGAAGAACGTCAATGCCATCCGGAGAGATAGCGAGCTTTTCACTGTTTTTTTTCTATTTATTTCTTTTATAATTCCTTTTTTGACCTGTTATTGTACTTAACACAATACGAGAACAATGCATATAATGCATACAAAAACTACATCCTCTGCTAATTTTCTTCATTCTAATAATCATCTTTTTTTTTCCTGAGGTTTTTCCAACTTAAGGAGTCATACCCCCATTACCCAAAAGCCACTGCTCTCTGTCCATCCAATCCCCCTCACGGAGCTCTCTGGCTCCCATGAACATCTCCACGTCCTCCTTCCATTTTTTCTTTGGTCTTCCACGTTTTCTTCTTTCAGGTGGTATATAGTTATGAATTTTCTTTAGCCAGCGGTTTTCGTACCACTTTAACCTTTTAGTTCCGATCAGGTAAAGGGTGTTCTTTTGACATCCGACCTTGTCCCTAATTGCTGCGTTTGGGATCCGCTTGGTTCTCGATATACCAAAGATTCTTCTTCAGAAATCCATTTCCATGGAAAGCAACCTATTTTCCTCCTTTTTCGCGAGTGTCCAAACCTCGGATCCGTAAGTGGCTATGCTTTCTACGAAGGGATGGTAGATCTTCTTTTTAGTTTCCAATCTTATTTCCTTACTCCATAGGGTTGAATTTATCGAACTTATTATTTTTTCCCCTTGTTTACTTTCTATTCCATGTCAGCCTCACTACCTCCTCCAGAAGAGAGGTAGTTGAACTGTTTGCAAGCATTGAGCGTCCAGTCATCGATTTCAAGTGGTAAATTTGGAGCGTTGAAAACTATATACTCTGTTTTATTTTAACTGCTTTTCAGCCCCCATCTGGAATATGTGTATAGGAACTTCCTCATCATATAGCTCACGTCATCCGGTTCCGATGCGATTATTACTTGATCATCGGGTTATGTTTTTATGCCCTTGAATTGCTCTAATGAGGTATCTCTTCCAAGCCTTTCACAGTTTCCTTAGAGGTACCGTATCGTAGGTCTTGTGTAAATCTACAAATATCATGTGGAGTTCACGGTCGTGGGCCGTCTTTTTTCTATAAGTTGTGAGAGGCTGAATATGTGATCAGTGCATGATCTTCCAGCTAGAAAACCCACCTGTTCCTCGCTGATTTCTTCCTTTAATTCAGTTTCAATTCGGTTTTTAATTATTTGGCCGTATAATCTACCCAGCGAGCTGGTAACCATAATACCTCTGTAATTTGACCAATCCTTCTTTTGTCCTTTTTTTAAAACTGGGGTGATGTATCCTTGCTTCCATCTTTCAGGGATATCTCCACCATTTAACAGAAGTGTCATACTCTCTGCCAGTGTCATTTTGAGTTCGACTGGGCGTGCTTTAATTAATTCTATTGGAATAGAATCGGGACCAGGAGATTCCGATTTTTTATTTCAGTGAGAGGCGAGTTCAGTTCTACAACTGTTACTCGATGTTATTTCATTCCATTTATTCCAAACGAATTAATCATCTTTACCAATAAAATAAATAAAATGAACACTTCATAAGTATGGGGTGAGTTATAATTAAGTATGAATGTGAATTACTCAAATTTATTTTAAATTATCTAATAAAAGATATTATAAAATAGATAATAAGCTACTTTACATCCCAGACTCACTACGATTCAGGTTGACAATTACTGAGAGTTATTATACCGACATCTGTAAATTCATCAAATAAAACATTTCTAAAATTCTTTAATTATGCTAGGTTGAACGATATCGATAACAGGATATCTATCGTTCATTCAATTCTCAAGACACTCTATATGAAGAAATTAAAAATATTCTAGAAGAGCATTTTTTTAAAACTCCACAACATAGGTTATATTCTGTAAAACAAAGAAGAAGAAAAAATTATGCCTTTGACATCGCCTCAACCTGAATGCCTGTGGGGGTAGAGAAGGCAAGCTTTGTATATTAAATAATGTTTGTTATGCATAGGATTAAAACCGGGAGTAATTTAAGTGTAAATGAAAGGTCGTCACGTGAAAATTTTACTGATGCGATCTATTTCTTACTCATTCATATTTTATCTAAATTGATTAAGTTTTGATTCATAATTCTAAAACGTCTTAATTTGTATCAATATTTAAAAAAAAAAATAGTATACGACAATATTATGAAATATTAAAACACCGTAGAGGATTTCATCTGATAAAATATGCTTTTGTTACTAGTATTCGAGGTGTTTTTTATTTGTTTAAAATATATGTTTACTGGAAACACTAACTACAGCCTGCAGCAATAAGGGCAATAAGTATTTGTATTTGAGATTATCCTTTTTTTTATTCTTTTTTTTTCTATAATATTGTTGTTACTTCCGGGATTTTAGAATTTGAAGTCCTTTTAGAATAGGCTAAAAAAGAAATGTAATAATCAATTAAAAGAAGCTTTTATAACCTAAAAAAAATGTATGTGTTAACAAAGCGTGATTGCGGCCGGAAAACACAATTTGTGATTCTTGAGTAATTGGGTGAACAAAAGATAATTGGATAGTGCGGATTTTAAAATGGAAAAGGTTTTGGAGAAACATTTAGAAAATTTAGAAGTGAATTTCACTCTGACGATGACCAGTCTACGAAATTTAGGTCGAATGGTGCAGTACGAATATAATTAAGTATTAAACATAAGTATATGACACTGAATAGGAACAAATGTTGATTATTTTGATTTTAGTAATAATAAAGATTGGTATTTTATAAAAAAAATTAATGGAATTCTTAAAAAAAAAAAATTTTAAATAAGGATCAATACTTTACCCATACTACTACGCTCTAGATAAAGACTAGTTCTGGATATTCACTGCTACCTGCCATGGAGATACCATAATTTTTTCTCTAGCCGAGACTGACCTAATATGTATTTCGGGATAAAATGTAGGCCATCTTCAGGGCTGAAGATTGTCAACATCTAAGGCTGGAACGATGGCATAATAAAATAAGTTTGTCTTTTATTTGTCTAATCATTGACTGCACCCCCTGACCATTTCAATCCATTGATTATTATTATATACCCTAATTATTACCGGTTTCGTAGAGAACCCTGACGCAGTGTTCGGATTAGAGGATGATTTTTATTGCTTGATAAAAGTATGAAATAATAACCTTACGTTATTCTTAGCTTATTGTTTAAAATAATTTCAATTATTTTCAAGCTTATTGCAGATAATGAAATTCCGATAATTTACCTATAGTCATTAGGTACGAACTGTTAATATTTACAAGTAGCTATTAGCAATTTCTTCGAGAATATATGCATATATGTAAGAAAATATTCAATAAAATATTTAGAAAGTTAGAATGAGTCTGTATTCATTAATCTGAATACAGAGTAATGAGGACTCTTTTAATTAGGAGCGAAATAATGAGAATTCATAATCAGTTCTTCATTTTAGTTTTATACTGCTAGTTTAGAAGATGAACTTAATTTCTTTCCATAAATTAAACTGTCCAATTCAGTTAAGTAAAAGTCATGATAATTTATGAAATCAAAATAGATTTAAACTAAAATTCATCCCAGAGATATTGAGCATGTTTATTTATACACATATAGATTTGAATATGTATATGAATATATATTTATTTATCGATAAAAGAATGGATCTATTCTCCTTTATTTGAAACCAAAATTACAAAAATCATCAACATTAATCCAGCATATAATTTATTAAATCCCTGTGAAAAATATTCATTGATTTATTAGTAATTACTTTTTTTAATTATTATTACCTAACTCTTTATATATTTACGAAGTTCTTATTTATTTTAAATAATTGCATACACCGTTTTAAGGTCGTTCCTTCTAAATAATCTGATGACTACGTTTAACATAAGTACATAAAATGAATCACTTCATGTTTTTTATTATTACTATAGAAAAACTGAATTTTGAATGAATTTACAATTTAATAATTTCCAATTAGAATTTAATAATTCCTTCCCTGTAATAAACTTTCAAGAAAGTGAAAATTAAATAGTGAATTTAAAACTAATAATCACCTGATATATAAATAAATTACTTATTTATGTATGCAATAATTGTCTTATAATTGAATAGCTTTAAACCTAACTATATATAAACCTAACTTTAGTTTAAAATTAACTCGTGCATTACATTCCTGAGGATGAGATCCGAAAACCGAAAGTGTTAAAGTTGCGTAAGATCTGACGTTTACATAAGAAAAGACCAATCTTACCTTTCTATCTACCTGCAAGCATATCCCAGTGATTCTCTAGACTTGATTTAGTTATACTTGTCTTATTATTATATTTAAATATTTTTATATGTATCTTTATTGTTAACAAATAATAATAAGCATTATTACGTTCCAGGGAGAAAGGTGATTTCATTAGGCTAATACGTGAATGCATCGCAGTCTTGCAGATTAGTATAACGGTGCCGCGTGAATTGGCGTCAACCCATTCGTTATTTGATTATTTCAAAACTTCTATAGATCTTTCATTTCACGTTTAGTCCAGGACCCATGGTCCATTTTTGCAGTTGATTAGTATCTTCGTGAATCGTTTCGATGAGACGCCCAACAATTTCCTGTACGAAAACTCTCGATTGTGGTAGCTAAAAGAGGTAGCAAAGATAAAATATGTCGATTTGATGATTTTCAAAAATTTATTACTAACTGTTTTTTTTTTTGTTAAATCTCAAGTTAATTATCTAAATTATTTGAAAAAAATATTTGTCCTACAAAATGTATGGTTTGATCAAAGAGCCCCCTCCTTCCAATATGTATCGATAACGAAGTCAAAAAAGAAAAGGTAAAAAAAAAAGTCAGCTGGTAAGTAATCATTTATTTTTCAAATAATTTAGATAATTATCTTGAGATTTAACAAAAAAAAACCCAGTTAGTAATAAATTTATAAGAATCATCAAATCGACATGTTTTATTCTTGCCACTTCTTTTAGCTACCACAATCGAGACTTTTCGCACAGGAAATTGTTGGGCGTCTTATCGAAACGAAGCTATTCACGAAGATTCAGCTTGATACTAATCAAGTGCACAAATGAACCATGGATCCTGGACTAGTTACTTTCATACAATTGTTTATATTATAAGTTACTTAAATTTACAACTAGTGAAATAGAAAATAAGAAACACGAACAATTTCGGGGAAATTTTCCGCCATTCTGGAAACATGGCCAAACCATCTCACCTGATGCTCCTCGATGATATCCCCGGCTGGCCGAAGTCCCACATTTGACCACACGTTTCGCACTCGGTCTCTTCTGTTCTTCCCTTCCGTTCTTCTTATATCGCATCTCCATGGCTTGGAGTTGGCTCTTGTGCTTTTTAGTTAGAGTCCAAGATTCACTTGAATAGGTGAGAATCGGTAAGAAAGTGTTTTTATAAACTTTTTTGTGTGTGTGTGTTTTTTGACACTTCTTTTTTCCCGATAAGTCCTTTCTTGAGGGAGTTATAACACCTTTTATTCATTCTTTTATTTCACCAGCCGTGCCCGTTAAGGTGTGCACCGAGATATTTAAAATCCCTTACTTGCTCGAACCTAGTGTAGTTTAGTCTTACGACTCGGTCCCCATGCTCGCTTTTTCTTCCTATTCTCATGATTTTAGTTTTATTTATTGTCATGTTAATCATGTCCAACTCTTCTTGGAGAACGAAAGATGAGTAAATTAAACTGGAGGTTCCTGCAGTTGTTTGCAAAAATAATAATGTCATCGGCAAATGCGAGGATACTGAGGTGGGTTGGCCTAAAGTTTTTATACCCTAGATGGTACGGTTTCATTTTTGACTTAGCTCTTTTCAGGCCCATGTCCAGTGTCAAAATAAAAAGTAATGAGCTCAGGCTACATCCTTGCCTGATCCCCTGGGTTGTCGCAAATTCCTGTGATGGGTTGTCACAAAATCGGCTTTAAATGGAATTACAATATAAGCAAAACTCCATTACATGCTAATTTAATTGTATATAAAGTTCTAATTTTTTATAAATAAAATTTTGGATGATGAGGAAATAAATCTTCGGCTTATAAAAGGTCATGTAACTCGGACCAGATGTTTTAGTACACATCTATATTTGCAATTGTTTATTTAAACATAATTTGGAGACTGAGCAAAAAAAATGAGGAAATAAAAAATCAAGCCAAGGACTAATTTAGCAACTGATGCGATATGAGAATGACACGATTCATTTACTGGATTAACGCTATCATTTTGGAAAAAAAAAATCGACTTAACAAATTATTCGTATGGGATGTAGAAATATCAGTTTTGTTTAAAATTTTTTTAATCTTTAATAAACTAAAATACAATTAAGTCAATAAAACAAATTTTAGACAGATTCCATATTAATAAATGCTTTTTTTTCTCATTCTCCAAGATTTTATTTATGAATAAACTATATTCAAATGTTCTAATGTGCCCGACAGACGTCCAATTAAAACGTTAAAAACCAGAAAATTATTAAAAAATTTAAATATATTGTGTTTATTTTGACCGTTTTGATTACATAATCACAAAAACAAAAAAAATTTAAAATACCTGATGCCATCATGCTTTATCTTCTTAAACTTAACTTGAACTATAAATAAAATAAAATGTTTAAAATATAAACTGAAAAGAGTTTTAATTAATTATAACAATGAAAAAACTCGAATTATTTTTATGACAGGGATATTTTATATGGTCTCCATGGTTTCTCTTATTTTTCGAGTACGGCTATTTCCGATTGACCCATCCTTGCGACAAAAAGGACCAAACATTAAACACACTCCTGAGGGCATGAAAGCGCCCCTGACCTTCTTAACCACTTTGATGTCGGTTGGTCATGCCCAAGTGGAAAACTGTTGGAAAAAGTTTCCTACCGGTCGAACCCGGTGGGTGGAAATAATATAATATATTATATTCGTGGAGTTTACTAATACTGGTACCGTCTATAACGAAAGAATCTGAATAATGTTTTGCTGATAATAATCTGTAAATTGTACTTGTAATTAAAAAACCTTAATTCTTCTTCCAAGATTAAAGCAAGTAGTTAAAAATTGCATAAATGAGTTACAATCATTTTGTTGTTTTTTACATACGAAATATTCCAAGAAATCCCCGATTTTAATAACAAAAACTTTAGTGAGGTGCAGTACTACTCCAAAACCTGTAAATCATGAATGTTACTTTCAAGCATATTTTAATCGTATCAATTATAGAAGGTCGTACCATAATCACAACCCAGATAAATATCAGATCATTTTTTATTTGTAATGAAACTAAAACAGGGGATAAATTTCCTTCTGAAAAATCAGGAAAGAAAAACACAACAATGCAATACACATAACGTTGAGTGTGTATTCATATTTGTGTATGATATGAATCAATACATTTCCGTAAGAAAGGATTTATCTTTCAATTTTGTATTACAAGTTTTTTTATTTATATTTGGATTGGAATAAATTCACAAATTTAAAAAGCCTCCGCGTCTGCATAGAATTTTGTGGTCTAAAAACAGTCGTATATTACTTCATTAAATATATATATTAATATGCAGTTAAAACAACCTTATGGATTTGTTTTAATTTTTTTTTTAATATTTTGGGACACTGTAACATTTCCATTCTGTAACGATCTATTTCAGAAACCGCTTGTGTACCCAGTTCGAGTGCCACCATTTTTCAAATTCACTGTTTAAAGTGTCATTTTCAATGTTCCAAAGTCCACAAAATAGGTGAATCTATTAATTTGACTTTATTGAAAATATTTTTTTCCAAGTTTTTGATCCAATCTGACCTAGCATTGGACTCCTATAATCCCTCTAGCCCTGCACCACTCCGAAGGGCAGATACGACGACCTAGGCCCGCAAAGGTTATCAGATAACGAACCACCATAGATGAGATCTGACCAAGCACTTCCCTAGCCAAGGCCTCCTTGATCCACTCTCACCATCAGTATCGTATAATATCACACGTTCTGGATTATCAGAATCCCCCCTCCTTACGTAACTGAACTGATACGGTAGTGAGCCAACTTAGCGTACTCCTGGCCCCAATCCGCACACAATAGATCCGACTTTTTTCTATGTTTGTTGAGCAATGTTCCTTTCGTAATCGATAATTGTCCAACCGAACTGATGCCTTAAACGTAAAAACTAGTACACAATGGTAAATTATAATATTGGCATCTAATCCGTCCCGGTACATAATACAATTTCTGTCTATTTTATATAAAGATTATAAATATATTTATCACTACAAGGGACTTGAGTTCAGTACACGGTAGAGGCCGTAGTGACAACAGGTTGTGTAGGGAGATTATGTGCCAACTGCCAGGTTTTATTTCTCAATTGAGGATACAAACTCTATAGAGGCTGATCGAATACCAGGAGGATCTGTAGATCTCACAGGGTCCATCAGTGGCTGTAAACAGATTAAATAATTTATCTGCCACAGCTGGATTTGAATCCGGAACCTTCAACGTAGCAACTCAGCACCCTAAACACTGATGTACCCCGTTCCCAATGTACACCACTAAAACTATTCAATGCAAGTTTAAAAATCTATACTAACTCTATTCCCTGATCTTTGTCTCAGATTTCATTAAGACATTTTAGCATCGATTCAGGGAAATATTTATTTATTAACCATTTATCCGTTGTTGGGTATTGATGAAAAAACTATTCTCTATTATTACTCTCATAACTTGACACGAAATGATTAAGGCCAAATATCTGCCCATAGGTGTTGTTTCATCCACAACAAGAAAAACACGTTTAATTAATAAATTTGGAAAAATTAAAATTATGATAAATTAAATTTAAACTCAACTAAGCATTAAGTCAAAACCAGCTAAAATGGTACATAGAGAAATCTGGAGATAAAACAAAATTATTGCCTATTTGTTATGAAAAAGTTCAAAGAAAGTAAGTTAAAATATTAATCAGTTCAAATATCTATATAAATAATTAACTGAAACATCCTGAAATTTTTAATAAACTCTATATTACTATCAATATATCGCCGATACAGATGCAAAATATCTAAAGTGAACGTCACCACTTTTCAGGACAATGAATAAACTTTATCAATTTAAAATTAATGCGTGTCGTCATAAGTATTTTAGCTATGGCATTATACATGGTTTTGTGTCATTTAGATGACTAAATTTGGATTTTATGTCAATTCCTATACCAAACGCTCTAGATGGGAAACGGAAAAGGTGTCGTTTTTTTTATTTGACACTCAAACATTCGATACTTTACATTTGTATCGATGATCTTATACGCCTAAGATGTAAAAAAAACAAAAAAAACTTTGAGTATGATACTATTATAGATCTTTTAACCTCACAATTATACCTACAACTCTCCTCTGACATGTGGCGCACTCAATCACTTTACGCAGTGTTCACTGAGTTGGATCTGTCTTCCTCATCAGGTATTCATGGGTCAAAGGACAATGTTACTCTCTAAGGCATATAATGGCCACCACTTCTCTTCTTTTTAGAGGATGAGATCCAACTAACGATAGTTTTATTCTCTTACGACGACCAACATTTCACTTCAGATATATATATTTTTTGTTAAAAATCGGAAGGTGAGATATTAGTGGGTGTTATTTCTTCCTTTCCATCGTTTCATTAAATTCCGAATCGAACAGGGCAGCATAATTATACAAAAGAAAGTTATTTCCCTTCATAATTATACTATTTGTTTTACGTCATGAATATGTCTACCTATACACTTGTTGAAACAGATGTCTCAGTTTCTGGAGGTGGAATGAAATGGATAGGATTTTAGATTTGAAAAGTGAAATGTCGTACACTAGCGCGGTAGACTGCATCCAATCTATTGATTTTATTATGAAAACCAGAAGTAATATGAAGCTGTCATAATCTATTTTAGTCATAACTACCGCCTCATATAAGCAGAGTTTTTTTTTTTTTGCTGAGCCGTGGTTTTTCAGTATTTTCATTTTAGTTATGGTCTGGGTTTGGAGCTGTATATGAGCTGTCCAGGTAACCTGCTATCCATAAAAAACATAAGAACCGAACATGAACGGGATACTATATTATTTAGAACTGGTGGAGTGCCAGGATTTCTTACGGCTGATGTGTACACAGCGTGTTTTATTTGTAGAAAGCTTAGAAATTGTCCTTTGAGGACACGATGCTAATTCAGTCACTGTGTTTTGTAGACAAACATTAATGGATTGTAGGTCAGGTGGTTTGAAAAGAATGGCAAAATCATCAGCAAATAATTAGCCAATGATGATAGATTTTAAATAGAGGCTGCTTGTGTTGCTATGGTGACAAGGTCCTATAAAACCCACCTAATAGATGAAGTTCCGCTTAACATAACTTTGTGAAAACTTGTTCCGAGAAATCCTTTGATAACGTTTTCAAGATATCCCCTCACTTTTCACAAGGATTGTTTCGGGTTATTAACATGTCATACAGTATCAAAACGGTTTTTATATAGATGAATATACTTATCGGATGTATAGACGAATGCATCTTCGGTGTTATTCTGACAAAATTGTTGATGGTTGAACTGCAAATGTCCAAACTGTACTCGTGTACTATACGGGCTCCAGTGATTTGATACCTTATAACAGTGATTCTATGAAAAGAACACAAACGGCTTTAAAATATGTTTATTTTCAATTTAATATTTTATTTAATGGAAGAAAAAATCGCTTCCAAAATAGCCTTTAAGGGGTCCACTTGTCTTGAGCCCTCCATAGAAAATCCGCTAGGTATGAAGAAAGTATCTTCTTCTTTGATTGCTTCATTTTGGACATTCTTCAACCCTTCAATCCTTTGGGTATTAGTAAAAGTCTTGGGATATTCAAAGTTGAACTTACGATTAACAGTTTTAAGGGTGTATCCTTTATGTATAGGTTCACGTACTGATTTCTGTCCCACAGTAAGACATAATCGTTATTCTTGGAAGAATTCTTTCTTAAATTGTTGCCAAGAACTTAGCCACTGAACTGCTTGATATAAATCAAGAAAACATTTGTCACTTGTGATTTTTTGAGGTAACATTTTTCATTCGTCACAAACCACCGAAGGCCCAAGCTGTGGTAAAACATTCATTTTCTTTTAACAAGTAAGCTTTCATAATTATACCAGAATCTCCAATTCCCTTTTATAATTTTCCTCACACCAATTTCTCATGCGTAATTTTTCCAATTAGAAACAATAATGAAATAAGGTTATTCTATTTAAAAATTAAGTCATATTATTATTGAAAGCAATATTAATAGAATCGCTGTTATCTGGTACCAAATTACACAAGTACGGGGGCCCGTAAAGTACACAAGTACCAGCGGTTGTTCTCTTTAGAAGCTTGTCAGTATCGACGAATTATGAAAAACGTCGTAAACATGTTTGCTAGAATTTTCTCCTCACAGGTAATCTGTGGTTATAAATTTTTTTTCATACTATGGAAGATTCTCCGAAGAAAATTCTCCGAGTTTTAAGGATCGACTATGTGACTGACAAAGAAGTACGGTCGGAAAAATTCCAGATATTGCATATACTATCAAAAAGCGAAGAGTAGAATACCTTGGCGACATCATACAAAATGACAAATATCGTATACTGCAGCTGATAATGCGGGTTAAGATTGTTGGGAGAGGACCAGGAAGGAGGAGGCAACCAACGGTTTGGGCTCACAATTGTCCCATCCATGTGCCGCTAACAAAACTAACATCGACATGTT
Source organism: Troilus luridus (assembly GCA_964056705.1). Taxonomy (NCBI): domain Eukaryota; kingdom Metazoa; phylum Arthropoda; class Insecta; order Hemiptera; family Pentatomidae; genus Troilus; species Troilus luridus. The sequence continues at coordinate 97,196,918 of OZ057412.1, read as the reverse complement.
AATAACTAACATCCGAAAAAGGTAAATCACAGAAAGGTGAAGTAGTTGAATAAATAGAAGAGCATAAAGTTGTTAGGAAATCTTTTTTGTTAACATATTTAGGTGATCTTTACGCATATTTCTTCATTATACATTTCCAGAAACCTATATTATCTCTTATATTTAGTTAGTTTGTTTTTACTGAAATACTAAAAAACAATGATTTCATGAAAATGAATTAATAAAAAACTATAAAATCTTTTTGCCAATATCGGGTCTCTATATAAATATAGATTCATTATAATATTATAACATGTCATCTTCCGGGTTGGAAAAAAACTAATGCATTGTGATAGCTTACCTTGGCCCTGTGCTAGGAAGAAAAAGGTAGGAAAAATCAGATTTTGTACGCTTGGTATACTAAGCTTATACTGAAGAGGGCTTTAATAACATTCTCATATTCAAAAAAACCTGTACCACTACAACCCGCGTACGGGTCTAGGGTTCAGTACATGGTAGAGACTGTACTGTTTCATGGACAACGGTTCTGCAAGGAGGTGACTTGTCCTAGGTCGCGCTCACTGCTAGATTTCCCCCCTTATTTTTAGGAAGCCTATTTTTATAATATTTTATAGGGTGGGCCCCAGGAGGGTCCTAGATCCCATATGATCCATCTCTTGCTCCAAACAGACTAAATAAAAGTCATGGCCTGCAGCAGGATTTGAACCAGGATTTCCGGCATGGCAACTCAGTGCTCTACCACTGAGCCACTCCAGATTTCTCAGTATACAAAATAAAGTAATAGCCAGTTCTATTAAACGCTCTTTGCCATAGTTATGGTGAAGTGGTAGTTGTAATTACAATAAAATCTAAAATACTTAGAAGTTACCTCAAACACAATGAACAACGAAATCATAAATTACGAACAATAAATAAATAATAAACAGAAAATACAAATAACAACAAAATACATATTTACAAGTTAGTGCATAGTTGCATACATATGTACATACTTGAGTGTCTTTCACGTTAAATTACATTTACTACAGCCCCATATTCCTATATGATATTTGCCATGAGTGTTTCAATAATATCCCTCAATCGATCTTACACGTAAACTTCAGAAATAAATTACATTAGAGCAGAAACTTAGAATTGTATTTTATATTTTTTTAATAGTATTTTAATTAATAATAAAATTAAAAGGCATTGTATCTGTCCAGGACCTTGCAGAATAGATTAATTTCGATTCCTACCATAGGACTTGTAGTAGTAATCTTGCCCTGTTCCGAAAGAAGGCGTAATGGTAGGTACAAAAAAGTAGCGAGACTGATCTTTTGTCTGCAAAATAACTCGCGTTCAAGGAAAGCGGCAAATTGGTCTAGATTCGAGGCTAATGGTTATTCAGGAGTAGGGTATGTTACATCTTAAAAAATCACAAACCCATTATCCAAATACGATGTTCTAGATCATCTTACCATCGCCCGTTCATTATACTTCCTCTATTAATTGGATTAGACCATGCTCAATAATAAGGAAGAGGCAATGAGCCATTGAAGGCAAACACTTACAGGCCATACTTTAGAAAGTATCTTTCTTCTTCTTAAGGTGTCGTCTTCTGTCAAAGGTTGGCGATCATTACGATTGTTTTAATGTTGTTGGCTGCTGCTCTGAAGGGATGGTTTGATGAACAGTTGAACCATTTTCTCAGATTGCCCAGCCACGGCATTCAATTTCTTCCTACGTTGCGCTTTCCTGTGGGTTTTCCCTCCATGACTGCTACTAGCAGCATTTGATATCTCCCTCCTCTTATAATGCAGTCCTTTTATTATTTTATTGATTTTACCTTTTTGATTTTTATTTAACAAAACTTCCTCTTTCGGAACTCTATCAACAAAAATATTATCCTGCTCTCTTATATAGCCACATCTCGAAGGATTCTATCTTTCTCATCATAACATTGCAAGGGTTGCAGTCTCCAAACCTTATGAGAAAATTTAAAATATGTATCATCTTAACATACACATTTTCAGAATGTTTCAGTTCAACAAACCTATATTTACAGATGGTTTGAATACAGGCGACTCTTTGTCATGTACAATGTTGCTCGGCGAAACAACACTAATGTATAAGCTGGGTTGTACTTGTGAAATATTCACAGCCTAATGGCTATTCCAACAGTCATTAGATTTGTTCTCACACTAATATTTCGATCAATAATTGTTTTTTCGGACTCACTGGAGGATTACAGATTCAAAATCATCAAGAAAACAGTCTTTTACTGGAGTCATATCTTTGAAAACTGTTCCAAGAGCAAGAGGAAAATGGACAAATGGTAACTATGCAAAAGTGTGGCCTTGAGTGATAACGTACTAATCAAAATCCCATAAAGGTTATTAGAAATATTTCAGATAATTTAAACTCAATAATGTTTTATCATTATTATTATCATTATATTGGCGGTGCAACCCGAAAGTGAGCCTTGGTTCCTCCACTACTACTGGCCTTGCTCTTCTGTCGCTGGATGTTGTTATCCAGTTGTTTACTCCCGCTTTCTTGTGCTCTTGTTTTTTCAAATAACAAAAAAAGTCTTATTAAACATTAGGTGATATAGATTTGTCAAGAAAATCCTCTTCTTCTTGCATTGGAGCCTTGGTCACCTTGATACGCTTCCGCCAATCCTCCCTGTCCAGTGCAGCGGCCTTCCAGTTCCGGACACTTCATACGCACCTGGAGTCCTCACTGACTCCGTCCAGCCAGCGCAGCTTGGGTCGCCCCACTCTTCTTGTGCCCTGAACCATTTCTTCTATAAATCTTCTGGGCTAGTTGTAATTCTGGCCACATGGCAAGCCCAGCGTAACCTACCAAGCCTTATTACTTTGACCACATCCGCGGCTTGGAATAGACTTGTCAGATCCGCATTGGTACGTCTACTCCATGCTTCCCCCTCCCTTACAGGTCCATAAATTCGTCGCAAAATCCTCCTTTCAAATGCTCGAGGTTCATCAGTTTTCTATATTACCCATAAAGGACAGGCCGAATGTTAAGAAAATGCTATAAATATATATTAATTATACTTAAGAAGATATAATTAAAATATATTTAATTAATATATATATATATATATATATATATATATATATATATATATATATAATATAAGATAAAACAGAGATGAATTCAGAAATATCTACTGATAATTTACATTACAAAAAATTAATATGTCAACATTATACCAACTCATACATATTACGAAAATTTAAATCTGCTATAAATTTTCTAGCAATTTCTTACAATATCAATGGGATCATACATAATTGAACTGATTTCCATACAAATTTGTTGCAAAATATTGCAATTATCAGGAGCAGGAGGTCATAAATACACATTGTCAATGTGTAAATATAATTTTTTTAATGTGCCTGTAAAGGGAAAGCTGATTAAATATTTGAAATAAGTGTCCTAAATTTATTAAATGCCTACAGTATCATTGAAACTATATGTTCCACAATTTAATACAAATTTATTTACACGGTTATATGCTTTATAAAATAAATAAGTGGCTGTTTTAGATAATTATTCAGCACTGAAACAAAGATATACTTCAACGATTGCAAAGGAGGATATTGCAAAATATCTAAATCTTATAGGAGGGAAACTTGGGTATGTCAAATTGTCCTTGAAATATAAGGTTTTTTTGCAGAAAAAATAAAAGATAATATCTCACTAAAGAAAACAGAATATATATATCGTAACATGTTTGTTAGGGAGTGGGAAAAATGCTTATCGCGGAATATCTTGAATTGGACTGAAACATATCATATGTTTAAGTATTGGAGTGCTATCGATGGGTAGTTTCTCCACAAGTGTTTTCTGTCATATTCTACATTTTTGCACATTTACTTGATATAATACCATTATAGTTGTAAATATCATTGAATTGAATAAAAAAAAAAAAAATATGTTTAAGTAGAAAATGAACGATGCAAGACTCAGCGACCGGATGTACAACCAATTATTGTTGTCTGATTCCAGGGCTTGTGACTTCATAACTTTTTTTAGATCTAGAACATCATAAAAAAGTTGGAGTATACTCCAAATCTTTAGATACACTCTTCATATCCACTACAATATAATTTAAAGATACTTAAAAGGAAGAAAAATTATAACATTAAAAATAAATTAATAAAATAAAAAATAAAATAAGTACCCATTTATTTAGTGTTTAATTTGACTGCACCCCCAACTATTTCCTTCCATACTCAGATCTTCCAGTCAACTATCTTCTCGATAACAGGAAAAATTATAATGCTCTCAAACTCAATGATAAAAAAAAATACATATTCACTTTTAGAGCAAAATGCCTCCTACCTTAAATTACCTATATTACAGCCTCATATTATCTTATGTGCATAAACGCTATCATTTTTTAAGTAATTTTGTGTCACTAGATTTAATAGTATAATAACCATGGGCTTGAACAAGATTTATTTCTTTATTTTTTTTTTCACGAAATAGCTTTTTAAGACCACGCGCATATCACTACTTTTCATATTTCATTTTCATCTGTTTTCTCAGTATTTTCTCATCATTTCTTTCGACCACACGCTACAGTACCCTTCCGTTTTTCTGTAGTTTCCACAAGAACCTTGATTTCTGTTAATTTTTTTCCATATTGTTCTCTATTATGACTTATCTTTGTATTCTGTTATTTTTAATTTTTTTGCTTCCTCCCTCATTTGTTTTAAATATCCTCCTACGCTCTTGTATTCACGGATTTTGTCTAAAAATTTCTTGTTTAATCTCCCTTGGTCCATTCTTACTATGTACCTGTGGAATCTCAGTCTTCTGATTCTTATTTTGGTATCCAGGTTTTTCATCTCCCTGTATTTTTCTCGGTTTGATCTATATTACATACATTCTCCTCAGGATCCTTCTCTCTATTTCCAGCAATGTTTCTTGTTTAGGGAGACACGATGCTTCCATTCCGTACAATATTGCTGGTTATATCACCGTGTAGAAGTGTCTTATTTTTGGGTTAGAGGTTCTTCTTATTGCAAATATTTCCTGTTGCGAAGGTTAGTTGTTCCAACTACGTGATTTTTCTTTTATGCTCTCTTTTTCCTAACCACTGTTGCATATGGATTGGAATAAATATCTCCTAGATATTTATATCTTATATTATAACTTCATTTCTAGTCAATAACTTAAAAGAATGATACGAATCCTCTACCCTTAATAATTAACCCTCTGTGAACAAAATCCGATTTAATCACTTCTCACCGGGGCTGGCTATTTCTTCAGGTTTTGCTATCATATGAATTCTGTTTCAGCTAAAGCGGTTCAAGAAAAATTTGAGTAAGAGTGCCAAGATAAGTGTCTCTTTGAAATCCAGTTTTTCTTAATCGGGAACTTTTACTTTAACTTTTAAATCGGGAACGAAAAAAAGATAAATCACAATGCCTCATTAAGAAAAGCAAAGAAACCTGACTGAAGATAAATACTTATCATGAACCAGGCAAACATATTATGTTTAAGTTAATATCATACCTGCAAAGTACTCCGTGACGGAAGGTACAACATAAGGATTGCAGACGGCTTCTACGACATTCACTACGCTCTCGTCGTTCGACCCTGAACTGCTTACGTTGTACTCCATCCTGAAAAAAAAATATTCATCATAAAATAAATAATTTATATCCAACCGCTGAAAACAGCGCTAAATACCTGTTTGCAAATAACGTATCTTAATAGTTCCTAAACAAAGAAGCAATCCACTTTTGATGGAATCTGCCTTTTAATTAATTTAATTATTACCTTAATAGCCTATAGATTCTGATTCACATCGTTTCAATATAATTATTTCTACGATGATCATATTTTTGTTTTGTACTTGATTACTTTTTATACGTAGTAAAATAAAAAAGATCTGAGAAAAATGTGGATGTAATTCAAATGGAGATTAATAGCTATAATGGCAACCAAAGTAGTTTAGTATATAATCTAAAATTGTGACGTTGTGGTCTACATCGATTTCAAAATCTAGTTTTTTTGTTTTTTTTTGTTATAAGCTATTTTCATTAAAACCAATAATCTATTTAATTTGATATTCTTATGAAACCTTTTAATAATAACACCTTCATTCTTATATTGCCATTTTATCATATTCTGTTGTTTCCGATTTGCAGAGCTCGTGATTAAACATTATACTTGATGAAACATTTTTTTAATTTTATATTTCCTTAGCCTTGTATTTATCGATCTTGAAAAGGCACATGACAGTGTTCCAAGTAAACTACTTTAGGAGTGCATGCGAAAAGCAAGCATTAATGACCCCTTAATATATGCTGTTATAGATATCTTCCATAATAGCATATGTCAAATAAAAGTTGGAAACAAACTATCCCGTAAATTTCTAAGTTCTAAAGGACTTCTTCAAGGATGCTCTATTTCATCTACTCTATTCAAAATATTTAGTCAAGCTACAGCTGAGTGGTCGAGGAAATGTAGAAGGACAGGCCTGCATATTCAGAACGATTTTTACCTTTACCATCTATTATTTGCAGATGACCAAGTCATCATACCACATGACAAGGAAGATTGCAGAATATATGTGTGAAAAACTCATATAATAAAACTGGAAGAATATAATAGGTGGCAAATAAAGTTGAGCTTGAAAAAGACCGAAAATTTGCATACTGACGAGGATGGACCATTGGAGATGAACGGTCTACAGATTAAAAATGTTAGCGATTTAAAATATATTGGATCTGTCCTTGAAAAAGATATAATATCAGAAGGAGATGCACCCCGAAGAACAAGGGGAGGAAGAAAAGCTATTGGCATGCTCAATTCCGTACTGTGGAGTAACAGCCAATTAAAAACAACAACAAAAGAATGAAATAGGGCTGTGAAACATGGAAATTTAGAATGGGGAGCAAAGGCAAACTACTAGCCCCGGAGATGGACTCCTGGAGAATGGTAACCGGTTTGTCTAGGCGTGATAGGATACCCAATTCAGCAGTCCGACAGATAATGGGTACTCACGATACCATTCTCGAAAAAATCACCATAAAGCGATTAGAATGGTTTGAACACTTACTGAGGATGGAAAATAATAGAATCCGAAAATGAAAGAATTTCGTGGATGAACCAAGCCCAGGAAGATATGCCAGGATACGGTCTGGATGAAGAAGATGAACTTGATAGGATGACCTGAGAAAAATTGGTGTTCTAAAATTTGGTTTAAAAAAATCTCAACTTTGGAGAAACACTCAATACAAAAAAATTCTACTTGGAGGGTTGAAACTTTTCTATTTTTGTTATCATAAACCCTCAACAATCAAGTTTTCTTTTTCTTTTAAAATTCCTCTTTCTACTGTAGTGTGGTTAATCCACAAAATAAAAAATTCCTTTATATACCTATCTTCCCTAACAGTAATCCGATAATGTCATTTTCTTTAGTTAAATAAATTTCACTTATTTCCTTAGTTATTTTTGGAGTTTTTTCTTTTATTGGGTCAGGGTTAGTTCATTCTTAAACGGTGTCAGATCGTGCAAAAAAATAAATAAATAAAACTTTTAGTTTTCTAATTTATATCGGGGATATATAAAATATGATTTTTTTTTTCAAAGAATAGGTTTTAGCATAGTGGTTGGCTGAATTTGGGTGTTCTTAGGATAAAAATCTAGACATCGATGAAGAATTTACTTTTGAAATTAAGTTGAAATATCTAAATGTTTCATTATACCTCCTTCGTTTGTATGGTATTAATTTTTAAAGGAATGTTATTCATAATACAAAAAATCAGTCTTAATGATCGTAAACGTTAAACACTCTAGACTACCCCTAAAATGGGTGAAATTAGGATACGTAATTATATAAAAGGAGAAGAATGTAGCACATACCTTGAAAAACCAATGTAACACGGCCAGCAAACGATAAGTTAAATTAGTCACGTATAGAGTGTTATATCATTTCAATAGACTATCCCAATCGATATTACAGAACTGATTACGAACTATATTACGCGAAGGCACTGCCCGGTAGATCAATCCACCAATGTAACTCAGCACGCAATATCCCCACTTCATCTAGTCTCGTAAAAAAAAAAAAATCTCAGTGCACCATATAATTATTTAGTAATAGCATTAAGGTAGAGTTAGAAAGAATTGGATATTTTTTTTTATCTTCTCCACTTATAATCTTCCAGATAGGTAGTTAGATGAATAGGAACACAGCTGAGAATAAGAAAGTAAAATTGGCTAAGTCAACTGGTTCTAGGATCTTTTCGTTTGACTAGGCTCTTTGAACAAATCGAAATAAAGAACATGTTAATTTTTTGTAATAAATTATGCAATTTTGGCTATACTAAACAAATCAAATTAGGATTTAAATGTTTAATAATATTATGTGATTAAACCCTATATATTTATAATGGAACAATATCCTGTTTTTTTTTTTGTTTTTTTTTGTTAAAATAATATAGCATTATACCTGTATATCATTTTAACCGTAACAATTCCTAACTTTTGAAAAATCAATAACACATACATCCCTTACTTTAATACTGATAGTCCAGGATCCATGGTCCTTTTTTGCACTTGATTACTATCAAGCTGAATCTTCGTGAATAGCTTCGTTTCGATAAGACGCCCAACAATTTCCTGTGCGAAAATCGATAAAATGTCGATTTGATGATTCTCAAAAATTTATTGCTAACTGGGTTTTTTTTGTTAAATCTCAAGATAATTATCTAAAATATTTGTCCTACAAAATGTATGGTTTGATCAAAGAGTCCCTCCCCTCCTTCCAACATGTATCGACAACGAGGTCATCAAAAATGATTACTAACCAGCTGATTTTTTGTTTTTTCATTTATATTGGAAGGAGAGGACTGCATTTGTCCTACAAAATGCATGGTTTGATCAAAGATTCCACAATAATTTAGATAATTATCTTGAGGTTTATCAACAAAAAAAACCCAGTTAGTAATTAATTTTTGAGAATCACAAGTGCAAAAATGGACCATGGATCCTGGAGTATGAAGACAGGAAAGCCTTGTATTTAAGCTAGAATACAAAATAATTAAAACAATTTTTATAATGAAAATAGAATATCTTCCCTAGTTTTTGATTACAATATATGAGGCGTTGAGGATCAAATGCGAATAACTCCGAAATTTCAAAAACTTTTTCACATTGTTTGTTAGTTTAGCCAATTCATATTGTATAACACAATACTTTCCCCCTATATTGTACATAGTTTAAGTACGGTTCTGAACTCTGAAGTTTTGGGAGCATAATGCATTGCCTAACGCAACTAGCGAAAAAGTAAATTTTTGAAATTTAGAAATATCTGCATTTGATACTAACGTCTCACATTGAGTTACTAGCCTTTTCCTCTGTTGTCAAATTCACTATGGATTTCAGCTTTAATTATTAAAATTCCTCCTTTTGATCAGAAGAATTAGAATGTTGACGTAATAACGGGGACATTAAGCTTTAACACAAAAAACAAACACCTCTGGCGTAAAATTACGAATCCACTTATTCATCTCGATTTAACACGTCTTCTTTTTCAAGGTTTTGAAAACCGTAAGCAATTTAATTGGATACGTAATAGAACACATGTTCTATTTCAAGGTTTTAAGAACTGTAAACAGTAAACTTATTAATAAAATACCTCCCAGACTACAAGAAATATTGTTAAGTTGTACATCGATAGATTGTCAATTATTTATTAAGGAAATTCCATATTCAGCATATTTCCTCATGTCATTCCAAAATCTTTCCTTTAGCGTTTACGTAATCCATCGAAAGTAATTCCACAGTAATGGAGTCCACTAATTGCATAATCCCCAGATGGTGTAACTATAGGTAATACGCTTTTTAATCACATACCGTACGTTTTTAACGAAAATATTACTCTTATTTCTATTAACAGAAATATTATTATATCGATTTAAAATTAAATTTTTGGACTAAAGAAACAAATTTTGTAATAGAAAAATGCATTGGATGTCGGCGAATAACTATTATTGTTTTGTTTTTTTGAGAACGATCACTTGTATATACTGTTATTATCAACAGTAAATAAAAATACTGAGCAGGGAGATACTTTCCAGACTGACTAAGCTCCATCTCTAAAAAACATTGGTGCGGCCCATACTTCTATGCTCTGAGTGCTGGACAACTTCGAGAGCTCCTGAAAAGGAACTACGGATTTTTGAAAGAAAGGTTCTCCTTAGTTTTTAAGGGGGGTGATTAGTGGAAGCGAGGCTCGAACCAACAACTGTACTGTATTTACAAAGATCCTGACGTCCTAAGAATAATGAAGTTGAGGCGCTTAAGATGTGCAAGGCATATTGTCAGGATGGGAGAAACCCCAATAATACACCTGACTATCCCGATTTATGGAAAAATAAGATGAGGCACACCTAAGCTGAAGTGGTTCTATGGTGTGGCAGGTGATGCTCGAAAAATCCTCGGAGTTAGGAACTGAATGACGTTAGTAGTACAAGACGTTTGGAGGAAGTGTTTTCATGAGGCCAAGACCTGTTTGGATTGTACCGTCGTTATAATAATCATAATAATAATAAAGCTTAGCGAACCCGAAGACCCAATGCCGATACCATCAATCTCTGGTTGAAAACTTCCGTCCACGGACTGTTATCCGCCAAAACAATCCGTCAGACGTCTCTTAACGCAATCTTCCCACCCACGCCTCGGTCTATCGCTCAGAAGCTTCCCACTTGGCACAGCGATTAGTCCTAAAAAAAAGCTCAACCACAAGGTTTTCCCCCAATGAAGGGTATACATTTTATGGAGGCTGGGTGAGCGCTGGAGGGTCTGTAGATTCCACAGAGTCCATAGCCGGCTGTTAACAGATTTAATAAATTATCTGCCACTGTCGGATTTGAGCCCGCACTCAGCGCTCTACCACTGAGGTATCTCGCTCTCTATCAATTTCATACATGGCTCCCTGTCAATTTCAATATGGCTCCCTGTCAATTTTATTTTGAATAACATTAGTGCGTTAAGCAGTGTAACCTTAAATATATAGTTAAGAAAATGTATGTAGGTCAAAGAATACATTTCTTACATAGTGATAATCTGTTCATCAGAAACCGACGTTTCGACTAATTTTGCAGATCAAGGCTGGATAGACAAAAATATTGAACCATGAAATAATTGAAATAAAGAAAAATAAATTAACAATCAAAATCTTATATAATTTTGTAACATAATGGTTCCCTGTGGATATTCCATAATTATGCGAGTGTATATTGGTGTTATTTCATAGTATATAAAGTAAAATCACTCTTAACAACTGAATCTAAATGAAAATATAAAATCATTATATCTTATGCCTTTTTTTATGTTTATCCAATCGATCAGATCACAACCACCATCACAACCTGCTCCCCATTTAAGATACGATCTTGCATTTAAGAAAAAACCATTCCAGATAGAGTTCTCACCTTCATATTCTTCTTTGTCATTAATATCTTCTACAAGGGTGAAATATAGTTACGTCATTTCCAATAGACCTTGCAATGAGACTTCAGGAAGGCAGAAAGGTAGATTTTCGAATTTCCTCAGCGATAGGCCGAGACAATAGGCAATTATCTTGAGATCGCCATCCCGGCCTCTAGATGGTTCTGTAATTGGCGTAGGCGGGAGGAAGACTTTTTTTTCCAAGATCAAGGGCGCGCATCCTGGATTGTAGCTGCGATATAATATTGATTCCGTTTTCAACGCTATATTGATCAACATCAGGAACTGTGACTAATAAGATGGGATAGAAAGTAAATGGGCTTTCAATTGGCGGTCCTCGTAATCTAAGAACTTTTTAATTCTGAAGATTGAAGATAACGGATTGAAGCGACAATGACGTCAGTGTTTATATGAAAGAATACAAAATAAATATAATATATTTCAACTGTTTTGGAGATAAAAGCGTCAAACTCCAATTTACTATATAACTAAATAAAAATGTAGGCATAAAAGGCATAGTAGAACAGTTATAAGTTTGTTATTTGATTTGCCCATGGTGAATAGAAAACACAAAGGAAGTACTTACCACTGAAACCAATGCCATAATATTCGTTTGATAATATTAAAATTCAAAAACCTATTTAAATATTGTATAATTAAAATTATGATAATTTAATACAATTGTATCTGTTTGAATTAGTTCACCGTAACTTTTTTTTATAGGCAATTACTCTAAAGAAAGTTATCCAATATTTGGCACAAATAAACAAGACTTTTCGAACACAAATTTTTGAGAAGAGTGTTCAAATGGAAAGTTAGTTTAATTATATTATTATTTTACTTTAATTAAATAGGAAAGGAGAAGAAAATGATCTGAGTTGAGATCAAAATATTTCCATAAAAAGTCATAAGTTATTTATTAAACATTGATGTTTCTATCCACATTAGCAGGTCTTTTTCAGTGCTCGATGAACAAGGTACATATGCTTTAAAACTGAAATAATTGGAATAGAAAAAAAAATAGAATAATTGTACTGAAGCAACAAATTTTTTTAAAAACGTCTATTTCCACTTTTTTATCTTGTTTATTCGAATAACTCAACTTTTAAACATTATATTTTTCCTATATCATTTATTTATTTTAAGTATTTTTGTATCTCTTCTCACATTTTTCATTTTAGTTATACATTGCCTATACCTTCTCAAATTGATGCCACCTTTTCAAAACCCATGAACTTGAGGAATTCGTGCCAAAACGTATTTTATATTGACGCCAAACTTAACAGGCGTGAAGATAACCTTCAGGAACAGGTATGCGTAAGGTTATAATAGATATCGCTTACTGAGAGACTCGCTCGAGTGAACATTTGTTAAATCTATATTACGTGTGTAATTACGGAATATTGACTATTTTTTTGATTCAGGTTTGTAATTAAAGATACCTGGAGTTATTTATAAGTTTGTAAATATGTTTTTTTAATTACAGTTCTTCACTGCATCCACAAGTGTTTTATTCCATTCACCTTCTTGGTTGAGTCGTACAATTCACGATTTACATATCATTCGTGTTTCAGAATCTGGCCATTTTTAAAAAATACTTAATTATCGAAATTATAAATTTTAAACTTGCCTTTCACTCTTTTGGCAGTCATAAATTTCCTGTTTAAATATCTGTTCTTCTTCTTTTAAAACACTTTCATATTTACAGAAAATTCTAACAAGGTATTCGGATAACAAAAAACATAAATATCACTGTCCTTCCTCACCGACGGCTTTGTCAATACTATAAATCCCCTTCCCTCTAAAGCGAAAAACGCTTCGATAAAAAAATGTAAGGTGGTCGACCTCATAGGCACCGTGGATACAGTAGTCCCTCATCTTAAAACTAAATAAAATGCATTTATTTTAAAAGAAAGAATTACATACATAATGTTTTTCAAGTAGGTATGCCACAATAAATTAGAATTATAATAAAAAGATAAATATTCTAATCAACACGAATAATTAATAATTGATCATAAAACCATCATGGAAGAATAATTGGGTCTGGAAAGAGGTCGAAAATGCCACCTTACATCACAAGATTATTTATAAGAAATCAACATTTCGATCCACATTGCAGGCCTTCATCAGTGCTTAATAGTCACAAGTATGGAAGCAAAAAAAAAAATTATTATTATAATCTCGAATGAATAGAAATATTATTGTACTAATTTTAGCATTCTTCTGGTTTTTAAATATCAGGCGTTTGTAAGCAACAGCGGTTAACTCCAAAATTTCAAATATAGAGTTTTTTGCAGGTTTATATTGCAGTAAAACAATATTATGATTCCAAACCTTACGTCTAAATCAAGGGCAAACCGATTTTGATATATAAATATATTTTTAACTTTTTACAATAATTTTACTTTTTGTATACAATTGTTTTTTTATATATATATTATTATTTGCATTTTTACTAATTACATTATAATCATTATATTTCAAAACCAAATCATATAACCAAATAAAAATAAATATTATCATTTTTGTTATTTTAATTTGTTTTTACAATTTTGTATAAAAAAATTAATTATATATTTGTAATTTTACTAACATGTTTTATTTATGCTATTTTTATGATTTGCATTGTGTTTTTTAACAACTCCTAGATTTCTTTCCATTCTTATTATTTTTCACTAGTTATTTCATAATTTATTTTACTCTGCATGTTTTCTCTCCAGTTATTTCTTAATCTCAATCTCTCCATTTCATTTCATTGTTATGATTTCTGTTAATATAAACTGTTATTCTTCCTTGGTACTGGAATTTTTTATGTAGTTACGTTATGTTTCTGTTTTCTCAGCCCTGAAGATGGCCTAAATCTTAATTAATTTTTATTTTGTGTAATCATTGACTGCACCCCCTGACCATTTCACACCACTCTTAGAATTATCCGGTCAACTATTTTCCACTTTAAAAAATCCCTAAAGCCCAAGTCACATCAATTCCGACTACATCCCGATTTCGGTTATGAAACTAATTGATACACAAGAGTAATTAATCAACCGTGACCACCCACACAGCAATGAAAGCCATTATTGAATGTCGTTCACAATATTCCATAAATCCAGGATCGATGGTTTAGATACGTGAGGCTTACAATGGTTGCAGGGAATTTTAATAGGCCTATCACAAAGATCCATTGTTGCTAATGATTCAAGGAAGCAATTTGGACCAAGATTCCTTTCAGAAACGACAAAGCATAAAATAACTCAAGGGACCAGAAGATGAGATTGCATTGACGTTGTGAAAGCTCATTGAAGCTTCCTAGATACAATACTCCGGATTTATTAAACGCCTCCTCGATCATATCGGTGGAATAATGGAATGATTAGCTGATAGTTTCGCCTTCCGAAACGGAATAACTAAGTAGGTGGTCCATAAGGGCTTAAAAAAATAATTAGTTCAAATATATTAATTAATTTTTTAGAAAGAAAAGATTGTATTAATTACAGTGTTCTTGAATGGCAAACAGTTAGAAAGAAGATGGATAAAATGAAATTTCCCATAAAAGTAATTGTCAACTGTAAGGCCGCGTATCCACTATGTTCGTGTAGCTCGCGTTAATCCCCGTGGGATGCGGAGCGTGTAGCAGTTTGTGGAGGTTAATCCGCGCTCCGCAAGCTGAAGGTTTTAGCCAGAACTCAAAGGGGAGCGCGTGGTCTAGTGTGGACGGGTCGTGTAACATGAACACTAGGGGGGGCAGACGAAAAATCTTATATAAATATAAAATCTACTTCTAATACGATTTTATAGAAAAATTCCAATATTATGGAATCCTGGATGTAAAGTATGGAAGGATGTACGTTATAGAAATAAAAATTTGAAATAAGGTTCTTGGAAGTAAATTCCGATGAAAATACCTGCTGTGTGTAAAAGCAAAGTATTAATTTTACAGTCAGGATATCGGAAAACTAAAAGTAAAAAATACTTTTTAATAAGTTTAAAATTAAAAAAATAAATTATTTTATCATATAATAGCGAGGGATGCTTGATGTTAATCGTCGTAAATATTTTATTGGCTGGATATTTTTAAAACTATAGTCATTTTGATAATTTTTAAAAAAACAACATATTTTTTTTACCATAAAATGATTTTTTTTTTTCGATCATCCTTTAATTATTATTTTGAACTTATTAAAAATGATTTTCTAGTTTTTACATTTCCGATATCTAGACAGTAAATTTATAATTTTATTTTTACACACATCAACAGGTATTTTCCTCGCAAATCCAATTTCCTTACAAGAATCTTACTTACAATTTTAATTCTTATAATTTACATTCTCAGGATTCCATAATATCGGAAGTTGTTAACAAATCCTATTCAATTAAAATCCCCAGTTTCCTATCACTGGGTATTTTTTAAAGCTATTGTTTATTTCTAATGAATTTCTAACATATGAGTAAATAGTTTACCCATCAAAAGTTCACACTTTTCTTTAGTTATTTAATTATTTTAGAATAGAATATAATAGAATGCAAATTTTATTCTGGGACCAAGTCCCTTTAGAATAACAATAATGAACAAATAAAATAAACATAATATTAATTTTTGAGCAATTAATCGTAATTATATTTTATCTAACTGATATTATGGGCTTGGATGCTGTGGTGATGCGTGGACGTAAGTTCGTAAACAGCAGGGAAAGGTACCTGTTGTTTACAAAAGCAGCCTTCGGATTCTATCTGCTTGTATTATTGTCCCATTATTTATTGCTCAAAACTTGAAAATTATTCAAATTTTACTATTAAAAAAAAATCTGTACCACTGCATCCCATGTAGGATTTTGAGTTAATTACATGGTATAGGATGTAATGTTTCTAGGGCAACGGTTGTGCAGGAAGGTGATTTTCCCGAGATGACCCTCAACCGTTTAATTTCTTCAAATTGTACCTAGTCTAATTTTACAATTACAACAAATGCCCCTACAAAATAGTACTGATATGCATTCATAATTTCATGCACCCGCTATTAATTTTAAACTTTATCAGTATGCCATATATTTTCTATTTATTCGGAAATCTTTGGATGGACAGTGCCACCATGTTAAAAAGATTTTTGTAATTGGAGGAAGACATTTACGGAAAATTTTTGTGGAACCCACTCAATTCTTGATATCTACGGTCCAACAGTAACTCGCGTTTGCTTCTCCCTACATACAACTCAGCTCGACAAAAACGAGGTCTTCTGTAGTTTTTTGTCATATAATAAATTAAAATTTAGACTGCACTTGCCACTAACTCGGACGAAATGTCATTCCTTCGAAATTAACCTGAACATTACGGAGCACTTCTTAATTCGGCCATGTTACAAATCACTTCTCCATTAGGAGGGAACGCGAAGAGGGGAAATCCGTTGATTCGCGAACATAGTGGATACGCGGCCTAAGGTATATCCGTCCCTGTATTCAGTAGTAGTTGTTAGGAGAAGAGGAAATGAGATAGCTAAGTGTGTGGAGCGCTGAGCTGCCGTGGCGAAGGTACTGGGTTCAAATCCCGCTCGCAGGCAGACTTTTACCAGACCGGAAATGGATCCTATGAGGGATCTAGGAACACACTAGGGATTACCCATCCCCGATAATGTGGGTACCCAAAAAGGGGGGGAAATCTGGCGGTTGAGCGTAATTCAGGACAAATCACCTTCCTGCATAAATATTTTCCAAGAAACAGTACAGACACTGCCACGTACTGAACCCCAGGACCCTTCATGCGTTGTAGTGGTTTAGTGTTTGTTTTTTATTGAGAAAGGAGCCAAGCCGACCCGGCTCAGTATGTAGAGTGCTGAGATCCCGGGGTTAATCCCGGCAGATAAATTATTTAATCTTTTAATAGACACGAATAGACCGTGTAGGATCTGGACGCAAACGTTGTCTTCAAAAATGTACAGACTTACTGTTTACAGTACTACACTTACAAAACACAAAACCCTTCGTTGGTTGTGGTGGAACCTTGTCGTGAAATAATTTCGATTATTTCAGCAAAAGGCACTTTTATTAAATTTACAATTTTAATTTTCTTTTATTAAATAAAATGAAAGTATTCAGTAATATTTCGTTTTTAAACAGTTCTTGGATATAACACATTCCCTATATTACCTCCAACATATGGTTGGTAGGCAATCGCGGTTATTTTATTTTATTGTTACATCTTGTTAGCATCGTTACAAGGTTTTTATAAATAGAAAAGATTTAAAGAATGGTTTCCAAGGGATTTTACATATTTCACGTCGATGTCTGAATTTTGGATTATTTTAACCAAAATTATATATCTTCATTGAGGCAATGCTTTTAAATCAATTATTAACGATTTTATCTCTTAATAATGAAGGCTCATTAAAAACCTTTACCTCTACAACCTATGAGGGGTCTTGGGTTCAGTATGTGGAAGAGACTATCCTGCCTTTAGGACAAAGTCTGCGAAGGGAGGTGATTTGTTCTAAATCATGCTCAACCGTCAGGATTTTTCCATATTAATAGTGACCACTTTATAGAAGCTGTTTATAGAAGGGTATCCAGATCCCGATTAAATAAATTATCTGCCACAGCTGGATTTGAACCTGGGATCTTCGCACGCCAACTCAGCGCTCTACCACTGAGCTATTATGACTCTTGGTAGTATGATTTACGTCAACCGTTACAGGGCAAGTGGATCTACAATCTCAGTTGTTTTTTTTTTGAAAAACATTACATAAAAAATGTTAGTCAAAAAAGGTCACAAATTCCAAATGATGCTAGGATCCTCAATAAGGGTGGACATATTTCATTTTCAGTAGTTAAATGTAAGAGTTTGGCAGACCGAGTCGGTAAAATCCTTTTTAAATCAATATCAACAAAAAAAAAAATTGTTGATCGTCCAAATTTTGAAAATAGGGGGATTTGAATCATACATAGAGTATGATCCAAAAGATTATAACAGATAAATTTAGTTAAAACTTAAAAACACTTACGATTTACAAATGAACGAAGATGAAAGCATTATGTGATTTAAATTAAAACCTCGTCTCGACTGGATATAATTTCTTGAAAGCAATCCGAGCACTGTTAAACTGTCGAAGACTACATCGATTCGTAAAAGAGACGTATGATAATATTTATTCTTCGAACGCTCAACAACAATTATTATCCATATATCTTCCGTCACTTGGCAATAATATAGAGAACAGGCGATAGAGCACGAAGGAAAAATAGCAGAGCAAATTATCTAATGAAGACGCTTCTAAACATTATTCTTCGTTGGCAACGCTACATATTGTCAAGCCATGTGAGTATGGTGATGTAGTTTGATCGTCTATAAGATCTCAGTGCTACTGACCTTTTTGGTCGACAAATTTTCCCTTCAAAAGTTACTTTTTATGCGCAAATACTGGAACACGGTTATCCTGTTGTATTATTGTTAATGACGAATAACACTCTTGAAGGATATATGACCGAGAAATAAAATATGTCACCACCATCACGGGTAATAAAAATACTACTTCTACCAAAGTGTTGAAAGCAATTACGTTTCGGTATCATTGTAATAGTGATTACTATTATTTTTTTATTAGTTCTATTCCTTACTAGTAATTAAATAAATCGCATAATTAGGGTGTGGTTTATATGTCTTCGATCAGTATAGTTGCAACTACTACTTATATGAATAATATATAGAACTGAATAAATACGCAATGTTTGCAATTAATATTTATTGGGAAAAAACAGCGGCAGTTCGCAATAGTTTCAACCAAACCTTCTGCTGAATTAGGAAACCTAATACAACTTTTTTTCTATTTTACATTTTCCACTGTCATATTCAGTGGTCTCTCTCTATTTAGGTGTAGGATTTTACTATGCTGAAGATCGGATTTGAATGCCAGCTGTGGCAGATAAATAATAATATATTTACAGCGCCTATATTTAATCTTTGAAGTCTAGAAAGCCCAGTCCCTATAAATTAGGTGACATTATTCCTCCTTCTTAATTATTACGAATTCATATTTAAAACTAAAAAGACTTTTAATGCATCGCAAATTAATAACATTTTGTTACAGCGTTAAACATTATTAAAGATTTTTTATCACGGATTAATGAGAAAATTTTATAATTCGCTTTATTATATTCCAGTAAATTATATCTTCAATTGAACAAAAACTCTTAGCACATAATGTAAGAGGTCTTTCATTACCTGCTAAGAGTTTTTGTACTTCTTACCGCTATAATATGTAATAGCATTTAGCCAAAAAAAATAATAGTACATTTGTAATTTTATGTAGATATAATACAATAACAGTTTATTAGAACAAGCGTTTTTGGTTTCTGGTTTTGCATTTCTAAATAGATAAAGCCAGTTTCAAGAGTGAAATACCTAAGAAACAAGACTATGAAAAAAATGAAACAAAGGAAATCAATTCCAAAGTATCAAAAGGGAAGGACAAGGCCAGTTTCAGATCACATATTCGATGTTAATAAAACCAGTTATTATTATGTTAAATATTTATGATTCAGTATTTATATCGATCGAAATTTCAGTTTTTAGAGCACCTCTTTGAAAAGCTTTCCCTGAAACTAGATTTATTTCAGCCAGAAACTTTCAAAATACTAGAATAATATGAGATTATTTGTATACAGATAACATCACCTCCAAAAAAGGCGATCTCTTTTAAATCACAGAGCATAGATAGATAAATGATTCAAGAAGATACAAACTATCTTCGAAGTCACCATCAACATATATATATATCGATCCTGGGTTCGAATCCGGGTTGTTGGAATACTTTTATTTAGTCTGTTTGCAGCCGGAGATGGATCATAAGGGATCTAGGACCCTCCTGGAGCTCGCGCAGCATCTAAAAAATGTTATAAAAATAGGGTACCCAAAAAAGGGGGGAAATCTGGCGGTTTAGCGTGATTTAGGACAAATCACCGTTGTCCATAAAACAATACAGTCTCTAACATGAACTGAACCCCAGACCCATTCATGGGTTGTAGTGGTACTGGTTTTCTTTTTAGGTTTTTAACATAATGT
Organism: Troilus luridus; assembly: GCA_964056705.1. Taxonomy (NCBI): domain Eukaryota; kingdom Metazoa; phylum Arthropoda; class Insecta; order Hemiptera; family Pentatomidae; genus Troilus; species Troilus luridus. The sequence continues at coordinate 97,176,392 of OZ057412.1, read as the reverse complement.
TATATGGATGAGAGTCCTGGAATAGCACTAATGCATCCAAAATATTTTTCGGATTATATTTATTCAATGATCTACCCCTAGCTATGAAAATAACGATTTTTCAAATCAATAATTAAAAATTGAATTTGTATACTGTAGTTTTTTGCCGATTTTTCTGGAATATTATCCAAGTCATATTTTTTTCAAAAGTCATAATAATTTGGTTTTTTTTCAGTAATTACCACAAATTACGTTTGAGCTATCAAAGATAGTCATTCTAACAACTTTGAGAAAATACTTTTTTTTATCCTCCGAAATCAATGTGAATTTTACTTTTTACCGTTCTGAAGAATTCTGGTTCCATATCCGTCGGCTCTTCAACTATTTTTTTGTTTGGAAAGTAACCTTTTTTTTTTTTTTTTTAACAAGTTGATTTGGAATTTTGTATTCGTGTTTACCCACCAATTTACCAATGATTTTTGAATTATCGAGCTTCATTCCACACAAGGTCTAATTCTCAACTTGATGTTATATTATTAATGATAATAGCAAATCGAGATTTTATGTGTTGTTATAACATACATAATATATAATATAGGTTTAAAAAAAATCTGTTTTTTCATTTTTCTGGCTTGAAATTGTTCAATGAATTAGTGCTGATACTTCATTTTAATGAACCAAAAAAAACTTATAAAATACCAAAATAGAAAAGGAATGATATTTTTATACTATTTTTAGATGCTGGGCGAGCCCCAGGAGGGTCCTAGATCCCTTATGATCCATCTCCGGCTGCAAACAAACTAAATAAAAGTATTCCAACAACCCGGATTCGAACCCAGGACCGATATATATATATATATATATATATATATATATATATATATATATATATATATATATATATAAACAAAAAAGAACATAAAATACCAAAACAGAATAGGTTAAGGTTCAAATTAGTAGTTGAATAATAACTAACGAGAACTATTCAGGATTTTTCCTTATAAAAAAAAATTGAAAAAGCTTTGTTTTGAAAAAGTTATGAAACAATGATCGAACAATAAGTAGTATTTCTTAAATAATAGTTTTTTTTAAGTAGAATTGGCAAGCAACAAAGCAGATTATGCAAGCCAATATCAATATACCTTTCCCAATATTGAGAACAACTTGGGGAAATACCGAACGAGGAAACTTTTTTTCAATTTGGGAATCCTAATTTATACAGATTTCATCGTGTAATCGTAACCGAGCACCTGCTAAACAGAAAAACAGTTTATAAGACCTGTAACCGTGAGACAAAATATACGAATATTTTTAGTGAAGTATTAATATTAATATCGCTACAGTTATTTATAGCTCTGGATAAAATAAGACGATTTATTCCGAAGAAGAATTACAAATATATTTTTTTAAAATACGAATCGTGATCTGTTTATACACTCCAGGGCTATACTTTACACAATGCGATTGTAATATTCATGGTCGTGGACACATGAATACCTGTACCTTGTGCATATGATTAGAATATGCATACTGACTAAATTAGATGCTTAGTCTTTCTTTTTATAAACAGAATTACGGATATTAACTTCCATATGCACCAACGAGGAATGAAGAATACAGAAATATTTTTAAGCTTATGGAAACATTAAGTATTAAGATCACAACTGGGTCATTTGTGTTGACTTAAAAATGGTAAAATTCCTACTAAGTCAACAAGGGGAGTACACAAAGTCCCCTTGTTTTATGAGTCTCTGGGACAGTCATGACATGCAATACCATTGGTCACAAAAGGTTTGGCCAGTGAGGGAAGACCTGAAAGTTGGTACAAAAAATGTTATAAAGGTGCCTTTAGTTAGCCGAGACCGCATCATACTCGTACTTCCACCACTTCATATTAAACTCGGCATAATGAAACAATTTGTGAAGGCTCTTGAAAAAAGTCGGGGATGTTTCAATTTTCTTACACACGTTTCCAGGGCTTAGTACAGAAAAATTAAAAGCCGGTATTTTGGATGGGCCAAAGATGCAACTCGTGAAAGATCCTGATTTTGTCAAATCAATGATTAAAGTCGAATCAAAAGCCTGGAGTTCATTTGTTTTGGCTATGAATAATTTTATAGATAACAATAAATCTGTTGAGCTGGATGAGTCTATGCTATCGAATTTGCTAAAGCTAGGGTGCAACATGAGCGCAAAAATCCACTTCCTGCACTTTCATTGCAAGACTGATTCCCAACAAATCTAGGCGATTTTAGTGAAGAGCAGGGTGAAACATTTCATCAGGATATTCGGACAATGGAAGAGAGTTATCAGGGAAGGTGCGACTCACACATTATGGCAGACTATTGCTGGAGTATGCAACGAGATCCACCTAAAATCGTTAATTTAAGGAAATCCTATAAAAGACCATTTGATAATAATGTTCAATAAAATTTTGTTAACATTATGTATTAATTTCCTTACATTTTTTAGTCAAAACAGTAAAACCTTATATTTCACAAAATAAAGCTGTTAGCAATCTCCCAGTATTTTTTTCATAGTCAGGGCCTTTGAAATGCCCAATAACAATTTAAAAAATGAAGGAAACAAAAATTGTGTTGACCAGTGTAATTCATCATTATTTTTTATAGCTGAAGAACTTTAATTTACAATAGAATTATATTTATTGATTATTTGTAATAGTTTATACAAAAATAAAATGTAAAAAAAAAAATTAATTTTTTTACCATTACTTACAACGATTTCCAAATGGGACTTATCAAAAAAATTGATTTTTTGAAAAACTGAAATGTGAAAATACTGCTTTTTGACTTTCAGAGTTATTAAGAAATCGCAACACTTACTATTCTTTAAAAAAAATAGTTAATTTAAAAAAAAAAAAAAAATTGGCAGGTAATGGGTTAATCGACACCAATAATACTAGATAAAATATGTGTATTGAATAGCCTTGCCGGTTTATTTTGGAAAAAGTACCTACCGGTAACAAAAGCAACGGTGTCTTCACCATTACTTTCAAAAACACTGCCATAGGTTCACTATTATTTAGCAAAACTGAAGATAAGGATTAATTAGAGTTTAAATCAAGTGTCATGTTTGAAATCTAAAATTCCTTGATCGATTCTTTTGATAAGCCTACGACTAATACTCAGAAACAAAACCGGGGCCTTGGTAAAATAACTAATAAAAGCAACAAAGACATTAAATGTTTTACAATTGGAAGAAACTTTGCTTGCTTTAAACATTCCTTGGTACACTCACTTCTTGCTAGACTTGGCATCGTACATAGAATTCCCTAATGGTCCCAATGACTGGGGTACATATTAACAATTCTTTGGCTCGTTCCTTTTACTTATAATTTCTATTAAAAGTGAAAGAATATGGAAGATGATGTTTAGAAAACTATTTGACTAGATGGTTCCTAGTGTTGTCAGTTACTAGGAAAAATCAAATATGAACCAACCGAAATAAGGTCCGGCAAACTATCAACCGATAGAAAGTTAGAAAATCGCGGAAACAGCAAACTTTAAAGCATATAAAACAATTTAGATCACTCCATGATGCATACAAGAATAATGACGTTGAAAATTTATGGAAACATGCCAAGAAAATGCTAAATTATACTTCTTTGTTTAAATCATCTATTGACTTTACAATACAGAAGATGAGAGCTAGTACTTAACACATTAGACATATCTACCAAGTTCACACTTTCACCTGTCTTGGTTACTACATCCCAGATCGCACTAGAATTCCAATACTTGTCTACTAAGAGATTTAATAGGTTGAAATACATATATTTTAAAAATTAATATACGAACGATTTGTAGAAATATTGCCAAAAAAAGATAATTTTCAACTTAGACATCATTTGAAGTTAATCGACTATCAGTTCAATTTTTGCAAAAAACTCTCAACTTACTAACTACATTTCTGGAGTATTCGAGTAAAACTTCTAAGCAACTGGGTGTAGCAGTGTCACCAGACTATTCTACCTTTAAACTATTCTACCGAACACGTACGCTCTCAACCTTGCTTCTTAAATAGAAGAATTGATTATTCTTTTAAAATATCAAGATTCTACGCTGATTTAACTCAATATACAACATATCTTATGTAAACTAGACGATTGGTACTTCTATACTTAATTCGAGCCTAGAAACATCAAAGCAGTTTAATGATCTTAAATACAAAACTACTTTATATCGGAAACAACAATAATCTTCTATCGGACTTTGTACTCTAGTTCGAACTAACTTTAACAGAAGGATAACAAATACAACCAATTACAAAACATAACATGTTGTCACATGAGGTAAGCATGAAAATGTTCGCCTAAGATGTGCTGTCCGGTAGTTGGATTTTTTAAAGGCAGTAAAAATCCTTGGCTAACCCGTACTTCAGAAGGGAACTAAAATGGGCCCTCAAGCCAGTGAGTTGACAGGCACTCGTTAAAGGTGGCTAATTATACTGGATAGGCAAAATTTATGACTCCTACTGTAGCATAGTTCTGTCAGCCATAGCAGGATTAAGTTGCGATAAATGAATAAATATACGGCATTAATTAAAAACTGGGTTTATGCAACACTCAAAAACATACGAAGACGTTTTAGTAACATACATACATGATAGTTAGAGAGATGGCTTACAGCCTTCATACCTTCGACTACGAGACGAAGACCAAAAATGTGCTTCCTGAGGAATCTCCTTCTTTAATTAAGAACGGAAGAAGAATGACCGCATGGAAGAGTTGATACAATAATAAGTACTTCCTCAAGCTTCAAATGTTATTTTATAACCATGATTTAAACTAATTGCTTAATTTTAATTGCTGTAAAAAGGTGCAAATTGAGGCTAAAACAAACAAACCTAAATAAATGTTTAATTATTGATAATTCACATTGATCAATTATATTGCGCAATTGAATTAAAGCACTCTGATCTTGAACCAAAAATAGATTTATAAGTAACTTGAGTTCAACCTTTATATAAGTTTTGTTAATTCATTATTTTTTTACTTCTTAATTTATTTACAGTTATATAACACTTATGGCTGATGTACAGTTTGTACTATGCGAATCTATTGTAATAAAAAGACATCACCCAATAATCAAAATGTTCATCTATCTGATTCCTTAATATTCTTTTTAAATGGAAATAAATAAATATTAAATTAGTAATTAATTTAAATTTCAAAAGATGTATACTTAAAATTGAGATGGGCTGTAGCTGATATTGTTGAACACCTCCAAAACACTCAAAGCAGCGAACAGAACTCTGATACTGAATAGAAACCCTGCCACACGTATTATATTTGAACAGATTATGTCGAAAATATTTCTAGGAAAGCGTTTTCCAAAATCGATTAAAAGATTAAGGACACAACGTCTATCGACTTATATTTCTGATATTTCTACGCATTATTTATAATAGTTCTCTTTTAATCCGGTTCAATAATTTATAAATAACAAAAAAAGTAGGAGTTGGCAGAAATTCTTGAATATTTTTTTCCAACCATTGGAAAATGTATATTTTCAAGAACAATCTAACTATTTTAATAAGGCTTATTTTATTAAGTTATAAAACTTATGTTCTCATATAAAAGGTTTATATTTATTTGTCTTATGAAATTTTAAAAAAACCAACACCTATACAACCACAGTAACTTGAGTTCAGTATGTGGTAGTGATTGTGCTTTTTATCGGACAGTAGTTGTGTAGGAAGGTGACATTATTTTTACAATGTATATTAAAAAATTATATACAATGAAGAAGGCATATTTTAAGAAGCAGGGTCAGATGATCAATGAATCATCTACATAATTAATTAATTAATCGAAAAGTCCGAAAAATTGGAATCGAAAATTGGAAGAAATCACCAATTTAACTATTTGGCAAGATTAAATTGATGAGGATTCTGCTCTAAAAGGCCGCAACGTTAATGTATTTATTGTTTATAGAACGGCGCATCGTTATATAGAGAAAAGTATTTAAGTACAATGGTTTCAACATTTTTTAGAAATGTACATTTCCCCCCAATCTTTGAGAGCGCTAGTTAGCAGGAAGAATTATGAATACTGTCGAAGCGAACCAATATAATTAAGAAAAATATATCCTCACATATGTGTATATAAAATATAATATATATATTTGTGTTTGTGTGTTTATGTCTTCATATGAGAATATGATCAATGAACAATCGACATGTTTTCGGCTAATGTATTAACCAGTAAACAACTGCAATACGGCAAAGTGACAATCATTAGATGAGCAAACACTAGAGACAGGAAGAACTATAAAGACTTCAATACACCAATAACTTTATTCTCATTTTAAGATCTGTTAAAAAAGCCGGTTCCCAAGCTAGAGGTCTTTTAAAATAAGATTACAGACGACACCAAGTGATGTTATACGATGTAAAGCAATTAAAAGGAAACGGAGGTTATTTTCGTATAGCTCTGTATTATTTTCGTATGAATGAAAAAATGTTACCATTCATTTTGCATGGATTCCACTATTCATTATTTTATATAGGTATTTCAGCAGATCGGGAGAATCACAAAGAAAGAACTAACACTTGGGAACTCCGCTAACCGCAGCATCCGCAGAGAGGAAGCGGTCATTACCCGGCTCTGGATTGGGCACTAGGGATTGGCTCACCTCCGCCTAATCAATGAAGAAATACCATCACGATGTCTGTAATGCAATGGTGCTCAAAAAATTGCAGACTTTCTTTAGCAAGTTTCCGTTCAACGGTATTAAAATTGGGCGAAAGAGGGTTACCGCAAAACATCTCAATAGTCTTAGGGAACGATTGTGGTTGAAATCAAACTTATTCCCTTTCTTATCCTACCGAAGCAGTAATTAAACCATGCCATAATAATGTTATTTAATCTTATTTGGGAGTGTCGCTAAATGGATCGGCGCTGATTATCTAAATATTTTGAGATTTAAAACGATCAAACAACTATTGAAATCCTAACAAGAGGTTTTCTAGTAGTTCTGCAACTCTGGTGAAAGGCTTGCAACTTGATTTGCTAACAAAATGAGTTAATTGTACAGAAGGGAGTGAAGTCTTGTCATTCCAGTATTCGAGTATTTGGCTTGAAATGGATCTATAACGCAAGGAATGAATCCATTCCAAACTAAGCTCTGACGTAGCGACTTAAGCACTTCGAGAATTACACAATTCCACTTCCCTCAGTAATACTTTCTCATTTTGGAAAAAAAATCGACAAAACCACTTATTCACCGGGATATATATTACTTTTCTACGTCTTTCAAATTAGTCAGCCTTGCATGGGTGACATTACGAATTAAGTGATGTACTTCCGTGCCGTGCTGTTGACTATCCCCCCACTGGTAGCGATGCCCGACTGGAGCCATTCTCAACGACCAGGCCCTACCTCGTTCTTCTATTAAGAATTTCATTGTAGTTTTTGTGTTTGTCTTTTTCAGGATGTGATTGTCTTCCGAAGTTTTGAACCAAAGGCAGTTTGCTTAGAAATAAGACAATTTGTATATAGGTTCATGTTTATGTGTACTTACAGATCAGAGTAATTACGGTCATATTCCCTTAGATCTATATAGATTTTCCACTACCATTTAACATTAAATTAAATCAACCGGAAGAACACTGTGTGCCTGGACCTCCAGGATGGATATGTCTGTTGCAACGTAAGCTTGTGCTTCCGCCAGTATGGATGTATGGTTGTGCATGTGTGTTAGTTCTTCTTCTACGACTTTTAAAAACTAATTCATTCCAACTTTTCAAAATTTAACTCGTGGTAATATAGCAGGTCCTTTTTCTGAGTTGGTTTCACATAAAGGTTTTGTAGCGTTTAGAACTTTAGATTCTTCTTTTTTTTTTTTTTTCTCATATTGGCCTACTTCATTTCAACGGCCTTTTTTCTTCTTGACATTGACCCAGTACTCCCTCATTCGTCGCTGGTGCTGCTCCATTCTTACTTCTGTTCATTTCTTTCCCGTCTTAAGCTTTGGTTTTTCTTGAAAAGCAACATGGGTACCTAGTTTCATCCTGATACGGTTGCTTTCTAAAACATCCTCGCAGGTAATCCCCATCTCCTGTAAATTCCTTTCTACCTCTTCGAATCAGTCAGGTTTGGTATTCTTTTCCTATGAATGTGTAAATAAAAATAAGGTTGTAAAAACCCTTGGAGAGTTGGTACGCCATAAAATGCGGGCGTGACTCTTTATTTTATTTACTTATTATTTTGGAGCCTTAAATAAAGACTTTTTCCGGTAAATTAACTGTGGTTTGTCATTCATAAACTAGTCAATGAAAGGGAAAGATCTTTATAGTAAAGAAAATCATTCTTTGCGGTTTTCTCGTCTCCACTCAATTATGAATCTGAAAGAGGAAAAGTTTGCATTCCCAGAACCACTAATTTAACGGATAACGACTGGGCACAACTTACATGGGCACGCTTCGGGAGTCCCGAGCGCCGAATAGAAAGTAGTTCCGCTACGGAACGATGCCCCAAAGCTTAGGAAAACATAGCTTTAAAGAAATGGAAATCGTACTTATAAAATATTATTGATAAACTATCCCCGAATTATGATTAGTAATTATTATTACACGGAGGGAAAAGCGAGCTTCATTTCCAGAACTCTAGCTATTATTAGACCAAGAGATCTCAAGCCCAACATTTTTTAAACATTTCCCGACACAGTTATGTTCTGATTTCTTTTTATGTTTATCCAGACAGTATACATGCGTAACAGTTAAATTAAGAATTTTTATTAAATTTAGATATGATTCTGTGAATTAGAAGAATCAAAAGAGGAAAAATAAATTCAAGGAAGGAAGGAAGAAATTTCAAGAATTCCGACTTTGAGGGCTGAACGCTGATGGAAAAGGATCAAGAACAGTATTTAGTTCGGGGAATGTTGTTACTTTAGAATAAACTTATCTTTAGAGAGGTCTTGATTAATTTGATGGATGAAATGGACCTCAATTAGAAAGCTGGAAGGGAGAAGAATCGGATTGAGCGATTGGACAGGGTCTTCTTCCTAGGCAGTGGAAAAGTGAAGGGAACTGAGATTATAATAAAAAAATAAAAAATATATCTCTTATAATATTTTTTAATTAGCATCAAGACACTTCCACTTAATAATAGATTTATGTAAATTTAAAGATGAAAAATAAACGACTGCAATCCCTTTGCATTTCCACGTTTGGATACGATAGTGTCCAAGGCCATCAGTTAAACAAACATTATATAAATGACAGACTACTAAGCAGCGGTGATTGTTAATTTGCTAATTAATTTATGCAGCTTGTCCCTTCAAACTCAGAAAATAGTTTATTGGGAACAATAATATAATTCATACAGTTGTTATTTTGAAAAAGTAAATGATAATTTACTTTTCAACACAGTAGCCTTAAATTATTTAAGTTTTATATCTCGTGATAAATTTTGTATACGAATATATCCAGGATGTAAATCGATTACATGTTTTTTTCCGCAAATAGCTGTTTTGTTTTTTTTCCTTTATAAAATATTATAATACAACATCTTGTCAATTGTGTATTGACTCTATCACAATTTGTCATCCAAACAAGGTAACAAGGTTTTTGGGATTCCAGATTGGATAGTCTGCTCGGAAGATTGTATTAGTAACGGCTTCACTGACTTCTTTAATATTCACATCGCATGAGGTGGGGATAGCAAGGGATGCAAATGGAAGCCTACCAGATTTATGTAATCGCCAATCTGGGTTCCATTCTACAAATTGGGTTTACTTTTGTTAAATTATTAAACTTGGAAAATTATCGCTAAAGTGTATAAAGTTCCGTAAGTCTTGATTATTTTATAGCGACAAAGTGAGTGGTCAATAGAGGAACAGAGTCCCGTGACTAGAAATGAGAAAGTCAATATATCGTATTAAGTAGGCGTCGATCCGAAATATCAACGGAGCTATTTATTTTATTTCTACTGAACGGTGCATTGCGAGACAATAACTGACAGAAAAAGTGAACTTCAAACGGATTTTAGCAGTTACAGCTTGTAGGTGACTATTTAACGGAATACATACAGGATATGAAGATTTTTTCTTAGCAAGATGAATATCGCAGTAGCCTATGGTCTTGGACCATCTTATTTATATTTTAAAAGACAATGTGTGTTCATAATGGTACAAGCTTGAAATCATCTATTGAAAGAATCAGATGGTAAATACATCTAGTTATTAAAACTATGATAAACGTAATTGCTACATACGTATCAGACAATGCTTAATCAGATATATAAAAGGTTGGTAGAGCTGTATATGTATACAAAAAAAACTAAAACGATGACATTATTCTTCCCATGACATTCCCATGTTAACGGGACTTAAAACTATAGCCACATAAATAAATAAAATGCTACCTAAATAATCTTTGTGTTAGTAGAGAATGATTCGTTGAGTTATTTTTTGTTTTGTTTAAAACCGGATCCTAGCAGATTAATCTTAAAAGTAAAAAAATAAAAAAATCAATGGTACGTTTTTTTCATCTGTCCTATTCCCACTCTCTGCCTAAGAGCCTACAAACCCTTATATTTTTAAATCTATTTTGATTAAGTTTAATAGTAATTTAGGGAATAGCTCAAGGAGCAAAACCACTATATTAGAAAAAGTTAAATAATGAATTATTTTTAGTACCGGTAATAAGGTAATTCTAATCTTTTTTGTAGTGTTACGTTGATTTGTACGGGATGGTGTGGTGTCCCGAAAATTTTCTCTACACCTGTTTTGTAACTAATCATGTAATTAGCTAAAAATTAATTATGACATTTGCAGTAAAATACCAATATGAAAGTAATAATAAAAATAATAAGTAGAGCAAACGAAATTTAAAAAAAAATATGGGATACAATTATTTAGAAAGTTATTTTTTTACTGAATAACATCAACTCCTATTTTAGTGAAGAAACGATTTATTGATTTATACCTATCCCATACCTAAATTTATGATCCTGTTTTGAAAAAATGTTATATGATTAATATTCAGTAAGTGAGTTATCGTCCTATAACTAGTATTTAATTAGTTACTTAAATATGTTAGGAATAGAAAGTAGACAGTAAGTACTAGAAAATATAAAATAATATTTTTATTATAGAAGGAAATAGTCCGTGTGGAGGGAAAAAAATAATTCCTTTAATAGTAAAACTATCGATTAGGACCGACGTTTCGAGATCTTCTTCAGGGCTTAGTAGTCACAAGTATGGGATTGAGGGGAAATAATATGAATACTTTTATTCATTAAAATATTGCATCTGTACGTCTGTAATCATCAACGAGCCAATTCGACTCTATTCCAGTTTTTCATCAACGTGACGAAAACCATTTAAACATACTTATACATTTATGTTGCAGGTATGAAGGTGACATTATAACCCAACAATTGAATAATCGAAGACAGATCACTTTCGAGTCTTATCGCGCTATAGTTCTTTGTAAGACATCACATCTGATAAATCCCGAAATACTCTTGAAAAAAGTGACAGCAATCTGTTATGTAATTTCGATTACAATGGCTAATAACTAAAGTCTTAGGAGATGAAAGAGGCGTGTTCTGGACTAAATGAAACTACTAAAATAAGATGGAAAGCAGAAACTCAAAAATATCCTGAAAAGAATTTTTAAAATATAAAAGGAATATTCGTAAGAAATGATATTTTTAAATCTTTTAGATATAATAATGAAGAAAAAACCATATTCCAGTCAAAAATTGTTATTAAAAATTAACAAATGACTAAAAAAACGTTTCGACACTATTCTGCCATTTTCAATTTAAGCAATTCTTCATACAACTTCCTTTAAAATTTACAAGTCCAATTCATTACTGCAAAAACAATAAAAATACACTAAAATACAATAATAAATAACTTGTCAAAAATAACTAATAACAATAAGCATAGTTACCTTGAGGTCAAACAATTTAAAAGTCAACATATATATAAAATCCTGGAACATAACTTTCTTCCATGGTCAAATATAATAGGTATTACACTGAAAACCAAACTTTGATCTCAGTAATACTAGATCAAATTAAAATCATTTATGAATATAAATATATTAACAAATGTACTCCAAAAAAACAAAAATAAACTATAACAGACAAATATGGTATTTATTTAAATTTTACCATTTAAATAATTAAATTATTAATTAAAAACATGAAATTTTATTTTGAGTATTAATTGGAAAATTTTATTTATCATCTGATCTATTAGTAGGTTATGGGTCAGGTTATTTTGCTCCATATGACTTGTTTCTAAGGCTTAACTTCCTATGCTCTATTTCTTTTTTAATTTTAAAATTATCGAGGAATACAATTTACATTTAGATTTAGAACAACTGTAGTGTTAATATTCTCCAAAGAAAACATTTAACATATTTTTTTTCTAAATAACAAGACTCCAGAACCGATTAACTATTTTTCATTCGGCTCATATTATTAATTTTTTTCTTCAAACAGAACTACAAAGGACACACAGATATCATGTTTTTAGCTCTTTCCATCTTCTCCTCCAGCAGTCCTCCATTCTCTCCAAATGGCTTCTTCTCTCCTCCACAAGAACCCTGATGTTTAGAGTCGGCTCTTATATCACTATCTGTCTAGTCAGTTCTCACCAGTAATTCCCAGTTCCTTAAGCTATTCCTTACCTTTAAACTTTAAAGCTCTACGTATACAAGCTAAAATAGCTATTTATGAAATCACTTTGAGACCCACAGTTACTTTTGACAGTAAATCGTGGGTATTGACAGATGCTAGTAACAGTAAACTTAATGTCTGGGAGAGGAAAATACTCCGGAAGATACATTGGACAATAAGAGAGATCGGTACGTGGCGATCAAGGAAGAACCCTGAGCTACTCATAATGTATAGAAAACCAGACGTGGTGTCGTTCGTGAGAAAATCCCGCCTCAGATGGCTGGGATACGTGGAACGGATGCCTTAAACAAGGATGCCAAAATGCCTGCTATATGGAATAATTGGAGGGAAACGATTTAGAGGAAGACCTAGAATGAGATGGTTGAATGATGTTGAAGAAGACCTAAAGTTCCTTGGAGTAAGGAGATGGAAAGAATGAGCACAGGACAGGAACGATGGCTTAAGGTCCTTGAGGAGGCCAAGGTCCTTGTAGGAACGTAGTGGTCATCAGTAAGTAAGTAAGTTATATCATCATCTGCTTAGCATGATCTGGCTTTTCAAGTTCCATATTTTATCAAGTAGTTGATTTTTCAAACCTTTGGGATCCATCCTGACGATTCGCCCGTAGAAATCTAATCTTCATCCCCTAATAGTTGTCTCAAGTCCTCTGTCCTTTCGTACATTTCTTAATTCGATCTGACTTAACTTCCCTGTGATATTCTTAGGCCATAGATTCTTTTCAATTTTAGTATTTCCATCTTCAAGAGGTTACCCAGGCTGGAGAAATTAGCCGTTTCCGTGCTATATAAAATAATAAAGTAGCTGGCCTTAATTACAGTATTGTAGTGCCTTATTTTCACGTTGATGCTTAAGTATTTTTATTATAAATGTTTTTTGTGATGAAATTTATTTTTTTAAATTTATTTGTCTTCCACATTTAATTAATTGCTTATATATATATATATATATATATATATATATATATATATATATATATATATATATATATATATATATATATAAAGGATTTTTAATCACAAATCAGTTACATTTATTTTTTTAAATATTTATATAATATTTTTCTATATAGGAGATTAAATAAAAAGAATTAATTAATATATTTTAAACTGCCAAAAAATGAATAGGGATGCCACTGATTTTGTAGTACTTACTTTCCCTAGCATTTTAATATTATTTTTATTATAAAGCAATATTTATGAGAATTTAGACTGCATTAAATATTGTAAAACGTAAACATTTCCGTAATAATATAAATAATTGGTAAAAATTACAAAATTAGCAGCATCCCTATACATTTTTTAGCACTATTTATTGAATAACAATGTGCAATTACTAGTGTTGTTTACGTTTATAGCATAAACAAAACATTTTAACATTAAAAGTTTTTAGAAGCTTCTATATAATGCCTCCCCATATTTCACTATTGCATTTGAAGGGTAATCAGTCGATAAAGATGGTAGTGCTAAATGGAGTAGTTACTCTTATTAACTTATTAGTAATGAAAACTTTTCATAAAAAAAATAGCAGTGAACGTAGCTCGACGCCTAACTTTCGCAATCCTCAAGCAGAAATTTAATGAGTGTTTAAGAACAATCCTACAACATGACGTTGAAGGCTATCCAACGCAAGAGAAAACCTAAGGAATCAAGTTCACTCTGAAAACCTGTCCTTGATATTGGAATGTTCTGATCGTATTTGCTAAACCATTTCCTGTAAATTTGAACTAATGATAATGAGCTATAGTTCTCCTTTTTAATTAATTTAAAACTTGATATTTCTATGGTTGGTATTCCCTAGGGAAGAACAGCGTAGATCAGAAATGATACAACATGAAATCTAAACGTGCAAATAAAATAGATTTCATATTTCGAGATTTTTTATTTACCCTAAGACACATAAGATTGTTTCCTATCAGATCCAGAGTAAGGTAGACAATATCTATAAGATAATTATTTTTTTTCATAAACTAATTTATTTTTTATCCAACCTCTACCCCAAATTTTCATTGTTATTGAGTAATAATTTAAACTCTGTAATAGTACTCAATTATCTTCATGCACTTGAATAGAGTGTATTTAAGCACTCATCTATCAAAGAGTAACTATAAAACTTCGTGGTAGAGTGGTAAAAAAAAAAGAAGGAAAAAACACTAAAAAGTTTTTGTCCTGATTTAATTGAAACGGGAGCACTTCAGTAGCCCTTAATTTGCAATTAAAAAATATAAAATAAATATCCCTGTGTTAGATTTCTTCAAACTATACATTTTATTATAGAATAATATTGAATCATAATCAGTTATTATTAGTATGTTTACTGTTATATTTACATGTAAGCATAGATAATACAATAATAATGCTAATAAACGCACATTATAGTCATAAAATAATTTTATAATGTTTTATCTCATAATTTCGACAGTTGATTTTGTGACAATAGTGTATTGTTTAAATAAGTCTGTTTCCAATACTTTTTCCATCATAGAATGTATATAAAGTCTTACTAATCTCGAGGGGCAGAAAACTGTTTAAGGTTATGTGGTGAGTTAATGTCGTTAAGGACAAATCTACCTACGTGACCCTACCACGCTACTTTATATATACGGCTATATCCATGTATATTACACTCTTACCTCATGGTTTGTTTGTTTTAACCGATCCTCTCTATCATCATGGTTAGGTTTACTTTTTTTTCTAATCTTAGCAGACTTACTTCGTCGCTTTTCGAGACTACCCAGAATCCGAGGCGTACAATCAGTACCAGGCGTACGTACTCGTATGTGGGTTTTTTATATCCTTATTTTGAACGGTGGCATAATGAGCTACTATCCTTCTTTTTATTTCTTGGTGCATGTCATAGTAGCAGTCTGTCTGGCTGCAGGTATACTTATCTGCACCTTTAAAGTGAAATATGTAATATCCTAATTAGTTCTAATCCTATCCTAATTATCCCAATCAGATCATCTACTAAATCAACAAAATAGATTCAATCAAAAATAAAATCTGATAGTTAATGCCGCAGTATTTTGAAGGTTTTGGTGACAAATAAAATTGCTACTATCAACACTATTTGATGTCTGTTGAAACCAACAACAAAAGAATGGTTTCAGCAATGTTTCGCCAATGTGAACATAACCTAAATGAGAATGTTACGCTATAAACCAAGCGGTACATTTCTTGAATTAACTTCTAAAACCGAATCTGAAAATGTGCAATATTTTGTCATGTTGCTCACTAGGGTCTATATGTGTGTTTTCTACAGAAACGAGCACTATGACACATTTGGTTCCGAATTTATGCTATGAGGTATTCCTTCATTTTCCTATTATATTTATTTCAAATTATAAACTAACTACAATGTAAATTAAGTTAATATTTTAAAGAGACAAGACCGTGTTTTATTTTCTAAATAAGGCTTTAGAATAAGCTAGTTGAAAAAAGGATTTTTTAGAATGTGCAATGTTTACCATAGTTGGTACAATAAGATGCTCTAGGTAGGCGCTGTACAAATACCTTTGGTGAAATCACCTATCTAATCACGTCTTTGTTTAAAAAACATAAAAAGATTACAATTGAATGTTTCAAATGTCAAAAAAAAATAATCAATTGATCTAAAATAGATAAAGACGAATCCTGCATGGTTGAGATATGTTGAGATCCATCCGGCAACAACCGATGTTATTTATTTGTATAAGAATTTCTAAATTGAACCCCCAATATTCAAATATCTAACTGTTAATGAAAAATATTTGTAGTCTTGACGTGAATCTTCTATTGCTGGTGATTATATTTGGATTATGAATCTCTCAATTTACTTTGAATTCAATATTTTCAAAATAAACATTTAATTTAGTTTAAACATATAAGTATATACCTAAATATGACCCATGAGTATTAATTTTAAAAATTTAGGTATCTGAAAAGTGGATCTAATAGGCAGTGCCATAATGAAAATAATATTTTTTTTTATAATTAAGGATTATTTGTAATGCTTCACCTATTAACCATGATGAAACTTGTTAAAAGTAAGATTCCTTTTGGTTTTTGAGACAATTGTCCTATTTAATACTTCCTCATTATCTAATAATTAATATTAATTAAGATTTAACGCCTTAACCGGTGAACCGAAAGTATTGGCCAATCTATTACAATTTGCCACAGTAGCTGTTTATATAAACGCAACACTATCAGCGAAATAGTCAGTGAATCATTTACTTAAGATGTCTAAATGTTCGCTTTGGGATTTCAAAATAAATGCTAACCTGTTTAGTTTGAACAGAATAAACCAAAAATAATTTTTTTAAAATTGATTATTGGAGTGACGATGTAGATAATCTTCGAGCACATGTTACTGATTTATATCAAACAATGCAATCCATTTTAATTTATTGTAAATATGGTATTTGTAAATCCTTAAAATCTAGGATTTCAAGTCACTGATTTCGTATAATTGAATATAAAATATATGTTTTATATTTAATTATCACTCAAACTGTAAAATATATATAATAGATCCATTATATTTGTGTAAACTCAAACATTAAAATGGATTTTCATATAGTAGTTGAATTATTACTTTCATTACTTAACTTTTTATCCCATTATTATAGAATATTTTCACTATATTGACACCTTATTGAAATAGATGTCTATTCTAATTCCATAATTAATATGGGACTATATTCATTATTCAATTAAATTTCTTTTAACTTAAACGATATTGTTATTATTGGTTCGGCACAATAACACGTTGACGCGTCCAGGCCTCCTCAATCAGCTTCCTCCAGTAGTCCATGTCCAGTTGCTTACTCCCAGGTTCCAGGCGTCCTCAGCGACACAGTCAATCCACCGCAATCATGGTCTTCTCCTTCCGTGGATGAACTCCGTCAGCAAACGCTTTGGGATTTCCTCCTCGCCACATGTCCAGCCTATCTTAATCTGGATCGCTTGATAATACTGACCACGTTAGGCTCACCAAAGAGATCGTACAGCTCCTCATTTTACTTCGCCTCCATCTTGCATCAACACATACGGGCCCAAATATTCTTCGGAGGATCCTGCGCTCAAAGACAAGAAAATTGCAGTATGCGTCTTTTGTTATTGTCCAGGTTTCCGCTCCATATGTAAGCACTGGGCGATTAAGGGTTTTGTACAGGATGATTTTTGTTTTCCTTGTTGTTACCCTATTTGCTAGGTGTTGTCTTAGCCCGAAAAAGGCCCGGTATGCGGACAATATTCTTCTCCATGTTTCTACTTAGATGGCGTTAGTATATGAGACTTGGGATCCAATATAGGTAAACTCTGGGACCCACTCAAAGTTCCGAATTCCACCTTGTCTCCGGGGTGCCTCGAGTGCTCTTCAGCTACCATGTATTTGGTCTTGTCTTGGTTAACCACCAGACCAAGTTTTCTTGCTGCCTCTGCCAGGGAGCGAAACGCTTCTTCAACCATCTGCTTAGATCTTCCTATTATGTCGATATCGTCTGCGTAGGCAAGGAGCTGCACAGATCTATTAATTATGGTCGCCGTTGTTAGGATAAACAGTAGACATGATAATGCGTCGCCCTGACGTTCACCTCTTCTTGATGGGAAACCCTCGCTGCGATCATTTTGTATTTGGAAACATTCAAGGTCGGCCAGAGTCATTCTGATGAGACTAACGGGGATGTTGAATTGGCCTAGTGCACTGTATAGACCTTCCCTATCAACACTATCAAAGGCCTTTAGGTCAAGAAATAGGTGATGAGTTTTGATACAATGTTCAAGCCCCCTTTCCAAAATTGTCCCTAGGCAGAACCAGTTGTCCGTAGTGGATTTGCCTCTTCTGAATCCGCTTTGATATGGGCGTATTTCTCTTTCTGCGTATAGAAGCAAGCGTTGGTAGAGGATGTTTGAGAGGACTTTATACGTACTAGGGAGAAGAGATATACCTCTGTAATTGCTACATTCAAAGGGATCACCCTTTTTAAATATAGGTAATACTAGCGTTTTTTCCATTCCCCTGGGATAGCTTTCTTGACCCAGATGTCCAAGATGAGATGGTGGAGGGCCTTCACTAGGCTGTCTCCACCATTATTAATAAGCTCTGCTGGTATGTCGTCTATTCCTGGTGATTTGTGATTCATGAGCTTCTCTATTGCCTCAGACACCTCTTCATCATCCGGTGCCTCAACATCCTCTTCTGGCAGAGTTTTCTGGTTGTATTCATGCACCTCTTCCGTATCTCCTCCATAAATGTGAGCGAAGTGTTCCTTCCATTGGTTTAAACAGGCCGCCTTTTCATTAAGGATATTTCCATCACGGTCTTCACAGGCTGCATGCGTTGGTTTGAAAGGTTTTCTGCTACTATGAAAGATATTAAATTCTTACAATAATCTCATTCAATAATAGATAGTTTTAATGTAATAAAATTATTTATGTTCAACATCTATACATATAATAAACAAAGTCCTCGGCCGCGTTTGTTCGCGGTAAACTCAATAACTACTGCACGGATTTTCATTCGGTTTTCACCAATAGATAGAGTGATTCACCAGGAAGGTTTAGGTATATAATTTGTCGAGGTTTTGTGTAAATGGGTTGTAAAATCGATGGGTTTCGCTGAAGAGGATGCTTGCCTAATCCCGCGCAATTATCTTTTTATATCTTTTATTTTTATAATTTCTATATAATAAAGTACATTAGCTGAGATGGGAAGAAAGAAAATCAAGACTCCCAAAGAAGCCTAATCAATTATATTCACGTGGTCCTTAGTGGTCGGTACGTGATAAAAAAAAAAATACATTACACAGACAAATTATGTAGGCATAATATGCCTTATTACCCGAGCAAAGCTGGGGTGGGTCGCTAGTACGATATATAATTAATGATTTAAAACTATTTATTTATTATTTATCTTCTGTCACCTGTTTTGTTGCAATGGGCAGGAGTTTTAAGTGAACCAATTATCCTTTAGTATTAAAATATTTTAAATAGCTCTAAGATAACATATGAACTAAAGAAAATCCAAAATCCGAAAAGACCTTAATTCGGAATATCTGACTCAAATCTTCACTTAATTTATAACTAAATTAAAATGGAATCGAATTTTAGGGAGAGAAGTGACACTGAGTGTAAAGGTCTGAGTTCCTATGCCGATAGTTCCGGGTGTAAATCCGGCTGTAGCAGATAAACTATTTAGGCAATCAATAGCCACTGATGGGTGCTGTGGGGTCTACAAACCCTACTGGGCCCACCCAGCCTCAATAAACTGGGAACACTTAATATGGGGAAAACCTGGGAGTTAAGCGTGGTACCGGCCTAATCACCTCCCTGTACGACCGTACACGTAGAAACACCTACCATGAATTGAGCCATGTGTTGTAGTATTACAGGTTATAAATAATCAAGACAATTCCGAGGTGTTCAAAATTACAAAAGGTTAACTCTAAATACTGTACATTTACAGCATTTAGAGTTAACCTTTGGGTTATAAAATATTTACTTTTTTTTATTGTTTCAACGTCTGATTTCATTGATTATCTTACACGTAAAAAAAAAAAATACGAAGTGGAATGTGTTTTGAAAGTAGATATCCCTTTTTCGAAAGAGACAAGGTCAGCCACACGGTTTATTTCGATTCAACGAAAAAAAAAATAAACAATTTACAGCGTAAATGACCATTAATGGATTAACTCTATGCCATTTCAGTGAGCTCATATTAATTGGATTTTATAACTAATTAATAAGATGTATACAACTCGTTCTCACGTTTCTTTTGGTACAAAAGTAATAATAAAATATGTAATAAATTTTATATAACTCCAATCTTTCTCACTTATTAAAATAAAATAACGGACAATCGTTTAACAATGTTGGGCACAGAGGCATTTTATATAATTGCTTCCGCCCCTATACTGTAAATATTCTTAAAGGAAAAATCGATCTATCTTGAAGGGGTAATCTCTTAGTTGGTAGGTCTTTCAATAGTTTCTAAGCAGATGTCTAGGCCATTGTATTTTTAATCTTCTCATTCGAAGTCCATGTAACAGAGAGTAAGAAAGATAAAGGACATCAGGATGTTAGGTAATTATATACTTCACTTGACGAGTGAAATTTTCATTTGCTATGAATGTATGAATGCTCAGCTCCCAATTTCTTTTCCATATGTCCATATAGGTTTTAGTGTAGTATTGGTCTGAAATTTTATGACGAATTTTATTGAAATATTGGTGTAGTCATATTTTGCTCTCCAGTTTTCACTTTATCATCAGTAGTTGTTTGTATAAATGCAACACTCTCAGCGAAATAGCTAGTGAATCATTTACTTAAGATGTCTAAATGTTCGCTTTGGGATACTATTACTCATGGGCTTTATAAATTTAAAAGTAATGTAAAAGTAAATTATTTATGGAGCATTACACAAATATATATTATATTTATTATATATATATATATATATATATATATATATATATATATTATTTATTTATTTAGTATTTAATTATCATTTGCACCTGCGCATCCAGCAAATTTGATCCAAGCGTTTTTCTCTTTGATTTTCTAGATGATCATCGAGTTTTGGAATAAAAATATCAATAGTTGAGTAGGTCTCTTGGCCAATGTCTTTATAATCTTTTCTTATCAAGTCCGGGTAACAGGGAGTAGAAAAGCGGAAGAACGAATGGAATGAATATATGATTTTATAGTGGGAATGTTCATGTCATTGTGTATGGTGTGATTCGAAATATACCATGGTGCATTAACAATTTTTCTGAGAATTTTGGACTGTGTTGTTTGTATCTTGTGTATGTGGACTTGTTTAGTCCAGAAGATGTGATAGTTGTTTGTAGCGTCTAGTCAGTTCTTGTCTTCTTTTTTTTTATGTACGTTCCATGTAAGTCTTTTGTCCAAGTACAGTCTGAGATAATGTACATTGTTTTTGGAAGGTACTTAGTCGTTGTCAATTATGACTGCTGGACACGAAGTTTTGCGTAGAGAGAAGGTCACATGGCTCGATTTTGAGGCGTTTATTCTGCTTTGCCATTTATAGAACCACTTTTCTAAATTAAATAAATGATTTTGAAGAGCTATAGATGCTAGGTTGGGGTCTCTGTGAGAAGAAATAATGGCTGTATCGTCAGCGAAGGTATAGGTGGTGGTGCAAGGGTGCTCCGGAATATCAGAGGTGTAAACAGAATAGAGAATAGGGCTTAAAACACTGCCTTGAGGTACAACCCTGTATCGAGGAATGAAGGAGGAAATCGAAGAGTCAATGGAAGTACAAAGAATCTGTCTTGGAAATAAGATTGAAGAATTAAAAAGAATGTAGAAGGCAAGTGAGGTTTTATTTTCCAGAGAAGGCCCTTGTGCACCACACTACGAATGCTTTTTCAATGTCAAGAAATCGCAGAGCAATATTCTTTTTGCTCAAAAGCGATAATATATTTATATATATACACATAGAGAGAGAGAGAGAGAGAGAGAGAATAGTAAGTAATTTCCAAATCATCAGTTAGGGATTGATCTCTAGTAATAAGCAGGTATAATTAGCGCTAAGGAAACACACGGGTCCTATTATTCAAAATTCTTTTTTTTTTTTTTCCATATTTTTTCTTAATCACAAGGTAAAAACAAGGTTGCCTGAAAGCCATTAATTGTGCTTCAATGTTATGTAAGAGTAGAACCCTGGTCTAATGTGTTTGCATGAAAATGTGAGGGTAATAATTAAGGGGAAGAAGTAACTGAAGAGTAGCTACTAAACCACAGGCTATTGGAAATATTGTCATGGTCTTCATGAGAGATGATTTGCCTCTTCCTTCAAGAATTTCGTAACCTGGTGAGGTACATGGAGGGAAACCAAGGTGTCTCCAAGACCTTATTTACTAATGCTTTCGTATATATTATATGATCCACTAATACCTTACACCGTCCTTTTTATGTATGCAGTAAAAAGATCTTGTAATGATATTTCATAATTATGTTGTGATAGATGTAATATCATTTGAAGTGGTTCGGATCTCGTCCGACAACCTCTCGTCGAGCCTGCATCAATTTCAGAATACACGATGCGCATATTACGTCAATACAAATAGCCAATATAATATCGATTGACTATTATAGTTTCATGAACGGTTATTCTAGATACTCGAACTGAGTTAAGAAAAATATGGATGTGAAGAAGATCCTATGGTGGGCTGAGAAATCGATCAACGATAATTGTTATTGTCGCTTGGAGACAAACATGACGAAATGGTTTAATATTTCTGTAGAAAAACATTATATCGATATTATATTTGTAAGTTTGAATATTCACGCCAAACTTAACAGATGTGAAGATAACCTTAGGCACAGATGTGAGGAAGGTTATGATAGATATCTGCTTACTGAGACTCGCTGAAGTTAACATTTGTTTTATTAATATTGTTTGTGTTATTATGGAATATTGACAATTGTGTTGATTCAGGTTTGTAATTAAAGATACCTGTAGTTACTTAGTTATAAATAGTTTGTAAATATGTTTTTTTTTAATTACAGTTCTTCACTGCATCCACGTGTTTTATTCCATTGACCACCTTGGTTAAGTCGTTGAATTCACGACTTACATATTTATGCGAAATATTGTTTAATTTTTATTTTTTTACATTCTATCAGACAACCTGTAAAAGTTGTGATGATATAATATCTAGAGTGTAGCACCTATTTGAATGCAACAATTATCAAATAGAAAGAATAAAATTGAATATTAAACCTTGTCTACCGTTAAAAGAAAATAATAAATACAGAAGACGCTGATGTATTTAAAAGCCACGAAGTTAATACAAGTAATTTAAGAAGAGCAGTCGACGCTAATGGCCCAAGTAGTCGAAGCGACGCGTCGCGACGTTAAACAAAATAAATAAAAAATCAAAAAAATCAGTAGTCTATGCAGTTTTCAACACATGTTAACAATGGAAAATTATCAAGAAGCCAATAGCATCCATTGTTATATGTACAACACATTAATCTATAATGTAAATGAAGGGATATGTTTCCTCCCGTGTATACAAACATTGCGTGCCTTTCGTTGTAATTCGTCAATAAATACTACTGGCTAATTGTAATATTGGACAGTGGAATTCATTTTCAATATGCAACCATAACTGATTTTGACATAATAATGAATAACTTCATCTATCACATCTCACAATATATTAATATTTTGTTCCATCGGGAACAGTAAAATGGTTTATTGATAGTTTGAATACGATAAAAAATAATCGCAATGCAAAACGTCGCGGTAGAATGGAGACTCTTACGTGTCGACACTTAATACCGGAATTAGCTAACGATAACTTTCCCTTCATACAACACCTATCTTGCCAGTGATCAAGCACTGACTTCTACTTGGACAGGCGAAGGTTCTTACTCAAATTAACAATTAAAATTATATTTAAACATCTTACTAGCTGTAAACATTTCTCATAAAAAATGGAGGAAAAATATTTCTATAGACACAAAATTATAAACCTAAAAACCACCTTTTGGTATGATTTTTATCTTCTTTCATCAGCAAAATAGGGGTACTCATTTGAGTAATGAATCGCGAATGTCAGCATTAATAGGAAAACAAGAAAGATGTTGAGAATTTATATTTTTCCGTTCAAATCTTTCCTAGGAACTACGAAAAATTTCATCATCACACTATACATCTCCTTTTGTGTTAGAACGATTTTGAACCTGATTTATTTTTCTTTCTGTCCTGGAATACTTTCATTACCAAAATCCTAAAAATATCTTTCTCAATTACATCCTCTTCTTTTATATTGTTTCTTTTCAGGTCTTTCTTAATTTATGGAATCCACCGTTGTTGTTTTCTTGTTCCAAAGATATTTGAAAATCTGTTTGGTTGACCAGTTGTCATTCATTCTGCATAAATTTTAAGAAATCGTTTAAATATGTGTGGAGTAAAATAAATTTATTAATAATTTATTTCCTCGTTGAGTTTCATGATGGGATTTTACCAATTCTGTTCTCTTGAACTAAAAAAAAAAATCTTGAACTACTAAAAATTATATTATAAATTGAATGAATTATGAAACTAATGCACTTTAAATGATACATTACAAAGAGTATGTCATACTATTCATATTCAAAAAAATGGTTTTGTTGTTAACAAAAACGTGGTATTTTTTTTGTTAACCAACTTATTCATAAGTTCCAATAAGAAGTAATTTTCATTCAGATTCATATCTCCTAGTAAACATTAAAAAAATTAGAGTATAGTGTTTAAATCATGAATAACTTGCATTTTAATGAGGGAAAAAAGTAGTTCTACTGGATTTGCTAGAGTATGGGAAAAATGCTAAAAAAAGGAAAAAATAATAATGAGTTATACCATAAATTAAAATGATGCAGAATCTTAAACAGACTAGATGAGAATCCATTCTTCTCACAAGGGTATTATTCACATTTATTCAGATCACCATCCAATTGAACAAGCATGTTATTTCTTGCTCACCAGCCATGTTTCCTTTGAATATTTTCACGCTGTAAGTGCGTGATGCTGTGCAGGAACTAAGGTGATTCGAAACATATCAAACCTAACTTCTTAGGATAAAACATCATTTAAACAGTAGCAGCGGTTTAATTTTTACTTTATCACAAATTTATAATATGATAAGAATATATTTTAGTGCGGTCCGAAACGATAAGTAAACACGGTCGCAACTATGGGGTAACCGTACATGTCATGTACAGTCTTCAAATGAGGAAATTATTTAAATTTTGGAATAATCCAATATTACCTTTCTACAAGAAAGTATTCTATTCATTGATGAAAAAATATTTATTTTTTCAATATTTTTCAAAGCAAAGCTATTCATTCAAATTTCAAACATTGACCGTTATTTTTGAAAGTGGTGTAATTCCATTTTTTCATATTCACGATTTCTAAAGGTTTCCATTTCAGATAGTTAAAAAATACGGGTAAACGGGCAAATGTGTTTATCACTTGGCAATTAGAAAACATCCACGTCGAATTAACGGTTTCCTCAGGTTCGAGCAGCTCATGAAGAACCATTCTTTTCCAATGTCACCAAACACTCAGCACTGCATGTCGTCAATGCGGCATATGCAACCGTTTGTAAAGTTCATCAATGTTTCTTCCATGGCCTTCTTCGCGCATAATTGTCATCCATGATTAAAATATAATTTTTTTCAGCAGGAGTCACAATTGGAAACTTGCTCCATGATTTTTTTTCCAGGTAACCCAGGTATTCAAGTTTCTGGCTACTTTTGGTATCCAGTCTTATTTGAATAGCTCAAAACTGTTTTATTGTCGCTTTTTAGTTATAAAGCAATTTTAATTGTATGTTGTTATCAAATTTTCAACGATTATTCGATAAAAATGTTGGTTATAATTTGTTTTTCTATTTAAACAACAGACTCATGTTTCACCGCGATGTTGTAAATTTTAATACATAATAGAAAAAAACTAAAAATTATATTGAGCATTTTTCAGAATACGTGTTATTACATATAAGTGTACACTTTTTATTCGTTATAGATTTGTCTTATACAAAACATTATTACATCTTATAAAAGTCGAAAAACTAGATCACTTACGGCATACTGGAATTTCGCAACTGGTCTCGAACGCTTTAACTTAACCTGGGGCCCGGCTCCGTAGGACAATTGGAAAATTCTTCCATGCACGTTGTTGCTATTAACCGTTCAGCCGTTCTATAAGCCTTCCCTTACCGCGGTTATAAAAAAATTGAACATTTCGCCAATTTGTCTTGCTATGGCGTTATTGAAAAAGAATGGAAAGAAAGATTGGACGAATAAAATTGTGGTTTATTAAATTAAAATGATCTGGAAATAAAATGTAAACGAAATAGACTGGTAGAATTTTAACAAATATTTGAGATTGGATGATAAAGTAGTCTTTCTAACATAGTTGCATTGCGAATAACATATTCAACGTAAATATATATTTCTTCGTTCGTTTTCTGATGTTTTTGAATGTCTTAATAGTATGAAATAAGACAACCGTTTTATTAATTAAATTTAATATCTGGAAGTGGAGGATAGTGCTGAGCTGCTATACTGAATGTTCCGGGTTCAAATCCGTCTGTGAAAGGTTAATTATTTAATTAACAGCTGGGCCTTGAGGGATGTACAGACCTTCATGTGGCTGACCCAACCTCTATAAAGTGGGTACTCTTAATTGGTGGAAAACAAGGCGGTTGAGGGTGATCACATTCCTTCTCATAGTCCAGTCTCTACCATGTACTGAACCCAAGACACTTCATGGGTTGTAATGTGTAGCAGTTTTTTAGTTATCATTTCCAAAGTTTGCTTACTCCAGTGCCTATTATCGTTATTCATTCTTCTTTATATTTTGTAAGTACTATATCACTTGTTCAAATTTTCTCAGCTATTTTTTTTATCATTCCTGATGAATACCTGCACTTAATGAATACAGGGTTTTGCTAGTAGGTAAAGATTTTTTTTAAATATTTTTATTTTGGAGAGAAAAGTTTTGCCCTGACCGGGATTCGAATCCCGGTCATCCGGCTCTCCGTGGAAGCACTCTTACCAATTGAGCTACCAGGGGTCAACTGGGGTCAAGGGTCACGTGCGATTTTTATTTATAGTATTAATTTATTATTATGGTTATAATTAATTTTATTTCTAGCCCATGAATTATTATTATCAGAAAAACATGAAAAAATAAATAAATTATTATCTGAGGAAAATGAGCTAGGAGTGCTCCTAGAAATTAATTGAATAAAAAGCTATTATCAATAACCTACAAATAAATAGTCCATAAATTCTACCATTATAATTAATATTTTATATTTATTATTTACCAGAAAGTAAAAAAAAATAGTTAAAGGTTTTTTCATAATTTTATTAGTAAATAATAAAAGAATTATTTTTTTCCATATTGTTATTTAGGCTTGGCATTTCCCTAGTTGCACCCTGCTTGTACTTCGTACATTTTAGTTTATAATTATGTTAAATGGAATAAAGATAGTCATAGTTCCTGAGTCATCTGGTAATCACTAGAAGCGTATTATTCTCGAATCGTCCTCGATCGGCCATTTATAGGGAAAATACAATCAATTGTTACCCAAGCTATCTTACATAATAATAATTACCTAGTTCTATAAGCCAATTAAAAGCCGCATTTAATATCGATTCCTGCAAAACCAACCGCGCTAAATGGTCCACAACGCTCATTTCAATAATTAGATAATACTTTACAATTATTGAAGATCAAGGCCAGATAAAAAATATAGCAACGATATTAATTCATTGAACAAAGAGTTACATCATCGGGTTCGAAATGGCATAAGAAACATGACTGAGTGACATCTTATGTGATTTGAACAGAAACAACATGTTACGCAATCACCTTGAATGATAGTAACACTAGATCATACGTTTGATAAATATCCATTTAATTTCTTTAGATCAAATTCAGATTGTAACAATTATCATTACTAACAAGGAAATCATTGACTGGTTGTGAGCAATGTTGAAAATGGTCGTGGGGTCCAGTCAATAAATTTCACACGAATAATTACTATTTATTTTATTTTGTACCAACTTTGCGGCCAAATTTGTAGACTAGGGATCAGAATTAATTAATTAACAAAACAAAATAATATTTTACTACAAAATAATATTCTTTTTGTTTTATACTCTTTTATATTCTTTTTTATCCCCGATGATGGCCTGCGGATTCGGCCAAAACTTTGGTATAAAATACAAGAAGCACATATTTCGCTCCTTCAAAAGGACGTCATAGCAAAAAAAAAAACAATTTTCAATAGATGTAATTCAAAGTTCCATGTGAGATAGTAAAAATAAAATTTGGTATTGCTAAAGCAAAGCATTTCCATCATTATGATTTTTATTTTAACATATGTCATTTTTCCGAGGAAACTTCAATTTAAAACATGATAGAACTCAAAATATTTTTTTTTTAAAGTTGGAAATGGGATGTTTGAGTCATAACTCAAAAATGCCAAATTTTGAATAATGTGGTTCTTTTGAAGGAGCGATTGTTTTAAAATTTATTGAATGCACCATCTTCAATATTTCTTATTATAATTACTATTTTTAATATTTTTTTAGAGTTCACTTTAATTATCTTAATGTATTAAGGTATTAGTCCGGGAGCCCGAGAAGAAAAATATGACATTTAAAAAAAAAAGTTGAACTATTTCCTGTAGCAACGTTATTAAAGAAAAGCTGAAAGAAATATAGTCTACCGTTATGAAGCTGTTAAATTGCGGTCAATCCAACTTGTCATCTCTTGTCTTTTTCAGTTATTGATTTATAATTCGAAAACAACAATACCTTATATTACCTGTGGTCTAATGGTTAGCATAACAACCTACTCAGCCCATGATCGCGACTTCTAGTCCGGCAGTGGGCCCTAGTATTTTTTGAAGGGAGTCAAAAATCCTTGGTTATGCCGTCCTTCGGGGGCCCCAAGCCTGTACGATGTCAGGTACTCTTTAAAAAACCTGATCATGATTGAACCTGGATAGGCAAAATTTAGAGCTCCCACTGTACCATCGTCCGATTAGCCATAGCACCATAAAAGTGACGTCAAATAAACAAATATACAATGCCTTATAAACGCATGTACTATGCACCATGGAAACGGCTATTCTGCATTAATAAAAATTACAAATGAAACGTAAAAAGTCCAATTGTAGAGAATATACTTGGCCCAGATCAGGTTCAACCACCTTGTTCTTCCCTCGATTAAGGTTCTTACCCACTTTATAGAGGTTGGCAGATCCCCCCATGGTCAATCCATAGCTGCTCCAATTATGGGTACTCACTCAATATGTTATCCCTTATCATCGTAAAGGATGATAAGGAATAACATATTAAATAATAAATCTGTCATAGACGGGTTTCGAACCGGGGACCTAGACCTTGGTAACTCAGAAATTTATACAGAGCTATCACTGTGTCTTAAACTACACCGCAAAAATCGCCATAATGCAACGAAAAATTTTCTACTATTAATTTCTATTATACAAGCTTTTAAAACCCAATATATTATTATATATTCTTGTCAAAAGTTTTGTATTTATACAATATTCATTAATATTAACTCAGTTTATAGTATTAGATATATATTTGACCTAAAATTTAATGCCTTTTAAGCCACGAAATAGAAAAAACTCGATGGGAAGAATCGTATTCGAATAATAACTGAAAGAAGTCTGAAAACTACTGGTTTTTAAAGGACCCATTCTGTATTTCCGAATCTTATATCTACAGCCCCACTAAATGAGTGGTTAAGTCAGATTTTGTCTAGAGAGAGTTAACTGCTATCAGATAACCGGTTTAGTACCATTCTCGTAGTTTTTGGCTTTAAATGGAATAGTAATATGAGAAAAATCTCCTTTTCAAGCCATTGCTTTACTCATCCCCTTATTTACTTCGAAAATAACTCGATTCCGCTTACTTAAGTACATGAAACTCATTTTGGAGAAAATTAGATTTAACCACTCATTACCGGGGCTGTAGATATATATTATTGTTTTTATTATACTATAGCATATACGAGGGCCATCCGGAAAGTAGTACTCGTTAGCGCCGCATGAAGGGCTGACGACGCGCGTAGCCGCTGGGCAGGGTCAGACCGCGTCAGTACCTTGTCTGCCTGCTCTGTGCGAGGTTGCGTACGCTGGCATTGCCAGGGTTGTGTCTGTGATCGTTTAAAATGTTTAAATAATATAAGAACGCCGCCAGTTGTGAAGTGAGGGGAGTGATTAAATTTCGAAATCTAACGAAACGTTCGACCTTGTGATATTCATTGCCAATCAAAGGAGGAGTATGGAGAAAATGTGATGAACGAGTCGTCTGTTCGGGGCTGGTGTCGCAACTTCAACCTGGGGAGGGGGAATACACTCGACGAGGAGCGTTCAGGGAGACCATCGGCAGCAATTCAAGTGGAAAACCTTCGACCATCCACTGTATAGTTCGGACTTGACCCGTTCGGTCACTCTTTACGAAGCTTAAAGGCTATCTGGCGGGAAAAAGATTTCACAGTGATGCAGAACTTGAACGAGGCGTGACTACACATCTCAATACGTTGGCGGCGGAGGACTATGACGCTGGAATACAAAAACTCGTCACACGTTATGACAAATGCCTAAATTTCCTTGGAGATTATTTGGAGAAGTAGTGTAGAGCATGCTCTTTCCAATAAAAATGTTTATATTTGTTAATATTTACTCCTGTGTCTTTATTGCACAAACGGGTACCACTTTCCGGATGACCCTCGTACATACATAAATACCATTTTTGGTGTTAACGTTTGGGGAATCAGAATCAGCAGCCGCAATAGCAAAGTTATGACAATAGTAAAGATGAAGAGATGTATTGGAGAGATGTAGGGGTGATATGCAATGGAGAAGTCCTACAGCACCTCCTAGGAAGTTCTCGGTTTTTTTCCTGGTTACTTCACTGACATTACTGTTTCCTGCTTCACTGACGTTACTATTTACTTTTCAGACATTTTTGTCTATTACTTGGTTCCATTATGGTTGTAAATCTATTTTTACTTGACTGATCCTTAGTATGATTGACCAAATTTTTAATGTAAATAACAATTATATTCCCGAGTGTTATTGGGAGAAATCTAGAGATATGCCTATTTTTCAAAGTCGTTTTCTAATATTTGCTGCCAGGTTTGAAATCTTTTATATGGTTTTTCTTAATTGTAATCTTTCTCATTTTAAATGTTAAAAAAAAAAACTGTCTGGGGTTTAGTTCAGAATACAGACTGTTCTGTTTCTTGGACAACGGTTGTGTAGGGAGATGATTTGTCCTAGATCACACTCAACCACCAGATTCGTCCCCTTAATTTAGGTATCCACTTTATAGAGCTCGGCACCTCCAGGGGGTGCTAGATCCCCTAGGACCCATCTCAACACATTAAATTAAAGTCTTGCCAGCAGCGAGATCTGAACTCAAAGCATTCGGCATGGCAGCTTAGCGGTCTACCATTGAGCAACTCCGCTCCCTATTGTAAATGTAAAATTATAAAACGTTAATTTCTCCATTTCACCTAAATGAAACTAATTTAGATTTCATAATTATGAGCCAAAACCGTCAGTGGCCTAGAGTTCTTTTACTACTATTTATTATTTATACCAAAAAAAGCTATTAAAAAGATGTAAATATTGCTTTATGTAGGCGTTCCTAATTCTAAATCCCAGTGTATGCCTGTGGTTGATATCACAGGTGAAACCAGCTGAAGGCGGAGATGGAAAGACAAAGAAAGTGAATCGGAGAATGTTGGCAGTGACGTCCTCACGTGTAGCCTGGCAAGGCCGCAGGTTCGTTCAACCTCAGTCTTCGTGGCTCTGGAGAGCTTTCTCCCCAACAACTGGGTCACCCAACTTCTTCTCTGTTTCCTTTACTCTTTCTCTTGGTTATCGTATCTGTAGGTTTATGTTATCATCGACATTTTCTGAATCCTTAACCATGGTCTAAAATGCACAATGCCCAAATCTCAATAAGAGACTCATAACAATCCTACGTTGATGGGAGTTAAACCGTTCGTCATAGATATGGCCGACAATATGAACCCTGTTGGAACCAAATCAAAACATTCAAATAAAAATTATTCCATGTAGCACAAATAATCTTAAATATAATAAGGTATTGACTGAATTGTAAATTTGTTAAGAATAAGCAATAATTGGCTTAACATTAACCTGTAAAAAGACTCAGAAAAATAACAATAAATCCCCTCATAAACTTAAATAAACCCAAAAATTACTATTAAGAACTGTAGTATATATTATTACTAATCAGAAAAAATTTAGGATCAAAACGCTAACAAAGAATACAGGCCATAGCCACTGCAAAGAAGTTATCCAATCTCGCAGCATACTTCTGAAAGGGACAACTAAAATTTACACCCACATCAGCACACATACACAGACCAGATCAATATCAGAATTCTTGGACGACACAAGTTAAAATTTATCTGGAAAGAACTCAGAGTACATCACACAAGGTATACAAGTGGGAAGTGATGTAAGGGAAGACATCACACATACGCTAAAGACCAAAGTGGAAGAATGGTAAGAAGTAGTCATATATGCTTCACTTGTCTGATAAAATGTCCGTAACGCGCATATTATATATAATATGTGTAAAATATAAATATATATATATATATATATATATATATATATATATATATATATAATATGTGTAAAATAAAAATATATATATAATATAATATATACATATATAATTTAAATAAGTATAAATAAATTGTATATGCTGCCATTCCTTTGAAAAAAAAATTACTCTTATCTATCTCTTGAACGCCTCGACTGCAGATCTACGACACATATTTCAACATTTCCTTCTGATACTAAAGATCCAGAGATATTACTTAGATATTAGATCAACTTTCACCGTCATTCTTAGATACATACATAGAAGAAGCTTTTGAGTGTGTCTGGCACAAGGGTCTTCTCTGGAAAATAAAACCTCACTTACCTACTACATACTTTTTAATTCTTCAATCTTATTTCTAAGACAGATTCTTCTGTACTTCCGTTGACTCTTCGATTTCCTCCTTCTTTCCTCAATACAGGGGTGTACCGCAAGGCAGTATTTTAAGCCCCATTCTCTATTCTGGTTACACCTTTGATATCCCGGAGCAGCCTTGCACCAACATCTATAGCTTCGCTGACGATACAGCCATTATTTCTTCTCACAGGGACCCAAACGTAGCATCTATTGCTCTTCAAAATCAGTTATTTGATTTATAAAAGTGGTTCTATAAATGGCAAATCAGAATAAATCCCTCAAAGAGAGCCATGTCACCTTCTCTCAACGCAAAGCTTCGTGTCCAGCAGTCAAAATTGACAACGACTATATTTGGACAAAAGACTTACATGGAACGTACATACAAAATTAAAAAGACAAGAACTGACTAGACGGTACAAACAACTATCACATCTACTGGAGTACAGATCTTCACTTGACTTACGGAACAATCGACTTACCAATAATAGTATACTAAAACCTGTTTGGACATAAGGAGCAGAACTTTGGGGTTCAGCGAAAAAAGTCCACATACACTAGGCACAAACAACACAGTCCAAAATTCTCAGAAAAATTGTTAATACACCATGGTATATTTCGAATTACACCATACACACCGACATGAACATTCCCACTATAAAATCATATATTCATATACGAACAACCACATGACATTCCACTCATATCGGCACAATATCACCCAAACCCACTCGTTCTTCCGCTTTCCAAGAGACCTACTCACCTATAGATATTTTTACTCCATCATCATATAGAAGATCATGTAGAAAAGCAAAGAGAAAAACACTCGGATCAAATTTGCTGAATGCGCAATTGCGCAGATGTAAATGAAAATTAAATAATAAATAAATAAATATAAATAATTTTTATAGTCTTATACATCAGATATATTTACATAATTATAGGCCAAATACATTTATGTCATGTTCCGTGTACTCGCTTATTACATAAGTATGCCACCGGTTGATAAAAAAATGGTTACCTGTTCTCTAATTTTTCTTTTTTTGCTTTCTAGATGTGCAATCCACGTTACACTTACTATTAACTGTAGGATGGACAATCCCAAAAAGTTGAAAAAGGTACTACAATAATTAGGAAAAGGTCGCAGATTTAAGGGATGTATAAAAACTATACACTGAGAACAAAAAGGAAAGAAGTATGGTTAATCTCATAACTAGTTACGGTTGAGTGGAAGGATATTTCATGACCACTTGAAGGTTAGTCATTAATTGTGAATGGTAGACAACGCAATGCTCATTAGAATGTCACAGGAAATGCCAAATTTATGAGTCGATTTATAGATTGTTAAATATGCTATTGAAAAAAATTGGTGAATTTTTGAATGAAAACAATAACCTTTTTACCTAATATTAGTCAGGTAGAATAGGTATAAGTTCATTCGTCTGTGAATTGTAATTACAACATTTTCCGCTAATGGGAAAACAAAATTTAACAGTCTGTAAAGAACATGTGACAGAGACAAAAAAGTGCGACAGAGAGACAAACAAAAATTGAACATTCCACAAAAATCATGCTACAATATAAGAATCTTGCTCACATTCCTATTTATTTGTGTTTCGTATCTTCCATGAAACAATTTTAATTTAGTATATAATATGTTAATCAGAACTAAGATAGTTTAATGATGACACATAAAAACGAGAAAAGAATTAGCGTTAGTACAATAAAAGTGGCCTAAGTGCCTTCTGGCAGACAAGCTTTAAACCTAAGTTAATACAGAGTTATGAGTGATAGAGATATATTTATCCACTTCTTTGATGGTTGCAACTCGCCACAGAAAATGACTCTTATATGCCATTTGGTCGTACTTTTCATATCCCAGACCTATAATTAATAAAGTTACGTTGTAACACTGTAATTATTGTTTGCTTGATTTTTCCTGAATACATAATTAATAATATTTCATATGAAAATCAAATAAACCTATTCACGTACAACACACGGCCATGTCCATGACACAGCCACACCCCCAGAAAAATCCAGTAGAAAGATGTTGCTCATCATCAGAATATTCTGCGGGTCTATTTTGATGCTGTGTTAAGAGTCCAAGTACTGTCGATAAGCAAGGTAAGATGATAAATGATATAGAAAATATTTATATATATTTTATTTTTGTTATTCAATTTTGAAACAAAAGGTCTAATTATTTGAAAAAAAGTTAGATTTTTTTGTTTATTCTTGACCGATTGAAAATAATCCAATGCATTGCAGATAAAATTTTGCATTATAAACATTATTTGTAAACTATCGTTAATGTTTAACAGAAGATACCCTTCACAGATATAACGCAATATAACTGAACACAACGTAGGATGCTGAAAATAGAGCGATTTGTCGCCTTTACTAGACAAATAGATGACTGAATTGTTTGCCTGTCCCAGAGTGACATATTGCTGTGGTCTTAGTTAGTTAACGGAGTCGGTTTCCTAGGCTGAATGATAAGAAGTTTTTGGGTTAGCAAACAACATAACGGTAAACATATTACGAAATAATAATTATGGTTTCGTTGGCGGAAACCGAAAAACCAGGCTGTTTAAAATTCTATACTTTTACTTCCTAGAATCTAAAGATAATAAATTCTACAAACGCAGTTTCAAAGACTAGCCTAGAACAAATGAATTAGTAATTTTTAACTGACTAACGATCCAAACATTTTTACCGCGTGAGATATTTTATGTCACTAAGCTTATTATGGCAACGATCATTCTTATACTACAAATTAATAACAAATAGATTAAATTCCGATTTGAGGTCGAAAAAGATCATCATGCATTTGATGCTGAGAAGTGGGTGACCAAAAAGCTGTTAGAAGTATAAGGTGAGAAACGATACCTGATTTCAAGGCAATTAAAAATAATCGATTTATAAAATGTATTAGAAAATCATAAATAATTGTAAAAACAAAAAAATAAAATAAATAAAATAACAATTACATTCATAATAATCTCGCAATCACAGGTCTATATATTTATATTTGTATTAATTTTAGTTAAGCTAAAATATTGAATATAATCTTGACCAGTAGTTCCCAATGGTTTTGTACCAGGTCCACTCCCTCTGTCAAAAGAAATTCCTCCTACGCCCCCCTTGGACAATAATTTGTATGGTTATATGAAAAAACAAACCAAGAAATACATTGAAAACAAAACATTTAGTTTTAGTGTAACAAGGTACAACATTAACAAGTTTCAATTTAATGTAAAGAAGTACTGGTAAAAGAAAAACAACTTAAGTTAGAATTTTCATTCTCAGCTGGTCTCGCGCCTCCCCCTGACTTGTAACCAAGCCACTCCCTCAGGTTGGGAATCACTGACCTAGAATAATAACCTTAAATAATACAAAGAATCAATACATAATGAATATATAATAAAAATGCCAACGTTCGGCAAATCAATCGTCTCACGCCGCCAACGGCCATACCACGTTGAACACACCGGTTCCCGTCCGATCACCGATGTCGAAGTTAAGCAACGTCGGGCGTGGTTATTACTTGGATGGGTGACCGCTTAGGAAAACCGGGTGCTGTTGGCCCAAAGAAAATCCAATTGATTAATTAAACATATCTGGCTGTATGGAAGTATGTATCCAATGCCATTAAAACAAAAAAAAAACGTCTCAAGCCATAGCTAGTCTGGCATTATATTTCTATCTTATGCTATAACTGGAAAAAAATCATCTGGATATATTAGACCCTGTGAAATGTTCAGACCCTCCTGAAACTCATTTGAAACGAGTACCCTAAATTGAAGGAAAAGCATGTCGGTTGAGTGTTACCTTGCACAACCATTTACAACCCGCTTAGAAGCAGTAGCTACCTACCATTTACTGAACACAAGTATCTTAATTAGTTGTAGATATTGGTATCTACTTGTCTTGCCTGTCAATAAAATTAATTTTTACTTTCAGTTCTTGAGATTCAACTTCGCCAAAAGATAGCATAACATATAGCTATATTGTTCTCATAATAACGCGAACTAACAATGACAAAATAGGCTTTTAGTGGATTATATTAATTAACACACTCGCCTAAATATGAAATTGGCCTCTATAATCCATAAATGGTACTAACAAGGAAGTCAGTTTGAAAGATGGCGTAAAATTAATTTATTCTTTGGTTACATTTACAGTGAAATTATTTAAAATAAACGATTCTTTATAGCATTTGATATAATTCTTGCCGCAGGATTTTTAATTGGAGTCTTTAAGTGAATGTCAAAACACAAACAAAACCACAAAAGTGAGAGGGAGACAAATAAATAAAAGGAACATATTTTATCCTGCATCTGACGCATAATCCAAGCTGAGACATTTACAATGCAACCTTGTCTGCAACTGAAAATAAAAGCATTAATAAAAAAAAAACCTAAGTTGGAGTCACGCTGAAAAAGCCATAATTGGTCATTCAGTTTGTTAATCTATTATCTGTTTAAACAAATTAATTAATTTCTTCTGACATCCCGTTTACTAATTGTCTTGAAATAATAAATTTTAATTAATAATTAATTCATTTTACTCAATACACTCCGTTACAAACATTCTTTGAATATTATACCATTCTTGGAATATCACACCATCTCTGAAGCTTGAAAAAATATATTTATTTTATTTTGTATGATAAATAGTTTTTTATTTGAAAAAATATTATAAATAAATAGTTAAGACAACCACTGAATAATTAAGAATTTTTTTCTATCCTCCACCCGGGCCATTTTCTTCCCCATATATATAAAGTCTACTGATATTATTCAATATGTTTTTTTTAATGACGATTAAATAGAATATATCACTAAGACAATAATATAGGATGATAAAAAACAATATTTGTTATCACTATTTTATTTTATTAAAGCCTGCTGAACACTAGAGTAAGAGGTGATTTTGAAGGTAGATAAAAAGATAAATAATGAAGGGATTACCCGTTCGTAAATTACAACACTGATCATATAACTCCAATTGCGGCAAGTTGCCATTTCCAAGGACGGACGTGGATCAGGGATGGTCTAATAACTCGAAGAATGTTTTCTCAACTTTGGTAAATATTTATTTTTTAATAAATAAACCCTAACCTAAACTTGCCAACAATGGATAATCTATATACATTATATTTAAAAAATTTACACAGAATTTAAGCAATGCCTTAGTCGGATTAAGGAAACAATATTATGAATCCCATCAATATTCCAGTAAAAATAATTTTGTTCATTAAGTTAGGTGTTTAAGGTGGATACGAAAAAAGTCTGTTAAGGAGTAGTCATAATAATTACTAGAAGTAATTTACGGAATTTAAAAAAAGACGCAGAAAAAAAGATTGCACATTGATCTATATTAAATTACAATTTAATGATAATTATCATTAGAAAAAGGTAGTAAATAATATTCGCCGGTATGATTTATAGCAGGGAATTAGTCTAACATTATGGGCGTCTCTTAATGCTTACTAAGTAACTATAGATAACTAGGATATGAAGTATCCTTTTTCTTGATCAAAAAATTGGCTAGTTAAATAATCCTGAAGGTTAAGGATATGGTTAGTATGAAATCGATGAATTACATAAATAATAACGCTTACTAACAACCAGAATGAATAGTCAATTGACGAATAAAAAAGGAGTGTTACTCCGTGGCATCAAAACCAGTTCTTCAATAATTTTAATTAATTAATCTTAAATTTAATAACTTTTTTTTTTGTTATTTGGAAAAGGACCTTCAGAATATTATCAGCAATTAGATTACTCCTAGAAAAACCCCAATAAGGTTGTGACATATAAAAATGCGATATATTACATAAAAAAATCACCTTAACTTCATAAGACATCGCAATATTTATTTCATAAAAATTAGAAGATACATTAGTATTTTACACAATCCTTTATAACATTTTTTATTATTTGATTTCGTTTAACGTCGCTTCGACTGCTTGTAAAAAAGAGAGGAAGGAAAAACGTATTGCAAGAATGAAGAAGATTTAGGAGCTGAGGAAACAGAAAAGAAGTACAGAGTTGAAGTAGCATAGTCCATTGTGGCTTAATTTAAATTTAAAAACTCTTTCATTGACTGAATTCTATTGTATTTAAAATAATAAAATATAATATAAATCAACTGTTGCAAAAAACGAAACAAAATAAAATCCCATTTTAGGCAAAACGCTACCTATTATTAAACAATGGTGTTGTTAGCAATTCGATCTTTATGAGCTCACCGTTTATAATATATAAACATCTGTGGGCGTATGTGTATATTTATTTAATTATATATTTATTTAAATTGTTTCCATTGATTCCAAAATAATTTGTAGTATATAAATTGTAGTCACGAAAATTAAGATGAGCTTGTAAAATTGCTGGGCATAGTAACGAACGTATTCCTAAGATGTTAATAAACGCTGTGCCGACTGTGAAGCGTTTGAGGGGTAGACCGAGGCATAGTTGGGAAGATTGCGTTGTGAGTGACCTGCCGGATTTGGTTTTGGGTCCGTAGACAGAAGTTTGTAAGCAGAGATTGATAGTATCGGCATCGAGCCTTCGCAAACGCTTGGCCTTATTATTATTATATAAATTATAGGAAAAAAATAAAGTATGTGTGAGTGCAACTTTGATATCGCGTTCCAAGAATTATCCTGGGTTGTTCTGTGGCTATGATATCTTAATCATGCCTTGAAATTCAAAACCTTAATTTTTAAAGGGAACCCAACGTTCGAATTTAACTAAAGAATAAAAAAGATTTCGATAAAAAAGATCGAGAAGTGTGGAGCTCTGTTCTGACATGTTGAGGCAACCCATGTTGGAACGCCTATAATAATAATTTAAAAAAAGAATTGATACTGAAAATAAAATTTAATTATTTATTAAATAATAAAGATTTATAACTGTAAATATTGATAACTAAAAAACGAAGTAAGTTGACGGAGTATTAAATCCTTAGAATAATATAATAATATAAATTTTTTATTGGCTTTAATGTACAACATGTAGCCATTGAGTCTGGCCCACTTAATGTTAATTTGGTTAGTAATTACTTGAAATAAAACGACAACCATAATTATTATAGTCCGACCTCTATAATATAAGTAAGATAGTATATAGCATATTGTCATTTCATTACAGTTTTTTATTTTTTATTATTTTATTTTTATTTTATTTTTTATTTACAATCCTCCAAACAAATAATCCTCGATTCACATTAATAAACCATAATTATAGCCTTGATTCCGAATTTTTACATATAAACTGCAGATAGAAAAAAATGTTGTTTAATTTTTCTACGCTGTCCATAGTGAGTACATTTTGCAATGATAATTCATCATCATCCTGAACAACATATTTTTGCAGAAATTGTTTCCTTGTGTTAACAAAAAATTTACAGTGCAATGTTATATGTTTTAAACTATTGATTATGGTTTCATAGCACCACTGACATTTTTCATCAGTTCTGAGAATATAGGAAATCCTTAGAATATATGAACATTAAAAAAAAAAATCAAATGTTAGTTTTGAATTATTATGATTTTATGCATCTCTAATAAAATACGGTTGATGAGTTTTAAGGAAGATAGGACTTAAAGAGGTAAGCAACTTAGACTTTTAAATTCCTAACTGCCAGTCAGTGATTTACAATAGTTGATAATATTTTTAAAAACATTGATAGATTACATTGTCTAGCTATACTTATTTTGCACTTGGCTGTCAAGTTAGTGTAACATATTATG
This sequence comes from Troilus luridus, assembly GCA_964056705.1. Taxonomy (NCBI): domain Eukaryota; kingdom Metazoa; phylum Arthropoda; class Insecta; order Hemiptera; family Pentatomidae; genus Troilus; species Troilus luridus. The sequence goes on along the minus strand of OZ057412.1, from coordinate 97,135,420 downwards.
ATTCAGGACTGAACAACTTTCACTCCAATAATGTAAGCTAGACTTCGAAATTTCTTCCCGGTAGCCCGCATAGCATGTGACCACAGACTTTTTTAAATATAAGCCGACAGGAGTATACTCCAAATATTAAAATCTTTAGATTCGTTTAAACACTCATAAAATAAAAAGAATAACAGAGAATATTATTATGGTGTATGGAAAAGTCTTAAATCTTGCATGTACAGATGCACTTGAATTATATTAAAATCAATAATTGTACTATACAACTTGTTTTTTAGCTACGCCTTTTATAATTTGAAGAAATAGCCTTGACATATTCCATATTATGTCAACTAAGTCAGTTAGTGAAAGTATTAGACTTTAATGCGTTCATAAAATATGTAAAAACGAAAACTGCAACAGGTACTATTAAAGAATATTTGGACACCAGATTTTTGATAGGTTTAAATGAAAAACCTAATATAATTTATAGACATAAATATAGGTAAAGAATATGTAAACCCAACTATGTTTGTATAAATGTAGAACAAAGTCCTCTAAATCAACATTAGGAGACCTTGTACTGAATTTTACCTATCGTTGCTGAAAAATTTAGAAATTTCAATGTGAACGTTTATATGGAAACCAAAAGAAGTTCTGAAGGTTAGATTAGATAGCTGTGATAATTTAGAGATAAGTCGAAATATTTCAATAATTTGTAATAAATGCCTATCGACATGTATAGGTACAGATATTTTTTAAAAAGATGCACATATTAGTCTTAAAAGTAATCCTTATATAATTGAAAAATTATTTTACTAGAATTACTTTATTTATTTATGATTAAATAGCTAAGTCTAATACAGATATACAGCTTTAAAAATAATAATATTAATGGATAAGAGCTGAATTACATAGTTAATTGTGTTTCTGGATTCATGATTTGTACTGTTTTTTATTTATTATATACTTCATATATTAAATATAAATACAATACAAATATAAATAAAATTCTTAACATATAATTATCAATTAAATTCAACTGAAATAAACCGTATTATTTTAATTTACAACTGTATTATAAAAATACGTCAAGTAATTGTGTCAATAAAATAAAGGGATGTCAAAGAAGCAAGTACTGAAACTACCCACTGGAATGATAACAGATTTCAGTAATAATGTTTCGAGGCCATCTTCTTTTCAGATGTATTGATTGGGAATAGGATTGTCATGAAAAAATGGAAAATCAAGGTAATTTTAGATAATTGTTTTCTTAGCAAAGTAATTTTTTTCCTTAGCCCCTTTTGGGATGGAAGGTTGCTAATCACAATGAGTTAAGGATGGAATGGATCTCTATTACTGTACGTTCTACATTTTAAGAGAGGGATGAGAAACAGAAGAGGTTCCAATTTATTTTATCTCCAGCTGGTACAAAAACATGTGTTTTTGGCTCAATTAATTAGGACTAAAGTACGTCTTTTCTCCCTGTGCATTAGAAATTGAGTCAAAAAGTTAACTAAGATGACAACCTAATTCGTCACACCGGCCATTAAAATCAGCTGTTTCAAACACCAAAACTGATAAACAGAAGTTCATTTGTGTTCAGGTTGTGTAAGTTATGGACCCACCACATATTATACAAGAAGCAAATAATGTTATTTCAAATTTATTGCCAGCTAAATCAAAGTTGTAAATCGAAACAACAATTCAAAATTGTAATAATTGCACATTTAATTTCAGTTTTTTAATTTATTGTAAATCATAACATAATATAAAATATTATAGCGAATAGTTTGCCTTTTTGCATCCCATCTGGAGATAAAATCTTGTATGCCCCTCGGGACTAAATCGATCATTATTCCCAGCAATACTTTACTCCCTCGGCTTGGCCTCGTGAGTAAATATAATTATTCTCTCAATATAATCATTCGCTCGTGTACAAACTTACAGCTGAGGGAATAATGATCTTCTTTAGTCCCTAGGTCCATTAATAACTATTTTATATTCCTAATTCTATATTTTTCCGGTGATGTGGCTCACCGTGTCCTGTTATTTTTATTTGTTTATTTATTTTTCTTCTCAGTCTAGGGTACGTAATCTTGTCGGTCCTGTTGGGGTGAGAAACAAAGTTATGAGAATTGAAAACCGTAAAATTTCTAATAAATATGTATTTTCGCTGAGAAGAAAGGGTAATACATGTTGTCAAACGTCTTGCATATATTCCTGCTTGGCTGCAGTGGTCATGCACTATGCAAGTCATATGCAGATCAGCTTGCAGGTTGTCGTGCTAAATGGTCATCTTAAGAGTACGTCCATGCGAGAGTCTTTAGCAAAGGTCAACATTTATTTAGAAGCTAATGTATTTTGAAACAACTAGCAGGATGTACAGCCGAGTTTTATTTATGGTTGCTAAAACTTGCTTAGAGTTAGTAAGTTTTTCTAACTTAAAAATAAACAAGCTATGATAAAACTGAACGAACTTTAGTACTTCTCAGGAATACACAAATATGTTCGCTCAACTATCAGAGGGCTGTCAAATAAATTTCGGGGGAGCACTCACTTGAACACATGTTTTTGGGATTTAAATTCGTACTGATTATTGTTTGCCCTTTAATTTACTAGCTAAGTAAAAAAGCATTAAAAATAAAGTTTTGATTCTGTAGGTGTTTTGTTATTATATGAGATATTAGAATTAAAGTGAAAAGGTAAAAGCTATACGGGCACATTGAATACCGTGAATTAAAAAAATATTCAAGTGAATTAAAGTAACTAAATAAAACAATATTTACTTTTGTACAAACAGGTCTAAACTAAAAGTCAGACGAGAGGATAAATCTTAGTTAAACAGGTATGTATTTTTAAAATGTGTCAATATTTTTCTAAACTCCACGAATCCTGACAATGTATGAAAAATAATTGAATGCCAATAATTCCAAATTAGAACACTAAAAAAATAAGTCATTCAGTAGATTTGAAACTTGGATAAAAAGATATTTTAAATATTTCAAATGGAAATTAAATTTGATTTTTCTTCACCAGTAATATTTAAATTTATCCATCAACCAAGCAATCCAATTGTTTTAACCTCCTGTATCTATGTGATGTAAATGTTATTTACTCAATTATAGTTATAGTAAAATACAACATCTAGTTCTAGTAAAAACAAACCTGTACCACTACAACTACTACGGGTCTGGGGTTCAGTACATGGTAGAGACTGTACTGTTTCATGGACAACTGTTCTGCAAGGAGGTGACTTGTCCTAGGTCACGGTCAACCGCCAGATTTTTCCCCCTTATTTTGGGTACCCTATTTTTATAATATTTTATAAAGGCTGGGTGAGCCCCAGGAGGGTCCTAGATCCTCGCCCTCAGCGGGATTTAAACCAGGATTTCCGGTATGGCAACTCAGTGTTCTAGTGGTTAGTGTAACAAACTACTAAGCCCAAGTTCGCGGGTTCGTAGCCCGGCAGGTGGCCCTAGGATTTTTTTAAGGGAGTAAAAAATCCTTAGTTACGCCGTCCTTTGGAAAGGACGTTAAACGGGGGTCCCGTACGATGTCAGGTACTCGTTAAAAATCCCTATCCTAATTAAACCAGGATAGGCAAAATTTAGAGCTCCCACTGTAGCATCGTCCGATTAGCCATAGCAGCATAAAGTGACGTTAAATGAACAAACAACAACAACTCAGTGCTCTACCCCTGTGCCACTCCGCTCCCCTAGTTCTAGTCAAATATGTAACTGTAGTAAATAATAGTGTGATTCACCAAGGAAAAACAAAAATCAGAGCCAATTCCAGGTTACCTTGCATTCTTAGGGGGGGGGAAACAACCACTTCGCCAACCCTGAATCATATCATATTAAAGCCAAACAAATTCTTTCTGATTAGTGGATGCTAGTCTACGTATTTCCGCATATTCAAAAAATTAAATACATTACATATTACTCGATTGAAAAACAAATTGGGTCTATAACATTTATAACAACTAAAATAAGCTACAACATTGGATTCGTGAGAACTCTTGCTTCTATTTTTCCCTTAATTAATCTTAAACTCGGCCGTAGGCTCAATCTTATTATAACTTATTTATTACTCATTTAGTCCCAGCTGATGAATAAATTTTCTCTTTTGTACAAAAACCCTCAATAAAAATTAAAAAGAACACCATTGAAGAATCGGTATCGTTCTTACTCGGCGTTGATATTTTACAATAACATAGGATAACTTCTAATAAATACGACTTTCTGAAAATATTTAGCAAAAATTGAAAAATGTATTCGCTTTGAAGGGAGACTAGACTTTACCGTAGGGTTACATATGATTATGTTAAAATTATGCATACAGCTATTATTGTGTATTGTAATTATTTTTAAATAAAAATTTATAGGATGAGGGAAGAAAAAACTGTCAGAAAAACTTGTGGGACCCAGTCACTCATTAATATTAGATTAATGTTGATAAATCGAGCATTACAAAAAAAATTGTCTACCATTCCACCCTAGCGAGGATGCCAACGCCAATACTGATGAGCAGGTTCGTCAATAAACTTAATTTAAAAAAATCACTACAAGTAATTGCTCTTCGCTACAATTTCGATCTATGTGATGCAACCTTCAAGGATTCCTACTAATTGTTTCTTGGATAGCTCCTACACCGCAAAGTGTCTTTTCTAACTTTTCCGTCTCCAGGTTATAATGCAATAAGATTAGATTAAGATACAGGTTGACGTAACCGCAATGTATTAACTCATTAAGTAAACATTGAATAAAAAAACAATCAGTGACTCCGTCTTGTTTGTATCTCACTTCCTCTGCATTGTTATTCCTCGGAATCCCCCAAACGTGCACATAAGTGCCAGTGTTCATGGCAACTGTAAACTACGGCACTTATGTGCACACACCAAAAAAAAAAATGTTATCTGCTCAAATGTTACCAAAAACCTCCCGAAATTTTTCGCTTATCTAACAAGAAATAATTGCAGTCATCCAGTCTCGTTTTTTATTTAACTCACAAGTTTCATTTAACTAATCACCATCATCTTAATCTTAAGTGGGATTATAAAACATGCATTTCCAATTAGCAATTATATTTCGACTACTTTACTCTCGAAAAAAAACTGTCTGGAACGCTTCCTTGAAAAAATTAATAAAACAAACTTACTATTCAATCATTATTTTGAACCAAAACCAGTAATTATATTAATGACCCTGAGAGGATCATGTTAAAAAATGAAGGTCACAGCAGAAGATCGACACGACCTTAACAATATTTCTTCAAATTAACGAAATTGATTAGAGCTAATAAAGATTTATCGCACAATGAACAGTAAACATTAAACTTACAACATCGACACTAAAAACTGCAAAGATAGAGTTTAATTTAATTAAACCTGGAAACCATTTATAATACCATTTAACCATTAAAACATTTAATCCTGGAAAACATTTATTCAAGGATCCATGGTCCATTTTTGCACTTGATTAGTATCAAGCTGAATCTTCCTAAATAGCTTCGTTTCGATGAGACGCCCAACAATTTCCTGTGCGAAAACTCTCGATTGTGGTAGCTAAAAGAGGTAGCAAGTATAAAATATGTCGATTTGATGATTCTCAAAAATTTATTACTAACTGGGGTTTTTTTTGTTAAATCTCAAGATAATTATTTAAATTATTTGAAAAAATATTTGTCCTACAAAATGTACGGATGGATCAAATAATCCCCTCCTTCCAACATGTATCGATAACGAAGTCAAAAAAGAAGAAGTAAAACGAAAACAGCTGGTTAGTAATCATTTTTGATGACCTAGTTATCGATACACGTTGGAAGGAGGAGACTCTTTGATCAAACTAAACATATTGTAGGACAAATGATTTTTCAAATAATTTAGATAATTATCTTGAGATTTAACAAAAAAAAACCTAGTTAGTAGTACATTTTTGAGAATCATCAAATCGACACATTTTATCCTTGCTACCTTTGTTAGCTACCACAATCGAGAATTTCCGCATAGGAAATTGTTGGGCGTCTCATCGAAACGAAGATATTCACGAAGATTCAGCTTGATGCTAATCAAGTGCAAAACTGGACCATGGATCCTGGACTAATATAGTTGTCTAACTAAATAGTATTGCAATAGTCACATTCATTCTGGATAGGGTTAATTTTAATATTATTACTCATGGTTTCACGATATTTAACAACATCCTAAACTACAGTGCACGAGCCGTTGCAGATGTACAGCAGAGTACAATTCATTTTGTCGAGCGTATTTCTTCACAATTTTAAGGACAAAAATAAAAACTTTGCTTGGCTTGAAGATGCACAAACAGCAACTTAAAAAATTTAAACATACCACTTGGATAAAATGGAAGCATACACTTTTTTTCCTAATCCCTAGGCTTTTATTATTTCGTTGAAAATAGCATTGTAAGGATAGATGGAATAATCTCTTTTACTGCACCAGGTGCATTTTAAAAGAGGAATGTGTATAGGAATTTCTTGAGATTAATTAGATGGTAGGAGTTGAGGCCTCGTGATGGGGCTCACTAGTTCTTTCTGGTGGGAGTAGAAACTCACACTATACTCACTATTTTTATTTTTTTTATGAGGTTTCTTGCAAAAGGATTAAACGAACAGATAGTTGCGGTTTTATATATTTTTATCCATTTTATTACTCAATTAATTCCAAATTATGTACCATCATGAGCGATTTTAATGCTACAGAAGAAAAAAATGTTTCCTACGATTCGCTAAGTATTGGTTCGCTTATCATATCTAGAATAGTATCGCTAATTTTAACCATGATTGGCTCAGTAATAAGTAACATTTAATGACTGACAGGTTATTATTTCAATATGTAAAGTTTGATATTCAGGTTCATTAGATTTGCGAATAGAGCTCATGTTCCAAGGTTATTTCCGGTGTACTGTATGAATAAGTGGTTACGTCGAATATTCTCCAAAATGATTTTCATTGACTTAGGAAAGTGGAATAGTGTTATTCCAGTAACGAATAAGAACTCTAACTTAGACGTTGGCTTGAAAAATAGTTATTTCTTATATAAATGAACTCCATTGCAAACTAAAAGCTACGAAAATGACACGATTCCGCTTCTCTCAGTGCAATTAATAATATAACAATACAATAAGTAATGTCTGTAATTCAACTACTTGATTCATTGAAAAAAAAAAAAACCTGAAGCCTCACAAATACTGTAAAATAAGTAACTAGTCAATGTTTTGCCAATCTAGACCATGCCAAGACATACAAAGAAATCTCATCAATGAAGATCAAACACAGCACATCTCACATCAACAGTTCAAACAACATAGCCTTCAATCAGAGGTAGCATTCTCACTTCAAGAAATTCAATAAAATTGTAGTATTTAAAATTGTATTATTGGAGAAACGTGAATTCTTTAATTATTTTCCAGTATTTTGGAGTTGATAATTAATTAATCAACAGTTTTGCTATTGCATTCTCATAAACTCTACATCCTTCAATACAGTTAACTCATTCTGAACAAAATTCGACGTAACCACTTATTCACCGGGGCTTCAAGTATTTTATTAAATGCTGTATAATATAATAAAAGCAATTTTTTTTTACGTTAAACCTTCCTATGTGATTGAGTGCAATATAAATTTGCCTTTTTTACTATTATACCAATAAGTTTACGCATTGTAAATGCCTTCTGTGAGTATTTTATTACACAACGATATGAAGGCGGAAAAGTCAACAACATACTTATGTTGTCTAAGAGATATTCTTGTCTAAGAGGCACGAACCATTTTGTTCCTCGTAATGCCGGCTCAGATCATAAACATTACTGAGTTCATCGTCTATCATCCAGGATTTTCCTAAATATATGATAATCAGAGATCAACTATTAAGATATTCAGATATTGGAAGATACTCCGTACAAATTTCTATATCTGCAGCCTTGGTGAATAAGTGGTTAAGTCTATTTTTAAAAAAATGATTTCTATTTAGTGAAGCGAAATCGAATCATTCTTGTAGTGCGAGAGTGGCTAATTCAAGCCTTGGCTTGAAATGTAGTTCTTGCTAAAAATTAAAACTCCATTTAAAACCAAAAATTACGAGAAAGTCTCAATTCTGATTTGCTCAATACAATTAACTCTTATTAGACAAAATTAACTTGACTTATTCACAGGGGCTGCATATGTAACCCTCAAAGCAATCTTGGCATTTTTTTTTCTTCGGAAATCATTTTGAAGATTGTATCAATAGTTTCCAAAGTCGTTCTACAAGCTGCTAATAAATCATAATACTATTCTCTCAATACACCTTATTGTCGAAATTCTAATTATAGACAATTTTTTTAGACAATACAGTACTTCCAGAATATAGAGGTAATTAATACAACATATTCTGAAATAAGAACAAGAACGCCATAATCTGAAATCGCAAAAGATCGCAATCTGTGGAAGAAAGTGAGAGAAACTTTCTTCAGAGTGAAATTCCTCGCTTCCTTTACGTAAATATTTCTGCAAATAGGACATACTTCCATTTTGGTAGCTGTTTTTTTCTCTCTTCTGCCTCTACAAAACATTAAGTAAATCCAAAGAAAATCATTCATTCACAATTTATTATTTATCTAAATAATTTATTATAATTCCAAAAATTAATTCATTCATTTAATTATGTATATATTTTTTAATTAACCCCATGTGTCGTAAGAATTTTTATAATAATTTCTTATTTTCTTAATCCCATAGCGATGCCTATTTTAGAATTGGGTATTTCATTTTATTTTTCAAATGCAATACTTCGATAATCCAAATATAAACTCATTTATATTCACAAGGTATTAAAGACTTTTTATTATGAAATGTACCATACGCAATAGACCTTAGTAGGTATTTATGCAAATACGATAGGTTTGGTATTTAGCTAGCTTTTTTTCTCTCCTGCTTTCACAAAATATTCAATTCGTCTAAAGAGAACCATTCAATCGCAATTTATTATTTATTTAAACAATGTATTATTATGGTAAAAAATAATAGGTAAGCAAGTTTATAAAGCATTGATTTTTTTTTCTCAAAATGCTTTTTTATTTTAACTCCATGTGTCATAAGCATTCTTTTCGGTTATTTTTTTTCTTTCTTAACCCTATAACCAAATTCAGTTTTAGATTTTTGTGTTTTAGAATTCAAATATAATACTGATTTATATCCAATAGGTATAGTTATTAAGATTAAGATATTTTTTAATGACGATAAAATATGAATGCAGCTTATGCAACCATATGCCTGTTGCAACTGAGCTTTGTAAGACCTTTTAATACCTGCAGACGACCGACTAGAGGCAGTCCAACTAAAATCGGACAAGGCCGCATGAAATAGTACACACTTGTTTTAATACAGACATCGCAGATATCCTATAAAGAGTTGTATCGTCTAAAAGCAATGATGAAAATGAAACATATACTATTTTTATTCTGATCCAATTAGCTCTTGCGAAGATGTAACACCAATTTATTTACTAATTGGTCTGTCATTGCCCATGTTTTCGAACTGGAAATCAAAGAAAATATAATATTATAGATAAAGCGGAAAATTATTATTTTATCTTATTTTTATAAAATCACTTCAGGATGTTTTTCGACTCTGAAGTTCAGACCAGAGAATTGACCTGTTATATGGCAATTATGGGTTACATAGATTTACTTCCTAGAACTAATTATTTTTCTGCTTTTACCACATAGATGCAATGCCACTGTCGGACACCATAGAAACTAAACTTCCTTTTCCATCAGGCACAATTCACTTTGTTATTAAAAATACAGGGATTAAATATGTAACCGATCAAAAGCTCATATGCGTCGATAGTAGTCATGACCACACCTGCCACTAAAAAGTATGTTATGTATGGTTAGCCTCAATCCTATCTTAAATGTATTTTCCTCTAGTTAGAAAATATCTATAACCTGATGTATTCGGTATAGACATAAAATGTCCGTTTTAAAAGAAAAGGAATCAAAACATTTTTATTCAAAATATTTACCCTCACTTTCTATATATTAGACCAGCGACCAGGTACATGAAGGTCACAATAAATTGAAGAGAGCTCCATTTTTTATATGTTGTAAGGCCATGTCTGACTAGTGGTAATCCAAGTTCGCTACCGGAAAAACGGATGGGAAATGTTTGGTGGCCGAAAAACCTCGAAATTTCAGGCCAATATCTCCTAATCGGTGCATTGTTTAAAACCCATGAGAAATTATTTTAAAGTAGATTAAATTTCCTACAATTTGACTTCAATCGCAGTTCTGTAGGTCTAATAGATTCTGAGTTACGTCTCTTTGAAACTTGGATTTACACTACTCAGGCATGCCCTTACAACATATCAAAAATGCAACTCTCTTCGATTTATTACAACCTAAAGCCTTTTTTTGGTACCCGCCGGCCTATATCTCCACAACGTGTAATCAAATTTTCAATCCCAGGATTGAAAAATTCAGGATTCTGTGATAAAATAAATTCTGAAAATGCGTTTTTGACTGAAATTTTATTGAAGAATCATTTGCTATAATCTTAAGGAAGTGGTCCGCATTTCTGAACAGATGGATATCTGTTGGATATAAATCTGGGGAATAGATTGCAGTTAGTTACTGCACTCGGTCGTGAAACATGAGTTCTGCCGTTGTCATGTAACAGTATAAGTCCCTTCCAATTAACCAGTGTTTTCTTTGTCATATTTTATGGCATACTAAACAATGTTCGTCCACGATGGGTTAATAGCACCAGTAGTTGAAGCAATGTTAAAAAATACAATGAATAAAGTTTCTTATTTTATTCTTATTTGTTCAAAAACTACAAACATACACTGTCAAATTTCCCACAATATACTCATTATAAAACATTTCATTTATTATTTAGCAAATGCTTATTCCGTTGTTAGTTTCAAAAAATTAACTTTATACGGCTTTAATAATTGTAATTTTTACTTTCACTGTCTGGCAGGTGGTCTATAGAGTTTTTGAAAAGAGTAAACAAATCTTAATTACGCAGTTCCTCGGAGGGGACGTACAATGGCATCCCGGGTGTGTGCGAGGTTGACCTTGGGTACTGGTTAACCACTTCGCCTGATAAGCTATAGTAGCATAAAGTGACGTTAATTAAAATTCCTATTGGAAGTTCGTTTATTTTAGTAATCAACAGCCTTAGCGATTGTCAGGATTAGGTTTACGGAAAAAAATCCTCAAGTTCACTGGTTCCTTTTGAAGTTAATTCATTGCAGATGCTTGCAATAGCAGACGTAGTTCTTTTGTCGTTTTCGTAGCTAGAGGCTATAGACAAAAACGAGGAAATGAGTGATTAAAATGCCAATAAGTAAAAAATTAACGGTGAATTTACATAAATGACTTAGCATGGGCTAATGAAGAATGACTAATGAAGACCGAAAAAAAAGATTTGTTAACTGTAACGGAAGCACGCCTTTTAAATATTAGGCGTTTAAAAACCAAAGCGGATGACTCCGTAATTTAAAATTTTCAGAGTCCGTAATTTCAGTTTTCCACATTTATCGCTAGATAATTGAAGCAATTTTGTCTAAAATGGACACTTTGCCGCCTCATGTCTTATCTTTTAAATCTGGGCCTGAACCTGAAGATTTGGGAATTTCAAATTGCTTAACTAAACGAACGAAAAATGCAACAAAGTCAATTTTTGAAATTTTGGATTTATCCGCTTTTGATCATGAAAGCCTCCTACGAACAGTTCTCGTAACTAAATGAATCTTTCATAAATGTCGCTCACGTGGTAGCCATGGTATTAGTAGTAACAAGAAGATGGAGGAAGCCCACATAGATGCGCTAACGGAAAAAAAACATGATAAATAAAATATTGTCTAAGTCACTTTAAGACATCTTTAATAATACTTTGAAAGAAAAACTTTAAAGTTTTCGTAAAAAAGTATACGTTTAAGAAATAAATTCCATAAATAAAATAAATTGTAGGATTTTGTTTATTTAGGTATGATCAGGATCCATAAAATGGTGTAATAAAAATTAGTGAAGACGACTAACATATTTTTCTCCACAATCGCATCAGTATGATAACTACATAATTGGCATTATGAGTTTCGATGCAATTATTAAAATACTATTTCCAACTATAAGATCTCATAATTAAGAAGAAATTATTTTCTCCTCTATTCATAGCTAATCTACCTAAATTTAATTTGGAGAAACTAAATGGCCAATGTTTAGTGTAATTACCAATATTATCTAATAAACAATTATATCATAATTGCTATAGTTAATTTTACATTAAAAACAGTAGTTTAATATTATGTAATATATATCATTATATTTATATCTACTTTTCAAGACTGTTAATAAAGAGCTGAAAGTGAAACTTGCTCTTGAAATTAAGTCTATTCGTTAAATTTGTTTCGAGACTATAATATAATATATTTGTTCATAAGATACTTAAGAATTTATTGCGTAGGATTTTACAGTATTTCGTTTTTACTTGTTAACGTTTTGTTAATTGCAAAATAACGTCTTGTTATTGCTAAAAAGTCAAAAACAGAATACGTAACTTTGGTGAATTACAAAGACGGCAATATGCTTTGAACTAGACTGGTTTTTATACCCCAAATTTCGTTCGCATGTTCTCATTTAATTAATGCATTATATGAATTCAAAGGAGGTAACATGTTATTTACTAAATTAACTACACTAAAGTAGTAACAAGCACATATTTTATTAGCTTGATTTACTTGGTTATTTATTACTAGGGGTGTAACCCTTGTCTGCCTTACGGCGGACCAATTCTAAGTAACAGTCGTAAGAAATTTTTAACTAACTCTGTTCATTCAATTGTAGAATAGAGATACCTCGATATTACTCTAGAAATTAAATTTCTGTTTAGCACTTATTTAGTACCTCCGTAGTAAGCCGTAAATATGAATTTATTGCATTACTAAAACAGAAACTATTAATTAATTCAGAAGTGGATATTTATATCGTTTCACTCTGGAGATATTAATCTCTTATGATCAGTATAACATGCAAAATTAATTATTTAAGTAATGAATTACTATCGCATTTTTTTCGTAGATTGAATCGCCCTGATTTCTTTGATTTTTAAATATAGTAATTAAACAGTAGAACAAGCAATTTCGAGGTATGGACAATGATCATAAAATTTAACAGTGAAATTGAAAAATGAAAAAAGTTTGCCCTTGCGAGTTTGGACTTTTTATTATATTTACTGGGAGAGGGTACCCCCTGTCCCCCTACGACTTAAAGAACTGTTAATTTAATTGTACGACGAGTTGCTCATTTCGTACTACTGCACTTGTATTATTTTTCCAATATAGTGTAAGCAGGAAAAAAAATGCAAAGTCTTTGTACCAGCTTTTGATTTATACTTACTGCAAGTTTACTACAAATTTCGTGTGCTACAAATTTCAACATTTTTCACAATTATACGATATATAATATAAGTTTCATTTTTCAATTTCTCTCCCATTTTCTCATCCCACTCTAAAAATGTACAACGTTCAGTAAAGGGCCCCATACACGGTCAATATTACTGACAGTATTGGAATGACGAAAATACTGAGGAATCACCCTTCAGTATTTTTACACCATACACGATCAATATTACTGTCAGTATTAAACTCATTTTCCATATTATGATGTAGTGTCGACTCAGGGCTATATTTTTGATTTTATCTTCATTACAATGTTTAGTATTATAATAATCGACTTTCTTTTTATGTATGTTTACTATTCTGATCATTTGTATGTACTTTTATTTTTGTAAAACTTCTAACCAAACTCTCTCTGTTCACAGTTAGCTCGAGATAAGAACAATCATCTTTTTCTCACGCAGATTTATACCAACTTTTTTAATGGACAGAACGTGTTTAGCAATTACGATCGCCATGGCATTGGAAAAAAAGAAGAAAAGACGGTTGTGGGTGAAGGATTGGCTATTGGAAAGGGATAAGTTCACCCATTTAAACTTTATCAACGAGATTTCAGTAAAGGAACAATCAGATCACTATAATTATTTTTGGATTAATAAAAACGTATTCAAAAAGTTATTAAATATGGTTTCTCGCCATATTAAAAAACAAGATACAAATATGAGGGAAAGTGTATGCCCAAAACAGAGGTTGGCAATTACCCTACGCTATTTAGCAACAGGCCGAAATTTTGAGGACTTAAAGTTTTCAACGCTAATTTCTCCATCAGCCTGATTGTGATAGAAACCTGTGAAGCTCTCATTTAGACTAGGAAAAATATAATTTTTTTTCCATATACAATACACAATTTTATGAATAAAATTAAGTTCCATTTTGTTGTTATAAGAATGAAGTTTTAAGAAAAACGTTACATAAATCATTCATAAATTTTGAAAAATGTGGCTATGTTTTCAGTATAGCATCGAAAATCAGTCGATGCGTTGCCCCCAACAGCTACAAAATACTGAGGAATGAAAGAAACGGGCATACACGATCGGTAAAACTGCCAGTATCCCCTCCCGTACGCCGGGTTGTACTAAGGAATGATGGAGTGAACCGTCACTCATCAATACCCTACTTCAGTACATCAGTATTGCCCTTACACGATCAGTATTACTGATAGTATCTGACTATACTGTCAGTAATACGTGTATGGGCCCCTTAAAAGATATCCCTTCCATTCTTTCCTAATTGTATTCTGCAGCCTTCCAACCCAAAGGGGCTATGAAAAAAGAAACTCAGTATATTTTAATAATTTATATATTCCTCAGTGTATTTTTTAAATTTATATATTATTATTCTGGCTCCACGTCCTACAAGAACCCGGGCGTCTACAACTACTACATCCAATCAATCATTGCGACCTTCCGCTATTTTCCTCCAATCTTGAACACCTAGGCGTTGTTGATCAGAACCAGTTCTGATTTTAAATATAATAGATATATTTAAACTTACTTCCAAGAAAAATTTAATTATAACAATACATTTTTATGTATCAATTAACACATTGTTTTATGTGTTATTTTGATTGATTTCTATAGCTTCAATAATAAACAGAGGGACCGGAAATAATGGGAAGACAATTACGCCATTGCTGTCCTCACTTTCTCTGCTTCCTGATTAAGGCTGACAAGCTGAGGAAGTGCTCAGCCTTATTCGACTTTTAAATTTAATTGCGCTTGTCTTACATCCACAGATTGATTACATAAGATCTATTATCTTTCAAGTTACCTTCAACAGCTATTTTCTAAGGGTCTAGTCAAAGAAAAAAAATTAGAAACAACGTTATAGTAAAAATTAAGGAAAGATTTAAATCTCATCTATATCTGTATGCTCCGAACATTTTGCTCATAGGAATACTACTAAAGAAAATAAATTAGGGATATTTTACCTAGAAACGAATTTGACGGTAATTTTAATCATTTTAGAGGAACCTGTTCTGTAATTGATAATCCACGATAAATGTTACCGGTCTGATGAATGTTTTATTAGAAAATTTTCGTTTATTTTTATAGAAATATATGTCAGGTCGAGGTGCAGCTGTATTAAGGAATGAAATGGGTTACATTTAATATGGATATATTATTATTGGAATAAAAGTATTAATTTATTTTTATGAAATTGGATTTAAATGTTAATATTAATTTTTGGTTATTTTAGAGATCATAAGAAATTCTTTTTTGCGACTAGGATTAGATGCCCTATTATTTTGAATGTAAATTTTTTTCTTATTCCTATTATGTGGAAAGTAACGTAGGATTCACTAGATAGTTTTAATTTTTTTTTTACCTAATGTTATATTATCCAAGCAAGTATTTTGTCAAGGATCTTAAAATAGCCACCTGGAACATTTTAACTTTACATAGACCGGGGGCCTTGGAAAAGCTTATTACTGAACTAGACAACTACAATATTCACCCAGCTGCTAACCAGGAAGTTAAATGGACTAGCCAAGGTACCTTCAGTTAAAGAGGACACGCGATTTACTACAGTTGTGATAACAGGCATCAAATCTATGGCACAGGCTTCATTGTTAAAGTCCAGCTGTCCAATGTCCAAGCTCCTCAGAAGATGGAGGAATCACTGTGACACTCTACTGAATGAGGGGGAGTTTCAGGAAGGAATGCACGAGGCGGCAATCCAAGAGGGAGACCTGGAACCATCTGATGACGAAGAAATTGCTGAGGCTATTGAAAACTTAAAAACTAAAAACAAGGGCCCAGGTATCGATGGTCTGCCAGCTGGGCTGTTTAAGCATGGTGGAAATGAACTTAAAAGATTTCTTCAAAATCTTATTATGGACATCTCGGAAGTAGAGGAAATCCCTGAAGATAGGTGTAAAACAGCAATCATCCCAATACATAAAAAGGGAGACATCCTTGAATGTGAATGAACTACCGTGGCATCTCACTTTTGTCCTGTGCTTACAAGATACTCTCAAGAATTCTCTTCCAAAGGCTCCTTCCTTTTGCGGAGAGAGAAATTGGCCCGTACCAAGCAGGCTTCACGAAAGGAAAGGCCACCACCGACAAGATCTTTTCTCTGCGGACTATTCTTGAAAAAACGAGGGAACACTCAATCTCAACCCATCACCTTTTCATTGATTTTAAGGGAGCCTATGATACCGTGCTAAGGGACGAGCTATTCAAGGCCATTATAGAGTTAGGTGTTCCACCAAAATTAGTTCGCCTCGTTAAAGCAACAATGAGAAGGGTGCAATGCATGATAAAGATTCACGGGGATGTATCAGAGTGCTTGATGACACATAAGGGACTTAGACCGGGTGATTGGCTGGAATGCTTCCTATTTAACTTTGCATTGGAGATTGCAACCTCACACTGCAGAGCGGTAGAGAGGAACGACTATGATGATTAGAGATTGCTATGAGGAGATCTAGAGTGTATATAGTGTATATAGTATATAGAGTGGCTAACAAGACTACACAAATCCTGGGCTTTGCTGACGATGTAGATATTATAGGTAGGTCATTTATAGCTATGAGGGACGCTTTTATTGCCCTTAAAGAAGCCGCAGCAAAGATTGGTCTGGTCGCAAACCAGGATAAAACAAAATACCTGATGGCGGGGTGTTGAGGCGCAGCGAGAAGAGGAGCTGAGGCCCAAATTGGATAATTTATATTTGAATAGGGTAGATGAATTTGTCTACCGTGGTACGCTGGTAAATGCAAACAATGATATGCAGCTGGAGATGGACAGAAGATTAGTGACTGCTAACAAGTGTTATTTTGGTCTGCAGTGGCACATGAAGAGCAAATCTCTGTCTAGAAGGACTAAATTACAGCTCTACAAGACACTAATATGTCGTCACCTACGGCTCAGAATGCTGGACACTATCCAAGAATCAAGAGCTGGCTTTACTGAGGTTCGACCGGCACATCCTCCGAAGAATGTTTGGTCCAGTGGGTATAAATCAAGAATGGAGACTAAGGACCAATGCGGAACTACAAATGTTTTACCAAGAAGCCGACCTGGTCAGATTTATAAAAGTCGGGAGGACATGTGGCTAGGATGACGGATGACCAAATTCCTATGAAGCTCCTCAACGAACACATCCATGGAACAAGACCAGTTGGACGTCCCAAATCTGGACGTCCCCCTGCGTTGGGCAGACGGCGTCGCTGCCGATGCAAGGTCTATCCTATGGATAAGGAATTGGAAGGAGGCTGCTCTGAACAGGGATGACTGGTGGCGTCTGTTGCAGGAGGCCTTGATCCCCCACGGGTTGTAGTGCCATTAAAGAAGAAGAAGTATTTTGTCAAAAGGTATTGTACTCAAAAAACTTGGGTTAGGCCAAACAAAAAAAGGATATAACAGACAACAGGATCAAAATCAGACAGGTCCTAATTTCAAAAATTGACTTTTTTTCATATTTAACGAGTTCAGACAAGCAATTTTACGTCCCGAAA
The DNA here is from genome assembly GCA_964056705.1 of Troilus luridus. NCBI lineage: Eukaryota > Metazoa > Arthropoda > Insecta > Hemiptera > Pentatomidae > Troilus > Troilus luridus. The sequence goes on along the minus strand of OZ057412.1, from coordinate 97,117,511 downwards.
CTTCAGGTTCAGAACTGGACTAAAACCATGAGAAATAAGATGGACAAGAGTCCTGTTAGCCAAAGTTGATGACTAAACTATATACTATATTATATAAAAGCTATTAAAGTTTTCATACGTAGATGCTTTAGATTTTTTTAAGGTCAATGATTGTTCCGATTTTATGCTGGTTAAACGTAAATCAACCGAATCTAATCCGGAAACCATTTATTTCAATTTCAAGAATCTGAAGAAAAACAAGACGAGATAACATTGTGTTGATGTTAAGCTTAACTAAGACACTTAAGAAAGAAAAAGTGGATTACTCCCCGAACAGAAAAATTCATGTGATTGATTTCAATAAAAAAACAAAAAAAAAAACGTGATTTGGTATTGGGGGTGACATTAACGAAAAGAAGGATTAATAAAGATCGCTTCTAATTCAGAAGAGATATGAGGAATGAGAAGGTGCGACTATTTTTTTGTTTTTATTTTAGCACTTCTTTTATCGGACTAGACTATCATGTAGAAAAGCAAAAGGAAGATACTTGGATCAAATTTGCTGGATGCGCAATTGCGCAGGTGCAAAGGAAAATTAAATAATAAATAAAAAATATTTTTAGTTCTTTTTAATTCTAAGATACCAAATATTTTTACCGTTGGAGAGGAAAATGATTCGGATGGAGGTCAAATAGATAATTGCTTAAATAGTGGTAAACTAAACATTGGAAATTGGCGTTTCCATCCACATTATAGTTCTTCTTCAGGGCTGAATAGATAAGAAACAAAAATATTTAAAACTGAAATAATTGAAATAACGAAAAAAAAATAAAACAATATATAAAAATGAAACTGTTATATTATAGACAAGATACAAAAGAAGAAATAGTTCAAAGCATAAAATAAATTAAAAGTATTATATATATATATATATATTTATTTATTTATTATATATATATTTTTTTTAACTTATTGGTTAATAACAATGCTGATGAAAAACAATATGTAAGTAAAAGAATAAGAAGTTAAATGACAGAATTTGATACGATGAAACTTAAGGATATAAATAATAGATATGTAAAACTCAACAAACCTTGTAAAGTAGGTCACGAGTATGGGGGTGAACGTTAATAACCTACGAAAACTAGGACCAGAAACTTTGAACAAATGTATAACATATGAATTAAATACGTAGCAAATGTATTATATACTATATTTAATATGTTACTAAATTTAATACATTAATTACATTACATTTATCTAGTCTGTTCTGGCCTGAAGGTCTAAATGTCGGGTTTTAATATTTAAGGAATTATTTATTTCACCTCCACATGGACTATTTTCTTATCGATATTTATGCTGTAAACTGATGATTATTCAATATTTTTGACAGTTCATCATTCTTTACACCCTGCGGCAAGAACCACATTTTAAACGTTTTTATTTATTCAATTAATAGTTTATTTATTTATGTAATAGTTAGTTTGTACATATTTACGTTTTTAATCTTCCTGATCGATTACGACATAATTGATATCGACCGTGGTGTCTAGGATGATACGTATCAACTCATTATGAATTAACGTCAGTTAGAAATCCCTTTTCGACCTTTGAGTTATAATTTTAGCCATTAATAATTAACATTAACCAGTTTTAAATCAAAGTTATATTTTATTTAATCGCTTTACTTCACTAAGAGGGTATTTTACTTCTTAGAGAGCAAACAATTTCATAATTCAATAAGAAATGACCTCTCTATTCGATTTTCTATTCGAATGACAATTCAAATGGGTTAATAATTAAACACCTTTTAAAAATGGACTAGTTAATCATTTTTCATTTACAAAAATTATTAACTTTATAAAGTAAACTAATTTAATAAAATAATTTGGTAAAGCTCTCACTCCCCTATAACTAAGCTCCCGAAAGATGTACTTTCTCTATTGATGTAAGACGAGCTATCTCTGGTCGGTATTTATCTCACCTCTGGTTTTGACTCACGATGATCTCTAAATACGAAATGCCGACTAGTTAATTATTTACCTCAGTCTGAGAGAATGCAAGGATTTAGATGATTGTAGTACTTTAAATGATGTAAAACCATTAAAAAAATTGTAACATCGTCCAACTTATTATATAGTTAGATGGAAAATAAATAGCCTATAAACCTAAAAATATTATTATTATTGGGCTATTTACAAAATAACATATAGACCCTTAGTTCCCACAATGGTTCAGGTGGACCCCCAATGGTCTATGTTGGCCTGACAAAAAAATGGGTGTTCAAAATTCGTAAGCGGGAGTCCACGGAAATTTAACTGCTTTCGATAGTGTAGAAATAAAATGTTGGGTTGACTCCACCTATAAATGTAGGCAGATAATATTTTAAGAAGCTCAGCGATTGTTACTTGTAAAAACTTGCATATTCCATATTCAGTACAGCGTGTCGAGACTTGCAAAGCCCCGCCGCTGCCACCGCAACGCTTGTTCAGACGCGCAAAGGGATGAAATACGACCTGGTGTGTGTGTGTGCTTGCAATCTTCCATGAACTTGTTTGATTCTTCACCAATATAAATACGAATGCCAAGGATAAACGTTACTCTTTTGTTTCCGGAATATCGAAAAGAAAAGTAAAGTGAATCAATGTTAGTGTTTGCCAGTGTCGGAAAAAGTATTTACCTGCCTATTTGTTATACTCAGCCGCAACGCAAATTTCCATATTTTATAGATACATTTAATCTTCACATTTTGTTTCGAGTTTTGGGAATATGGTTGAAATGTAGCTGCAGGGGGTCCACAGGAACCAGCTAAATTATAAAAGTGGTCTATGAAAAAAAAAGTCTGGGAACCTCTGCTTTGACTATAAAGGGTCCTATGCTCGGTACCTAACCACTAAAACAACAGAACCACTCAATTCAAATTTTGACTTCATCATTTTCATTGTCTCCAGATATATCGATTATAAGACCTACTCATATTGATGTAGTGGCTGCATAAGCAAAAAAAAAACATTTCTGGGTATAAACGGTTTAAATAAATAATAAAACCTTGTAACACTACAACCCACGAAGGTTCTTTGGATCAGTACTTGGTAGAGAATGTACTGTTTCTTGGACCAGGGTTGTGCAGGCAGGGGCTTTGGCAGAATCACACTCAACAGCCAGGTTTTATTAATTCAGTACACCCACTCTATGGAGTCTGGGTGACCTCCAAGAAGGCCTGCAGTCCTCAACAGGTCCCTCAGATAAAATTATTTATCTATCACAGCCGGATTTGAACACGGAACCTTCAGCATAGCAATTTGCACACTGAGCTAACCCATTCCGAGGTACATATATATGCGATCGAAAATTTTCAAAATAAGTTAATTTATTCAATTTATAAACATGTTGTTGGGTATTTCGTTTAATTGGGGTATCTTATATCCGATTAGAATTTATGAAAGTTTATAATCTTCTTTGGTAATTTTTTTAATTATTTACTTTGGGCTTTTTGTATTTAAACTTTCTTTTATTAGATTCCATTAATTAATCGCAATGAAGAAAGTTCAGGCTGTATGGGAATGTATGGGAATGGGATTGTCATCTGTAGTATTTTAAAAGACATAAAACTCTAAAAATATTATAATTTAATTTATAATCAAACTAATTACAATTATAATTAAATTGTAACATCGTTCAACTGATAAGGTAGGTACATGAAAAAAATCAATACCACTACAACCCTTGAATGGCCTTTGTTTCAGTACATGGTCCAAACTGTACTGTCTAGGACAACGGTTGTGCAGGGAGGTCACTTGTCCGAGATCAAGCTCCGAGAAAAATTAAATTTCTCCAAATTAAGAATATCAACTTTTAGAGCCCGGATGAGCATCAGGGGGTTCTGAATATTCCACAGCCGGATTTGAACCCGGATCCTTCAGCATAGCAACTCAGAACAGTTCATTAAACCCACTTTGTTCGTTGTATTTATATTGTTATATCTACTACTGTACATGAATTATGGGATCCAAACTTTATGAAATGAGTTACTATAGCAAATTCACAAACATTCTCCTATAAGATTCTTGAACATTTTCGACATAATTTTGATTGTAGCAAAAATTGAAAAAGTTCCAGAACAAACACAAACAATAAAATCGGAGTTTGCCTCATAGAATATTATCCATTCTGCCAACGTCACTTATCGTTGCACTCTAAATAAATACTGTAAGTGGCTTTATTTATGTGCCTTGGTAATATTTATTTCTTCTTAGAAGCTGACCTTTCCAACACGATTCGCCTTTTTGTGGCACGAAACAATACCTTCTTGAAGTTGGCGACAAAATGTATTTTATTTATGCTCTATCAGCTAGATATCGATTACCTGGATTATAGGTTCAGTGTTTAATTGCCTATAAATAGATCAGCGAATAAAAGTTCAATCATTAAGACAAAAATCATTAAGTTAATACTACAATTATTATTTCTAGTCTAATATTTAATATTTTTATTTTATTTTATTTTTATAATTCGAAATCTCACGAGGAAATAATCGCTCCGGCCATGAAAACCTTTGAGACAAAATTGTGTAGTTTCCGCCTTCGAATGCAGAAACCAATGTAAATATACTGAGAAAAAATTAATAGAAATGTCTAAATTTCAATACAGTTTTTAATGGAAAATGTCAGTTTTTCCCTGGACACTGATTGAAGTAAATACTTAGTTGTAATAAATAGCTCATATTCCTCAAGAATTTTATTGTAAAAGAACTATTAAATTTTTTTATTTAAATAACCGTAACATAATGTATTAACGTACTTTTAGATAAATCCAATTTAAATCATATTCTTCACATATTTCTTCAAATTACGAATTTGTCAAATGTATTGAGATTATTACAAAAATATATCTAAAATAGTACCTACTAAGAAATTCCTTTAGCGAGAATTTGAAAGATGCTGTATTTAATATAAGAGATAAGATAAATAAATAACCCAGACAGCACAACTAATTCTACTATGATAATTTTAATTAACAATAAACGTTTTAATGGTAGGTATGGCTAATTTTGGAGAAACATAGTTATAGTAATTATAATTATTTATAGTTACATTTATTAGTTTTATTTATATTTTATTTATAAATATAACTATACATAGTTATATATATTATTTTTATCAATGAAAAGAAAATAGGTAAAGAAAGGGGTACTCCAAGACGGATTTAGGATCTTCATCTTGACAGTAAATTAATTCGTTATAATAACCATAGCTAATCTCAATTTTAATAAGAAATTGCATGAAAGCGAATAAGAATGAAGAACCAAACCTTTTATATATATATATATATTCTCCGTATTGATACAACAGTTTTAAAATCGAAATATTATAAAAATATGTACCTGGATTATTTTTTAAAATCGATGCATCCCACTTGTTTTCATCTAAATTCAAAAACAGTGTTATATTTTGCGTAAAAGCTTGTGATCATAAAATCAATCCAATTATCCAGAATTTTACGTCACCTATCATCAAATACTGAGCCCCAATACCTATATGCCTCCAATCATTTTCAAAAACATGTTTTCTTTTTTTAGCTAATTAGTATTTATTGGTCTAATGATTTTTACCCGTTTAATGCTTTTTATTCGACTAAGTTTAACTTCATAACGAATGACGGATGTTTTTAAATTGTTACTTACCGATGACTGATGATTTGTTTATTTTTAGACGAACGCCTCGAATGATCTCGAGTATTTCAACCATCATTAACGGTCAATAATCTATAAATACATATTTCACAACTCTAGTATAAATATTGTTTGTTCTACTAATTAAAATTTATTAGTCAAATATACTCACTAAGAACTAGAAATTGGTAGTTAATGGTAGTCGTTAAAGTTATTGCTGGTAACATTTCCGTGTAAACCAACAAAACACCGCAATTCTCGCCATACTATTACCTATATAATGATACGTATAGTTTCTGATGATATTCAAGTGTATTCCAAGGGTCCACGATATACACATACAGTAGAGCGTCGATTGTCCGTACATCAATACTATCCGAACCTTCAGTTACATGTACTGGCTTCACGGATAAGACATAAGGAGTGGTCGACATTGCGATTCCTACGAAATAAGTTTTAAGAGTATTTTTTGAAAAACTATATTTTCAACAAATATTATAATAAAACTCCAATCTTGTTGTTTCATACAACTATTATGAAACAGATATTCAATATTTTGTCACTTCTTCTTTTTTTCTGAGGCACTACAACTCTTGGAGAGTCAGGTCTTCTGGCAAATCGTCAGCCATAACATTTTGTTACTAGAAACTGTTACACGGCTGATTTCGTGACATGGGTAAAACACAACGAAATGTGCATTTATATATTTATTTATTTTAGACAAACGTGATGATTGTTTATTATTTCCCTTTTTTAAGTGAATTTCGATCATCTGAAGTTTTGAACCACACTCGGTACCAAGAATGTATGTTTCTTTAAACTTAGAATCTGCTCATTTATATTGAAAGCTAATTGGAAGAGGATAAAGTATGCGGAGTTGTTTAGGAGGAAACTGAAGACAGAAACAATGATGTTAATAGATGTTTGTAATGGATAGGTAAGCAATTTCACTCTAGGAGAATTCGCATACCTCTAACCATGATAAGCTACATGTTCGCTTGAATCACCAACCCTCCACACTAATCCAGTTACTTGTAATCATTAGTTAATGATTATTAGTGTTAAGGATGTCCACAGAACTACATATTTAAGTGGTGATCCGCGGAGCCACCTGTGGTGAAGTGATCCTACTTTGCCCAAGACCGCGGGTTCGCAGCCTGAGCCAAGGTTCCGAAGTATTCCAAGCCTATATTGAGTCAGATACTAGTTAAAGATCAATATCCTAATTGAACCTGGATAGGCAAAATTTAGGGCTCCCACTGTTGCATCGTCCGATTGGCCATAGCAGCATAAAGTGACGTTAATTGAAACAAACAAAAAAAACTGGACTACAAGACCTATACCAATCCTTAGTATTCAGTTTATTAAAAGAATTCTAATGCTATATTCCAGTCCTTGTTTGTTCTTTATTTATCAATCCATTTTTTTCCTTTTTTTTTTTTTGGTGACAACTCCATGCAATATTAATTTTCACCCATTATTATATAACAATTCTCCAGTATTTTTTTTCCAACAATAGATAATCTTTTATTACATCAATTGGCTTTTGAATTTTATGATTTAATAAAACTGAAAAAAAATTTACAATTCCTGTTGTTGGGAGTACTGTTACTGTACGACACACACATAAAAGTGAAACCTTCAAAGGGAATAGTTAGTACTGAAAAAAAAATTAGTTCTATTGGGACGTTTCATAGGAATTGTCCATTTTAAAAGGAAAATTTATTAAATAACACAACTTTATGAAATCAAAAAATTGTATTCAAAATATTTGTCCTCATTTTCTATACATTTTCCCTAACGTGTTGTCAAATGTCCAAGGCCAGAACTGAAAAATTCAGGGCCCAGAGATCAAATGACGTCTTTAAATGTAATCGATTAATACCTTTGGGTAATAAAGGAATTAATTGGCCATGCAACACAAACAAAACTGCGCCTATGGGGTTAGTTAACTAGACTCCATTGCCGGTCCCAAGCCCGGATAAAGCAGGAGGGTTGAAAGGAGGGGCCGACCACCCCCCTTTTGTCAAAAAAACAATAACCTGGTTAAAAGAACTCAACAACTAAGCCTCGGATGTCGGACTGATTTACGGAAAAGACCTGGAAAATGGAACACGGCTTATAGATTTGGAACATGGAATGTGAGGACCCTTTTTAGACCTGGAGGTATGCAAGAGTTAGTAGAACAACTGACCCGAATGAAAGTTGACCTCGCTGCAATCCAGGAGGTACGTTGGACTGGTACCGGTGCTCTCAAAAGAAAAGAAGCAACTATCTACTATAGTGGAAGTAAGGAAAAACATGAGTTCGGGACAGCATTTCTGATTGGTAAGAGATTACAATCAGCCGTAGTTGATTTTCAACCAATCAGTGGAAGAATATGCACTCTGAGATTGAGAGGAAGGACCGGACATTTTTCAGTGATAAATATACACGCCCCAACAGAGGAAAAGAACGATGAAGAAAAAGAAGTTTTCTATGAAGATCTGGACAGAATCGTGAGAAGTTGCCCCTCTGGTGATGTGAAGATTGTTATGGGAGACTTTAATGCCCAAGTAGGCAAAGAATCAGAGTTCATACCGACAATTGGAATGAATAGTCTCCATAACAAATCAAATGACAACGGAGAAAGAATGATCAACTTCGCAATATCAAACTCGCTAGTAGTTATGAGCACAGTATTCGCTCATAAAGATAAACACAAGCATACATGGCATTCACCCAATGGCGCTTTTACTCAAATTGATCATATCCTTGTTAATAATTCGTATTTCAATAATATCCAAGATGTGAGATCTTTTAGAGGCCCGGATGTCAACTCCGACCACTTCCTCGTTATCATGAAAGTATTGCTCAAAACGTCTCCCTTCAAAAAGGGGATGATTAAACCTAAGGTCAACAAATGGTCCAAGGAAACGATAAAAGATGAGCAAATACAAAGATGTTTTTCCCTTAGAGTAGAGGAAGGAATCAAAAATACGCCGGTAGTAGAAGATGGATGGGAAGTGAATGCACATTGGAATCATATTAAAGAAATTATAATAGGGACCGCGAGCGAATACTGCAAGATGGACAAGAAACCATCGCGAAATATATGGTTTGATGAAGAATGTAAAGAGGCGATTCGAAGACGAAATGAAAAAAGATTAAAATACCTGAGTATAAGCACAAGAAATAACAAGAAAGAGTACCAGGATGCAAGAAGAGAAGCAAAGAAGATCTTGAAAGGGAAGAAAAGAAAAGCTTTTTACAATAAGATAAAAGATATCGAAAACTCAAGAAGGAGCAATGATACCAAAAAATTTTTTAAAGGAGTGGAGGCGTGTAAAACCAGTTACTGCTCTAGAAGGAGCATGGTGAAAAATGAGGAGGGGAAACTACTGGTGCTGGAGACGGACGTCCAAGTGAGATGGAGGAATTATTTCCAAGGACTACTAAGCCAGACAGAGGAACAAATAAGTGTTTTGTAATGTGACTCGTGTGACAGCCAAGACGAAGCAGTACCACCGGATGGAGAGGATATAGAAGATATTGTTATGAAGCTAAGAAATAACAAGTCACATGGCATAGAAGTCAGATGGCATACCTGCTGAGTTCCTGGAGGCAGCTGGCAGTGCTCTAACTAAAGAACTGCAGGAACTAATTGCTCAAATATGGGAAGAGGAACAGATCCCGAAAGACTGGAAAGAAGCTATTATAGTGCCTGTCTACAAAAAGAAAGGAGACTCCACAGAATGTAAAAATTACAGAGGGATAAGCCTACTGAATACAGCCTATAAGATATTCTCGATAGCTCTGTATAATCGCCTATTGCCCTATGTTGAGAGAAATATTGGAGAATACCAAGGAGGCTTTAGACCTAACAGATCTACTATAGATCAGATTTTTTCCCTCAAACAGATGTGTGAAAAAATGAAGGAGTACAATAATACATTGTGGATGCTGTTCATAGATTTCAGGACGGCCTATGATACAATATCCAGGAATGAGCTTTTCAGAGCTATGAGCGAAATGCGGATCCCATCCAAGTTGGTGCGTCTCGTAATGAGCACGATGGAAAACACAGTTTGCAGCGTAAGGGTAAATGGCTCAATTACGGAAAAATTTGGGATTAGTACAGGACTTAGGCAGGGAGACTCGCTGGCACCTCTACTATTCAATATTGTAATGCAAAGTGTCATTAAAAGGGCAGGATTACTGATGGAGGGAACCATCTTTAACCGGAGTCTAGGTATCCTTGCATATGCTGATGACCTTGTATTAGTAGGAAGATCGCTGATAATCTTAAAAGAAGCTTTCGAGAGGCTGGAAGTGGAAGCTGGAAAAATGGGGTTGCAGGTGAATGAGGAGAAAACCAAGATAATGGTAATAAAGAATAGTAAACAAAACCGACCACCTCATAGCTACACGTTTGGAAGACACACTTTCCAACGAGTGTCAAGTTTCCAGTATTTAGGAAGCCGTATAAATGAGAATTTGGATGAGGAGGAGGAAATCAGAGCCAGGATAGTATTAGGTAATAAAGCATGTTTTGGAGTGTCAAAGCTCCTGAGAAGTAAGCTCCTTAGCCTAAAGTCCAAGCTGATGATATATAAAACCGTGATTAGGCCAGTAGTGACATACGCTGGCGAAACCCTCACACTGAATAAATCCAGCGTGGAAAAGCTGAATAGATTCGAAAGAAGAGTTCTTCGGCAAATATTCGGCCCAGTTCGGGAAAACGACCAACTCAGGATCAGAAGGAACAAGGAGCTAAGTGAGTTATATGGAGACCTTATGATATCGAGCTTCATCAGGAGGCAACGCATCAAGTGGCTGGGCCACTTATATAGGATGGGCGAAGAAAGAACAGCTAAAAAGCTGTATAAAGGAAATCCGGATGGAGTAAGACCTCGAGGAAGGCCCAAAGCTAGATGGAAGGATGCCGTCTGTGAAGATCTGAGGCTGTGTAAGGTCTCCATCACTCGAGCAGGCGATCGGGACGATTGGGGTAGAGCGGTTGAGCAGGCCAAGGACTTTTTTATGAGTCTGTCGCGCCAATAATGTAATGTAACACAAACTATGTATTTTAATATTATAGTTAGTATTGAGTGGAAAATAGTTGACTGGACAATTCTAACAATAGATTGAATTGGTCAGGGAGTGCAACCAGAGATAACACAAAATAAATTAAACATATTATTTAATTGCCCCAACGTTTCGGCCTACGATGTAGGCCATCTTCAGGGCTAAGAATTTGAACATTTTGGATACTTTTTCATTCAAATACAATCTTGGAGAGCAGCAAAAAATGTAATCGATTTAGCCTCAATATCAGTACGTTGAATGACCCGAACACCGAACTTTTTTTCTTTCTTTTTTTTCCACCCTACCTGCCATATCTGGCATACGGGTTTCCCGAACACCGAACTATCATTAAATCGTGTCGTTCTCTAAATCATCAAGCCAATCACTTGCCAATTGAGTGTCCGTAAGAGAAAAAACGCGAGAAGGTTCCGCAGGGCGAGCGAAATCTTGAGAGCGTTAATGCAACAGAACTTTCACCAACGTCGCGAAACAGACACGCCAATTTTCGTTTAATTTACATACCATGAAATTTTATATAAATTAAAATTAAAAAATAATTAATTTGTGTTTATTATAGTATTTCTTTGTTCGCGCTTCCTTGCCTTACGGTACATTGGTTTTGGTTTTTAACATGAATGTATTATACAAGATGAGTTAATTTGTTCTTGTAATTAATGCGACTGTAAAATGACATTCGTAGATGGTAAATTTCTTTTGTTTTTGTAATAAATAAATAAATTCTTTATTTTTTCTGGGATATATCTTTTTAAAACAATACTACAGAAGATTTAATAAGATCTTCAGTGTCTTAGAGTAAAATTCAAAGTACAACAGATTTTTTAAAATTGTGTTATTAGTAATACATTGTATGTTTATTTTCATTAATTTAAGGTGTAATTTAATAATCTTTTTTCAACTACTTATATTATTAGATAAAATATATAATTTAATTAATTAATTAAATGAAAATAAATTGCTTAACAATAATTACCAAGGTAAACGATGTATGAGGTGTTATGTTTGCATGTGGTATAAGTACATCATTTCATATTCCCGATAGGTAAGAGTTTTCATTTGAATTACTTCAAAAATATGAGCGAACGGGCAAACGTTATAATCAATTAGCACTTAGAAAAGAGTGATGTTTTAAATCCTATACATCTTTTAAATTTTATTACAAAATAATAAACATTAAAATATTTAGAAGAACAAGCATTTTTTTAGATCCAAATGACTTATACCACTTTCCAAAAATAGCAGATCCTATTTATCATATTTTATTCTATCTATTTTACTATTTGTAATTATTTTCCTGCTTCATTAATATTTCTATATGTTTCCCTCCCTCTACGTTACAATATTTCCTTCTTTAAAATATTACTATAAAATTTATTCTTTATTTATTTATTTATTAGTTATTAGACAATACTTTATTATTATTCTCTCAGTTTTAAATTTATTTACATAGTTTCTCATCATTATTATTATTACTCATATCCCATTGTTTTATTTCGTATTTTTCAAATAATACCCTTATTTCATTATTTAAATCATCCCTACTTTTGTATCTGGTTTACTCCAATTTCTATTTCATTATTTTATATTATTTCTATATTTTATTTTATCTATTATTATTCTTTACAATTTTTTCCATATCATTCTTATTTGTATCTTGTCTATCCATCCCTGAAGAAGACTTGCAATGTAGGTCGAAACATTATTTTAAAGTAAATAGTTCAATCCTATTTAAGAAATTCTTTCTCTGAACTCGACCCAGACCATTTTCTTCCCCTATTTTTTTTTTATTCGATGATAAAAAAAAATCTTATCTGTGAAAATAAACCTCAATTTTTGAGATAGGTTATTTTTATTTTTAATTATTATGTTGAATAAGGGTCATTATTTATAATAGTACATTGTCCATCTGCATTGTTTTTCATACCTCTACCAGTGAGCATCTTAAACCTGTCATTGCATCACAGAAAAAACCTACTACGCATATGCAGGAGAAAGCTGTTGTAAAATATTTCGAAAAAAAAAATGATTCCTTGTCTTCTGCATCATTCAACAACAACTTATTAATCATTAATTAAAGTACCCATTGATTCTAATTCACATCTGATAAACTTCAACCGATGTTTCTGTTTTATTCGAAAGTTTATATTGGATTTAAAATTTTTAAAAAATATTTTGAGGGTGTGTTTGCGACATAAATCGTACAAAAACATAATTTAATTTATCTTAACAAATTAAATATTTGTTTATTGATAAGGCCTTTTCTCATTTATTATATTTACTATAATATTTCACCAGAGATGGCCTCAATTGAGGTGAAAGAGAAACAAACCAAAACTACTCTGTTCTCGTGATTCGCAAACAAAAAGTCATAAAAAATATCTCAGTTCATCCACCTACAAACATGAAAAAACTTCCTCAAATCCCTCAAATTTAGATGTTATTTAATCAACTTATCGTTGTGCAAACTATATGATGTCATACATATACCTAGATATTTTTCTGTAATTTTTATTATTAATTCATCATTTTCTATAATCTGAAACATTCTTTACAAACAGCATTTTCACTATATATACATATATAAGTACTTTCATCCCTCTAAACGTATGACTTGAATGAACCCATTCATTTCAATCCATTAAAAAAATAAAAGTACTATGAAACTTTAAAGATAATTCAAAAGAATCTTTCCTACAGACATACAATACCTTGGAGTAAGCATTTGATAGGAGAATGGCATGGGTTCCAAGAAAAAACGCTAGGCCCTAAATTTAATGTATTCACTATTCAGAAACAATCTAAATTAGAAACAAGAAAAATATTAAGCATGTTCAATGACTTACTAAAACCTGTTTGGACCCATGTATAAAAAATTTACTGCATCGCCAAACAGTCTGACAGAAAACGACTGAACTTTACAATCAAGAAAACTCACAAAAGCACCATTGTATGTCAGTAACAAAACTTAGCATACAAATATACTACAAACGCGTTCAAGAAAAATTGCACGAACCCAGTAAACATAGAATATTCACGACTCAGATGCATGAGGACACAAGGAGATAACTAAAAAAACTGTTTTCATAGGAAGTTAAATCATACGGTTCTTCTTCATCCCTCTCATATCATTTTTTGTAATTTTACTCAATCATTTTAAAGCAATCATAAACATAATTTTTTTTTTAAATATGAATGATCAAAATTCTTGTAGATGCATGGAATTGTTAAAGATATTTAATTGTTTCTCTCCTTAAGATTCCACCATGTACAAATGTTATTGATTATCAATGGAAGATTAATTCATAATCATTTCTGGCTTATACAAAACGACAAAGCACAGGTAAACTACAAAGATCTTTAATAGGTATTGACTTAATATTAAACCAATCCATTGGACTGGCCCCAATAGACTCAATAGACGTGGTGGTATTTTTTTCTATTCTGTGTCGAACACTAACAAGAATCATAATGGCCAATGTAATTGAGTTGTTTATTGTATCTATGTAAAGCTTGGAAAGTAATCATCTTAAATAATATATATATTAAATTCGGCGTTTTTTTATTTCGTATTTCCATTAATTACAATAAAACGAAGATTCATTCATGTGCCTCATCAATATACATTCATTATTCGCATAGTTTATTCATTAATTTCTCATTAACTTTGATTAGTTGTTTAATCAGTTTCAATTATAATTTAAAGTTCAAAAAGTAAATAACGATGGGAATGATTGTATGTATGATGGTTTATAATTTAAAAATAATTATATACCCCGACATATAAAATTATTATTATTTATTATACCCCCAATGGTATTATAACACTTTTTAAGTTCCCTCAATTTATGTATTCAACTGAAATATAAGCGTTTGAAATCACTAATCGGTAACTATTATATTTTGGATAGAGGTCCATCCTTGTGAGGCTTTGTTATTGTTTTTCTTCACCGATTACAAAGCTCTATTATTGAAAATAAAAATGAAAATCGCGTTGCACTAAATACTTAATATATTTATATGTTTCAATATATTTATTCAATATAGGTATTATGTAAAAATACATATAATACCTCTTAGGTTATAGCGTATACCTTGATTATATAACAAATCAAGAAATATAGACTACAAACAAACATTTTAATAAAATTTATATTCTAAGAATTAATATAAATAATGAAATTTATTTATTATAGAATTTATAAAAGACTGTACCAGGAGTTAAATATATTTTTTTAATACAAACATAAAATAAAATATAATATATAAATATAAGCAAAAAATCGAAATTTAAGTTATATTATTTTTAGTTATTTCAAAACAATTTCTTTTTTTAAGATGCTATTATTACTATGTCATCCGTGCCTCACAATTCATTCCCCACAACTAATTTACAATTAGATCTTACCGTTGAATACAAATATTAAGAAAGAATACACAATACTGGATCCTGTGAACCTATACATAATATAGGCTAGATTTTTTAAATTGTTCACCCGACTTCAAAAAGGCGATTTATTTTATCCCTCAAAATAAATGGATTATTTAAAATAGGTCCTTATTTACAAATAACAAGTTATGTCACAAAAGGCAGTAAATGAATTATGTACGAACATTTTCTGCCTAGTGAAAACGTATGTGGACTAAATGAGCTTACGCTTTAAATACCACCCAGAACCTGAGATGTTTTCTTGTCAAAGTAGAGGGTGGCAAGTAGAGAAAAGAATTCCAAACATGAAATGCCAAATTTTAAACTTAATTTTAATTTGTTTTTGTAAATTGCTAGAACATAAAAAATACATTAAAAAATTGAACAAGGCTCCCTAATCCAAACGAATCTTCCTATATTCCTTTCTCGCCAGGTCAGTGGTATGTTCTTGGAGTACGCGAAGTAAGATTTAAAAGGCGTACTTGTCCACTCTCTCCCGGAAAAATTATTATCTGTCATTTGTTTAGAGATTAATCAGGCGATTGGAGATAGTTAATCACATAGTCCTTCATGAAGAGAACCAGGAAATATCAAAGTGGCTGGATCATTCATTGGACGAAAAATTAATGAGCTATATATATATATATATATATATATATATATATATATATATATATATATATATATATATATACAAATTAGTGTGGTTCGAATATCTACTTAGGATGGAACTAGATAGAATCGCCAGGAAGACCTACGCAAAAGAAAAATTTGATATAATAAAGAAATACGCAAAATAAAAAGGAAATAAGCCCAGAGGAAGGTCTCGCAAATCCTGGGAAGACAGCGTAAGGGATGCTTTCAGGAGGAGAGGAGCGGTCTGGAGCCGAAGAAGAGAACTGGTTCAGGATTGAGATACTTTGTCCAGGCTCTATAAGAAGGATCCTTACACTGCACAGCGGTAGAAGAGGAAAAGAGTATGATGATGATGATGAAGTATATTAAACAATTCAAAACTATTTAAACAAGTATGAACTAAAAATAAAACTAGAATAATAAGAATGTCAAAACCAATACATAAATAACAGCAAAAATGTGCCGAGATAAATTAAAAATAACTTTGATTAAATTTAAGATGATGAAAACATTCAAAACTTCGTTCAAATAAATAATCGTTCTCGACTTGTCCTTGAAAATCTGCACCGATATAATGATGTTATCTTTCTATAACAAAAATATTTTAAAAACATCTTCGAATTCACATTCGAAAAATGATACTTTTTTTGCAAGTATCGAATTACTCGGCAGAAAATCTCTTAACACATCTTCGCAGTTATATGTTTCAGTTCAGTTTTTTTCAATTGAAAAAAAAATATTTATTCAAATTTACCACAGCACAGTAGTAATACATCGAATAAATATACTGAAAGATATATAATGGCATGAGAAAAGGGCAAGTAGAGAAACTACCCAATGGTAGTACTCGAATTTCGAAATATAAAAATGAAAAACGCTCAAAAACAATATATCTAAGTAGTAATTTTAAGTAATAAGAAGGATAAACCAAAGTAAAACAAATTATACAACCAAAGTCAATTTTATAATTGTATCCAAAAAGGATAAAAAATAATATGATGAAGTAGTTTTGCGAAAAAAATTAAAATTAAATATAACTCAAAAAAATAGCTTTTTCATTATCCATTCAATCGTGTGTTTACAGTTACTGTCTATATCAAAATCTTTCTCAATGTAAAATAAATGCAAACAGTTATCCTCGAATTATAGAGTACATAGATATTTCTAGCAAAAAAATAAACTAGCAGTATCAAAACAATTTTAATAATCTTATAATATTTACTATATTCCAAAATTCGTTGTATTCACTTCAATAAAAATCTGCATACTCTATTCCAAATGTATCCCAAAACTGTAGATTACTTATCCATCTTCAGTATCAGTTCCGCAGGTTGTCGCTTCGAGTTAAGTTTTAAATTTTCATTTGTTTCCTTTTTAAAAATCTCAAATAAAAATAAAAATAATTACTTGCTGTCTTTTTTTAACTAATAATGGCTGTATATATATTAAAGAACCGACTTACCCATTCTGTTTAGATTATACTAACAAATGTATTTCGAAATATTTGTTGACCCGTTCATTTCTTAATGAAACGATCACCGAAATAAACACACTCCCCACAGTTAAACTATTTTTTTCATACTAAAACTCACGATTATTGTTATTTTCGAGAATATTAAAAAGGAAACGAATGATAAGTTAAAACTTGTGATAACTCGAAGCGACAACCTAAGGAACTGTAAAGTCACAATACATTCTAATTTCTGTACTGGATAAATATATATACATATATTATTTATAATATATATTCTGTACAATAAATAAGGATTAATATTTTAGAGTAAAGATTTTAGAAAAGATTTTATTTTATTTGTAACTTCAGCAACATTAAAGAAGATTATCCAAAGAGTTCATCACTTGTTTATTTTAGTTTATTAATTTATTGTAAACAATATTTAGTTAATCCCCTTGCTCCGAATATATTCTAGACTTACGTTTGGAGCTGAGGTATCTGGTCGTAGCGTTGCGGCGGTTACGAGCTGCGGCGGTGCACTGGCCGCTCCGCCTAAGGGTGTCGAGTGGGGGCACTCCTACCCCGAGCTTAGTTTCACCGAATCCGAATGTTCTTCTGGAGTGCGGAGGATCTGGAAGAGATCTCGATCAGAGGACAAGGCTGCGATCTTGCGATTCACGAAGATATGGCACCATCTAAAAAAAAAAAAAAGAGTGGATCTATTTTCTATTAGACAAGTCGATATGAAATAAATAAATAATGACCTTGAATGTACGAACTCCAATCGCTTTTAAGGTAAGGCGTAAAACCTGTTGGTCATTAACGCTCAAGTTGTTTGGTTTTAAAGGGAACAAAATGCTGATGGTAATCATAGCCATCATAACTAAACAAAATATAATAAAACCGATTTATTATTTTATTTTATTTTTTTACTACACTTTATTTTTTATTTATGCTTTAATCCTCACACCGTACAGCGGTAGAAGGGGGAAAGATTATGATGATGATACTTGTATTATTTATTTATATTATATTCTAGTGATTTATTATTGTACTTTTATGTTTCATTTGTATTACAATAATTTTATTTTATTCATTTATTATTCAAGGAAAAAAATGTTTTTATTGACACTGTAAACAGAGGTTATAGATAAATGAGAAGCGAGGGGATGGTTGACTGGAAGATAGACGTAAGGAAGAAAATAGTTGGGGGTGGAGTCAAATAAAAACACTAAATAAGTGGTTACTTATTTAATTGTGTGCCGACGTTTCGTATAGACGTTCGTATAGACTATAATAAACGTGCCGACGTTTATTATAGATAAATAATAGTTTCAAAAACTATAATAAAAAACTTGCTTAGTTAGGAAGTAACATTAAAAAGTAGAAAATAATCTATATATATATATATATATATATATATATATATATATATATATATATATATATATATATAAATTGTTACGGGCTACTGGGTGTAAAATGGACTAAACTATTACTTAATTCAAGAATCTAATATTTATTAACAAATTAAAAAGAATACAATGAGATTATTTAAAACAATTAAATTATTAAACTAATATCAATATTACAATAATAATATTCTACTAAATGTTATCTAATTTCTAAGATAATAGGATATTGCTAATACTAAATAACTAAACTATTTATATATAAATTCGTACAAATACAATAATATTACACTATAGTTTACAATTACAAATTATCACTTACAGTTCGCTAACTAAAGTCCACCGACCGTAAGACTCTCCAAATATGACAAACTGACCCACAGTTTATTACACTTATTAAACGGCCACTAATTGTCACTGTTGCTCACTAAGCACTTATTACAGACTGATACTAACTCACTGTAACTCACACGCACTATCACTAGTTAACGACTGCTTATTACTACTGGCTTATTACTCACTGACTTATTACTGACTGGGCCGGCCGAACAGCTCGCCTTTTTATATAGGCAAGGTAGGTCGGGGTGGGACAATTCTCGGAAGGACGAGGACCACCTAGACCGACCCAGAAAGATCTACGTGATTCTATAATCCCTTCCGCTTAATCCCATTGTTTGTCTTATCCTCCCAGCCGGTCCTTCTCCCCTCTCTGACCGTAACACTGCCCCCTCCTTAAAAGTGCTCTGCCCCAGAGCATAGTCCGGAGAAATCGGGCAGCTATGAGCTACTACGGATGGAGACGCTTTTCCTTTCCAGGGGTTAAACGTGCACACCAATATGGCGACTCCAGAGTTGGCGAATATCTGTTCAAGCATGTTCCTGACAACCTTCCACTCCAGGCCGTCATATCCACAGCCCAACTTAGGGATCGCGAGCTTGGTGACACGCAGTCTCAGAAGCGTACTCCGCAGGTCGTCGAGGCTTCGCCGCAGTGCGTCATATGTGGGCTTCTGATCAGTAGCACACTTGGTAACTAAGTAGAACAGGTGTCGTCCTTCGTGCGTATGGTGGAGTGCTTTCCCGACGCTTGGTCCTTGGCGTTCCAGTTCCTTAGTTCCAGCAAACTTCTTCCTGAAGACCGTTGCAATCCCTCGGGAAGTCCTCAGATCTTCGGCGACACAATGGGCCAGAGAATAGTCCGCGGGTAACGAGAAGATATCTCTGTATACTGTCTGAGTTACTCCACGGGAACCTTGTACCTTAGGTTGTGCAACTGATACCTTACTGGTCTCCACGTTGTTGAGGTACCTGACTTGCTGGTCTTTTGTCGTGCCATGGTCTCCTTTGTATGGGGCCAGTCTATTAAAATGGACTACCCTGGGTTTTCCTTTTGGCTGCTTTCTGATCCTATAGATGACGTCGTTTATCCTATTGATGATCTCAAACGGGCCATCCCAGGAGTTCTGAAGTTTAGGTGAGTAGCCTCGCCTTCTTCGAGGATCATGTAGCCAGACCAAATCTCCAGGTTGGAATCCACCTTTCTCTGCCCTGATGTCGTAACGCTCCTTCATTCTGTCACTGGCTCCCTGGATGTTTGCACGAACCTTCTCGTGGATGTTATCCATCCGCTTCCGTAGATTCGTGACGTACTCCTCTCCGGCAACTTCCTCATTAGGCTTGAACCCGAATTTCAGATCACAAGGCAGACGAAGTTCTCGGCCGAACACCACATTTGCGGGGGTCTGCCCCGTTGCTTCATGGACTGAACTGCGGTAGGCTAACAGGAATAGGTGAAGATACTGGTCCCAGTCTCGCTGATGGTCGGAGACAACCTTAGATAAATATCGACCCATTGTCCTGTTCATGCGCTCCACCATGCCATCTGATTGAGGGTGAAGAGGTGTCGTCCTGGTCTTCCGTATTCCCAGTGCTTCGCACATCCCGGAGAAGACTGCAGACTCAAAGTTTCTTCTCTGGTCAGCGTGAAGTTCCATGGGTACTCCAAATCGGCTGACGAGCTGCTTCACAAGTACGTCTGCAACGGTGACTGCCTCTTGATTCGGAAGGGCATACGCTTCCACCCACTTAGAAAAGTAGTCCAAGGCCACGAGAATATATCGGTTGCCTTCGTCCGTCACAGGGAAAGGGCCAGCGATGTCGATTGCTATCCTCTCGAACGGTGCTCCCACGTTGTACTTCTTCATAGGGGCCCTCTTTCTTCTTGTTGGCCCGTTAGAAGCCGCACAAGCCGCACAACGCCTGCACCAGTCCAACACATCGTCCTTAAGGTTTGCCCAGTAAAAGCGTTCACGAACTTTTTCCAATGTCCGGTGAACTCCAAGATGGCCACCAGTTACACCGTCATGTAGTTCCCTAAGCACTTCAGGCACTTTATTCCTTGGAACGATGAGCTGTAGCCTACGCTGATCTCCTTCCGCGTTCTCCAATGCCCGTTTCAGCAGCCCGTTGTCCACTACAATGGAGTTCCATTGGGCCCAGTACGTTTTTATATTCTTCGACATTGGAGCCACATCCTGCCAGGTCGGTCTTCCTCGCCCCGATATTTTCCATTCCTTTATTTGTTTTAAGTCCGGGTCCTCGTCCTGTTCCTTTGACACCTCTGTGTCCCGCCAACTGTCGATAACAACCGTTGTCCTCAATACTGTTCCCTGCTTCTCTTCTTGTCGGGAACAATGCCTGCATTCTTCATCTTCACATGGTCTTCTTGACAGCGCATCCGCATTCCTGGGGCTCGTTCCGGAACGATGAGCAGATTCAAAGTCGTACTCTTGAAGACGCTCGATCCACCTCGCCACTTGTCCCTCCGGTGACTTGAATCGCAGCAGCCACATTAGAGCCGCGTGGTCCGTTCTCAGCAGGAACCTTCTTCCGTATAGATATTTATGGAAGTGCTCTACGGATTTTACTACTGCCAGAAGCTCTTTCCTTGTGACACAGTAGTTGCGTTCCGGAGCTGAGAGTGCTTTGCTGAAATATCCAATCACCCTTTCTTCTCCGTCTTGGAGCTGAGAGAGGACACTTCCAATGGCGATGTTGCTGGCATCTGTGTCAAGTATGAACTTGCCCTCGGGACATGGATAGCTCAGAATAGGAGCACTACTCAATTTGCTCTTCAGCTCCTCGAAGGATGCCTGGCACTCGTGATCCCAATGGAAAGACCTTTTCTCCTCGGTTAGCCTGGTAAGAGGTTTTGCGATGTTAGCGAATCCTTTCACGTACCTCCGGTAATAGGTGCAGAGCCCGAGGAAACTCCTCACCTGGTGCTTATCTCGAGGTACTGGCCAGTCGGTGATCGCTGCTATCTTCTCTGGGTCAACAGCATCTCCGTTGTCTGACACAATATGCCCCAGTTAGTTGACTTGCCTTCGGAAGAGATTACACTTCTTCGGGTTCAACTTTAGGTTTGCTGCACGCAGTCGTTCGAAGACCTTCTCCAGATTCTTCAGATGGTGAGGGAAGGACTTTCCCAGCACAATAATGTCGACTAGGTATACCAGGCATACCTCCCAAGAGAGACCTCTTAACACGTTTTCCATCAGCCTCTCGAATGTGGCAGGAGCATTGCAAAGCCCGAATGGCATTATTGTAAACTGCCAGAGCCCAGTGCCAATTGAAAACGCCGTCTTCTCTTTATCCTCAGGTGCCAATCCAACCTGCCAATATCCACTGCGGAGATCCAAAGTAGAGAAGAGTTTACACCCCTCTAGGGTGTCCAGCGTATCGTCAATCCTGGGAAGCGGATAGCTGTCCTTCTTGGTGACATTGTTCAGAAGACGGTAGTCTACGCAGAACCTCGTTGTGCCGTCTTTCTTCTTCACCAATACAACAGGAGACATCCAGGGGCTACTCGAAGGCTCAATGACACTGTCAGCCGCCATCTCCTTTATAACCTCCTCGGCGTCCTCCCGTTTGGCTAACGGCAGCCTCCGCGGAACCTGTCGGATGGGCTTCGCATCCCCAGTGTCAATATTGTGCTGGACGATATCCGTTCTGCCCCGTGGTCCTGGTCCGATCTCGAAGACGTCAAGCCATCGGATAATCATATTCTTCACTTCCTCGCTCTGTTCGGGCGAAAGGTCGCGACATGATTCGTCCAAAAATCCTTTAAGTTCCTCTGGGAGTCCTCGAAGCTCGGTGGGATGACGTTGCAGCTGACGAACCACTGAGGTAGCGGTGGTACACTCCCCGACTGGTGTTCCTTTCTTCAGCGTTACCGGGAAGCTGTTCAGGTTCATTAGCCGAATTGGAGTGGTAGGTCCGATCTTGATGAGAGACCTAGCAACCAGTACGCCGCGTCCAACCTCTTGTTCTTCGTGCCTTCCAGGTTCGAGTAGTGCACATTGACCCGCGGGTAGATGCCCTTCGACCGTCCCATGCGTCACGATTTGGCTCCGTGCAGGTAAAGCGGTGTCTTCTGGTAGCAGCACTCGAGCGCAGAAGTCCTTTTCCTGCCGAAGTATGACTTCCTCGTCTCCTAGCGTCATCACACCTCTCGACATATCCAGCTTGATCCCGTATGTGATCATAAAGTCCATACCCAGTATGACGTCCTCATCTATATCTGCCACGAGAGCGAGGTGCTTCAGATGTTGGCCCCCGATGTGGAAGGTGGCATCTGTCTCCCCGTAGACCTTGGCTGGCTGTCCCGTTGCAGTCCGTAATGCCCAAGTGGTCGGTATGATCTTCTCAGCTGGAAGTGTCTTCGAGTTCAAGATCGTCATGCTCGCTCCGGTATCCACTAGAAGACTTCCCAGCTGCCCGTTCACCATCCCATCAACGTAGAAACTGTTCGTGCTGCTTCCTATCGACGCAACTCTGATGGTCTTCCTGGGGGCTTTGACGTTACGGGTTGGACATTTGCTTCTAGGATGTCCAAGCTGGCCGCAGCCCCAACAGTGTATCTCCTTCTTATGGGTCCTGAGAGCATCCAACACTTTCGTCACAATGTCTTCGATGCTAGGGACCACATTAGGTTCCGCTTCTGCTGCTCGAACTCGCGCATGGCCCCGTACAGACTGTCTAACAGCTTCAAACTCCATGGCCTGAGATAATGCGTCTCCCGACGTTTTCGGCCGGGCGAGCTTCACTGCTTGTTGTGTCTCTGGGTCCCGAAGTCCATCCAGGAATTTGTCGACAGCCAAACTCTCGTAGACATAGTCGGTGACCGATTGGTAGGCGTTCCTCACCAGCCGGGCAATATCCGCTTCAAATTCCTGCAGCGTCTCGTTGTCCTTCTGGACCCTGTTTCTTAGCTGTGAGCGATATAGCTGGTCCATGTGGCGGTGGCCGAAACGCATCTCCAGCCTTCTAATCAGCTTCCCGTAGTTAGACCGCTCCGACATGGGCATTCCCTGCAGCACTCTCAAGGCGTCTCCACGCAAGGCCAGGCACAACGCTGAAGCTTGGGTCTCCTGTGACCACCCGTGGATCGAAGCCGCTGTCTCGAAGAGAGTCATGTAGTCCTCCCACGGCGTCTTTCCGTCGAATACTGGAATGGTGTTGTGAGCTGGTGGCGTCCCATTATAGGCGGGTAGAATGCTATTACGATGGCTGCCCTCGGAGGAAAGGTCGGTGTCGTTCGTCGGTGGATTGCTCTTACGTCCCTCGAGAGCTTCCATTCTTAGCCTAATTTCGTTCACTTTTTCTCCTAGCCTAGATTCTATATCAGCTACTTTATTATTTACATCGGCTAACATATTATCTACATTAGCTAACTTATTATCTACATTTTCCATTAACTTAGTCTCTAATGTGCCTATCTTAGACTCTAATGTATCCATTAAATCATTTTTAACAGTGCTTAACTCATTACCTAGCTTATTTTCTACATTGCCTAATTCACTTTTAACACTGCTTAATTCATTACCTAGCTTATTTTCTACATTGCCTAATTCATTTTTAAAAGTTGCAGACAACTTGCTTAAATCAGTTTCAAACAGAACGTCCTCTGGATTTTCCCCTAACTCTACAAAAAATTGACGCAAGCGATGTTGCAGTACACTTTTATTTCCGGAAGAATCCAGATCACGTTCTTCTAATTCCCGTTTTAAATCCGCAACTTTTAAATCCATCAATTTAAGACTTTGAGAAGCCATTTTTCAAACAGTAGCCCAATTATTACAAAATGCTAGACAAAATAACAATTACACAAGATCCCACTTCTGACACCAATTTGTTACGGGCTACTGGGTGTAAAATGGACTAAACTATTACTTAATTCAAGAATCTAATATTTATTAACAAATTAAAAAGAATACAATGAGATTATTTAAAACAATTAAATTATTAAACTAATATCAATATTACAATAATAATATTCTACTAAATGTTATCTAATTTCTAAGATAATAGGATATTGCTAATACTAAATAACTAAACTATTTATATATAAATTCGTACAAATACAATAATATTACACTATAGTTTACAATTACAAATTATCA
Source organism: Troilus luridus (assembly GCA_964056705.1). NCBI lineage: Eukaryota > Metazoa > Arthropoda > Insecta > Hemiptera > Pentatomidae > Troilus > Troilus luridus. The sequence continues at coordinate 97,092,385 of OZ057412.1, read as the reverse complement.
CTTACAGTTCGCTAACTAAAGTCCACCGACCGTAAGACTCTCCAAATATGACAAACTGACCCATAGTTTATTACACCTATTAAACGGCCACTAATTGTCACTGTTGCTCACTAAGCACTTATTACAGACTGATACTAACTCACTGTAACTCACACGCACTATCACTAGTTAACGACTGCTTATTACTACTGGCTTATTACTCACTGACTTATTACTGGCTGGGCCGGCCGAACAGCTCGCCTTTTTATATAGGCAAGGTAGGTCGGGGTGGGACAATTCTCGGAAGGACGAGGACCACCTAGACCGACCCAGAAGGATCTACGCGATTCTATAATCCCTTCCGCTTAATCCCATTGTTTGTCTTATCCTCCCAGCCGGTCCTTCTTCCCTCTCTGACCGTAACAATATACATATAAAGTTCGTCCTGACTGAAAAGACCACGGCAGAGCCATAACTGCATAAGCTACAGGCTTGAAATTTGGAGAGAATTTTTGAAAATCAGTCCCCTGAGAGGGTGAAAAGGGTGACAAAACTTTTGTAATAAAAAAACCCTAATTTTTAAAGCGAGCACCATAAAATTTTAGATTTAGCTTCTACATAAAAATATAGAAATACGCGTTTTTTTTTTATTTGAAAATCGACCTCTAAAAGTGTAAAATACGGGAAATCGTATCATGTTATCTATACAATAAATAATGAGAGAGTTCGTCCTGACCGAAAATACCATCGCAGAGGCAAAACGGCATAAGCTACAGACTTGACATTTGGGCAGTAGGTATATTTTAAGGCATCCTGCCAGAGTGTGATTTTTTGATACTTCTCTTCAATCTTTTTAGTAATAGTTCCAAAATTGTATAGATAAAAACTAGATTATAAATTGCCAAGTCTACAGACGGCGCGTTTTTTTTCCTCTCCTGTAAAATCGCCAAAAGCGTACTTAGTATTTATTGTTTGGACAGCGACGATATGTAAGCTCTTAGCAAAACTACAAAAATGTTCTAGAATTAAATTGGAAAAATCCAAAAATAAATTGGAAAAAAAAAAATTCAAATCAATCAATGGAAATCAAAATATGCACAATACACGAACTAAAATTTACATTACATCGGTATTTTAATTTGGCATATGACCAAATGGTGGCTGGATAGCGAAACGTTGACTGAGTTTTTCCATTATTTTAGAGCCTAAAGGTATTGTTTTTGGATTTTTCCTATAATTGGATCTTTGGGGTCTAATACCATTCCTCAACATTTAGTGAGGAATTTCCACTGCTATTTAATGCCTTGTTCACGCTTTTTGTTTTACTGATTTCTAGGCCTCTTGCCTCATAGGCTTCCAGCAGTTCATCATAAAGGAAGCATTGCTTTTAATATACCTATTTTATATTTCGAGATAAAATTCAATCAGAAAAATTTAAAAAAATTAAACATTTGCTAGGAAACCACAAAAAGCTTATTGATTTTAATATGCCTGATTTATATTTCATGACATAGAGCTTTGGGGTTCCACTAAGCCATCGAATTCCTCCCGCATCCAATCTTTACAATCCAAAATCCTTCGGAAAATCCTCAACGCTCCTTACTTTGTTACGAACAAAGTAATCCATAATGACCTAAACGTCCCGTTTATTGCTGATTTGGCCCGAATCCGATATCAATCTTTTCATGACAAACTTCATTTCCCCCCAAACCCACTAGTTTCAAACCTCGCAACCTCTTCAATTCCTGATAATCCTCCGAGGCGTCTGAAAAGAAGATGGCCATGTGACCTTCTAAGCTGAACTTTTTATTTGAGTACTACCACTGGGTAGTTTCTCTACTTGTCTTTTCATGTCAATTTATTTAATCATAATATTTACTGGATGTATTCTGTATACATTTGTAAATTTCAATAAATATATTTAAAAATAAAAATAAAATATATTTCATGATAAAACTCAATCACGAAATATTAAAACAATTCAAACAAGATAAAACCTCTATAATATATGAAGCAATTTTTCAAGAGAATTCGAGATCCGGTGGAACTACCATATGTTCAGGTAATTCTTTTAATTTAATTAGTTTTAAGGTGTTTGTTTTTTTTTAAATGAATAATGATTTATATCAATAGAATTTCAACGCATAAAAAAATCATTTAGTCTAATGTAATATTTTTATGTTAACTTATAAATATAAACTTTATAAATTTGATGAGGAAATGGAAATAATACAATCTTATCGAGAAAGGAACGTAACCGCCACTTTTAGTGAAAATTCGATTTCACTCCTCATAAAATTTTCATACCGTGGGCTAAATATGAAAATAGTTTCTTAAGGAGTAAACTCCAAAAACAACCATAAATTATTTTTATAAAATTATTTTTATGAATTTCTACTTTAATAATAAATATAAGTAATTAAAGCATCGGATCATAAGTTTAACTTACAAACTTGATTGGCCAGTATCGCAAGATTAAGTCCAGGGTAGTGATAGCTGTCAACACCAAGTCCCAATCTCCTAAATTAATTCTACCCGCAAAGAAAGACCTAGCGAGCATGGAGATAGTGTAATAATGTTGGACATGGGATTTCTCAGTGTGTAGAGCTCCTAATGGCTAAACAGAAGGTCCCGGCTTCGAGTCCTTTTTAACTAGAGGAGAAACAGCTGTTACCCCTACAGAACATGAGGGCATTGTGCTCTGTACATGGTAGTCACTGTATTATTTTTAAGACAGCGGACTTACAAGGAGGTAATATGTTCGATATCACGTTTAACCGCTAAGTTCTTTTTCCTTGTTAGAGGCTGATTGAGCTGTGATCACGGTCATCCGCAAGGTTTTCCCCGGAATTAAGAGTAGCCACGTTATAAAGGCTGGGTGAGCCCCATGAATTTGTAGATTTCAGAGAGTCCATACGTAGCTATTAAGGAATTACGAAATTTATATTCCAGAGGCGGATTCGAAATAGGAACCTAAGGATAGCTAAGGATTAAGAATAGCAAGTCTCTACAATGCTCGAAAATAATCAAACATCTAATGGTACTCCAATTTAGGTATCATTATTATGCACAAAAAAAAACCCTGTACCACTACCGCCCCTGAAGGGTCTGGGGTCAGTACATGGTAGAGACTGTACTGTTTCATGGACAACGGTTCTGCAAGGAGGTGACTTGTCCTAGGTCACGCTCAAACGCCAGATTTTCCCCCTTATTCTGGGTACCCTATTTTTATAATATTTTATAGAGGCTGGGTGGGCCCCAGGAGGGTCCTAGATCCTATATGATCCATCTCCCGCTGCAAACAGACTAAATAAAAATCATGACTTGCAGCGAGATAGGGAGGGAGGGTTTAATGACAAGTCAGGGGGGCGCGAGACCAGTTGAAAATAAAGAAAATTCAAACTTAGTTTTGATTATTTTCTCTTACCGGTACTTGTTTATCTTAAGATGAAAGTTATAATGTTGTATTTGTGATAGTAAAACATGTTCTTTTTCTCATAGACTCATACAAAGTTTGTCCAAGACTGAAGGGCCAGTGGTTAAATAGGGCGACTGATTGCATTAGCAAGCAGCCATTCCTGCTACTGGATTCAGTTAAGCGAACCATCCACTTTAAAAAATAAGTAAAGAAACCACTGGCAGAACCTCATGGATGGTTTGGAATCCTGCCTATCTCATAGGTAAGTATTTTCTTCTTCTTTTACTTCCTCCAAGTTCCTTTCTGTTTCGAGTTGTTTTACCCCTGGATCTGCAATCCCTCCCCATCTTTGTCGTCCCTTAGAGTCTTCCCAATAACCAATCGATACACTTGGTGTTCTTCTCTTACACATTTGTTTTTTATGCTAATGGATATGATGAAGAGCAGAGGGCTCAGACTGTCTCGTTTCCCCGTCGACAGGGTCGGCTTTACTTTGTGTGCAGGGTGTGCGGGGCACACGGGCGCCGGGTCTCAAGGGGCGCCGCAGTCTTAGGCGCGGGCGGGATACATTAATTAAGAGAGGCGGGCTGCGGGCGCGGGCGTCCCTTCGATATTATAATATCCCGCCCCTTGCTTATATCCCGCGCCTTATATGCTGCCATTCCGACACGGGCAGTCTATGGAAAAGTTACGTACATAACTCAAAATTGTTTCCAAAGATTCGGTTGCGGCTCGTCTCCGAATAGCACCTTTAGGGTGCAGGGTTTCATGGGGCTCCGCCCGCCGCCAAAAATCTCTCTTTGTCGGCATTTTGACAAAGGAGGTATTGTTTCAACGTGAAATCAACCTTGCAAGAAATACTTAGAAATTATAATCGTGTAGAGTTAACCTAGCTCAGAGGTCAAATAAGACCTCATCAAATAGTGAGTGATATATTATCGACGCTTTCAGCTCAAAACTGTTTATAGTGCAGAGCATATTAACATAACGGTAAGTAAAAGTGCTATTTATGTACTAGTATTACCTAGGTATTTATTTAGGTTAGGTCTTATTTCGTTAATTACTTATTTGTATGTAAGTACCCTTCGTTATGTACCTACAACTGATGAAGTGGCTCAAGTGACTGTGGGGTTGTGTTTCTGTATGTACTTATGTGGTTTTTAAACGAGTAACTGACCTTACCTTACCTTTTTGTTTTTAGGGTTCCATCCCCAATAATCAGAAGGATATTAAAATTGTAGTTGTGGATATATGAGTGCTTTCAAAATAACTACCATCGATCATTTCAGGTTATGAATGTACTTAGTATGTATATGATGTGAACAACCTTTGCTTTGGGACCGCTGTTACTCTGAAATTGCAAAAAAAACAATCAGCTTTTGTTTTCTGTCGATTTTTCGAGGTTTCAGAATTGCTTGGCCCCTTAATAAAAGTTGTTCTTATACATGAGTAAGTACATTCATCAAAGCGCTCGCTAATTAATGTCACCCTGTATACTTAGTACATATAGATAACAGCCACACCTGGGACCAATAATTAAACTTACCAAAAAGATAACCCTACAGAAGAACTCGTGTCTGCGCTGCCACCTCCATCGCCGCTGCCGTCACCGTCGTCGGTAGTAGACCAACCTCCTTGCGCCGAATCGTCGCCAGAGAATACACTTCGAGAAGATGTAATCAATGATATCGCGTTATGGCCACAAGTGTTAACCGATAAACAAAGGACATTTTTAATAGAGCGCGGTCCAGTACAGGTAAAAGAGAATTCCTATCCTTCAAATAGATCTAAAAGATCTTTTTCGAATTCTTATTTCACTAAAAAAATGTTAAATAATGAAACAGTTTCAAGAACCTGGCTGATTTATTCTAAATCAACTGATTCCGTTTACTGTTTTTATTGTAAACTTGATCCTTTTAATGGTAAGATAGGTTATAACGATTGCCAGCATTTGTTTATAACCTTAGAACTTCATGAAAAGAGCTCAGCGCACCTAGTTTGTCTTAAGAAACATATTACATTAAAAATTGGCATTTTAAAAGAAAAAAACAGTCGATTACGTGCACCAAGCTGAAATTTAACGAGAGAAAATACGTTGGGTGGCAGTAATCGAACGAATAATCCATATAATTCGGTTTTTAGCGAAGCAATGTCTAGCTTTACGGGGAAATTATGAAAAAATTCATGAGTCTGATAACAGTAATTTATTGAAACTGGTTGAATGTATTTCTAATTTTGATAATGTATTTGCAGAAGATATTGTCCGTATTGAAAAATCTGAGTAACCCCTAACTCATTATCTTGGCCATAATATTCAGAATGAATTAATACAATTATGAGGAGAAAGAATAAAAAAAACGATTGTTTTGGAATTGAAACAATCCAAATATTTTTCAATTATATTAGATTGGACTCAAGATATTGCACATATAGAACAAATATCGGTTGTCGTCCGGTTCGTTCTTTTCGATACAAATAATGAAAAGGCTGAAATGAAAGAACAAAATTTTCTGGGATTTTCCCCAATTACAGATGCAACTGGTCAGGGTTTAACTCAATTTTTGTTAGATTTTTTAAACTCTAACGATATTGATATACAAGATATGCGTGGCAAAGGTTATGATAATCGCGAGAATGTGAAAGGAAAACATATAGGTCTCTAGAAACCAATTTCAGGCTTAAACCCGCGCGCATATTACGTACCGGCACAAAGCCTGAATTTGATACTTAATGATGCTGCTAAAAGTTCGTCAGAGATAGTAAATTTTTTATCAATTGTGCAAGAAATTTATGTTTTCTTTTCTGCGTCAACAGCGCGTTGGCAAACTCTTGCTAAAGAAATGCCAACTTTAACTCTTAAATACTCAATGGGAGAGCAGGGTTGAAGCAATAAAAGCTCTACGATTTAATCTAGGAAACGTATATGATGCCTTGTTTACCATATATTCCTATAGAAACAAAGATGTGGAGTCGAGAAATTTGGCAAATTTGTTGTTAGCAAAAATTAAGTCATTCAAATTTATCTGTTCCCTTGTTGTTTGGTTTGAAATTTTAAGCAAGATAAATTTAGTTAGCAAGACTTCAAAATTCCTACGTCGTTTTGTCCGAAGCGGTAAAAATGATTGATCTTGAAAAAAGAAGTGTCTGAATTCCGTAATGAGTCCACTTTTCAGGAGTTCCTCAATAACGCGAAAACCATAGCCGAAGAGGTCGACGCAATTGCCGAATTTCCCGCACCAGCTCGCCCTCGCGCGTGTAGAAGGTTTTTTGACAATGGGACAGAAGATGAGCCAATAGCAGATGCAGAAACACATTTCAAAGAAAATTTTTATTACTACCTATTAGATACCGCTATCAATAAGATCGACGAACGGTTCGAACTTTTGAATCAAAATAATATAATTTTTTCATTGCTACAAAAATTAAATTGTTACAAAAAGAGCATATTGTTCTAATTTAGAAAATAAACTGTGCCAAAATGGTTCTTCAGATGTAGAGAAGTTAGAGCTCTTTAATGAAATCGAATTATTACCGATGTTCATTAATGATTTTACCACACCGATGGATATAATTTAAAATATTTGTTTAATAATAAATTAATTTCAGTGTTTCCAAATCTGTCCAAAGCACTTAAGATTTACCTCACATTGCCAGTCACTGTTGCCCACAGCGAAAGATCATTATCGAAACTAAAGTTAATTAAAAACTATCTCAGATCCACAATGTCTCAAAGTAGATTGAAAATTTATCATTAATAAGTATTGAACATAAAATCAAAACTGAAGTGAGTGACATCGTTAATGATTTTGCAGCAGCTAAAGCATGAAAAGTAATCTTTTGTAAATATGCATTTGTAATTTGATTAAGAGCGTATTTTAATTTGTAAATAGTATTAGTAAATATTTTAAAATAAACGTGTGCTTTATTATTTCTGTAAGTCCCACTTTCCTGAAATACAGGGTTATTCTTAGTCAGGCTGAATATTATAAAAAAAAAGAAAAAAAAACAACTTTATTTGCAATTTTACATATACAAGCAGCATAAGTCTGAATACATGTTCCGGACTACCTTTACATGTTTAAAGAACAGTGATTTTAATTAATTACAGTTGCCTTTTATAAATAAGTTTTACAATAGCAGGAAAAATGTAGAAAAAACCCGCTTAAAAAAAAAAAAAAAAAATTATAATATAATAAATAAATAAAAATGATAATAATAAAGTAAATAAATATTATAATAAAAAATAAATAAACAATTAAAAATAAATACAGATAACTAGATTACAATACCTACAAATAGTGATTTATTAAGAAAGAAGTATAAGTTTTGTTCTTTTGTGCGTGTAGCGTCGTAGCGAATGTTTATCATAGTTACCGATTTCTCGGATTAATGGGTTTTCGGAAGCTGGAGTTTTTTCGAACTATGTTTTTGTTTGGGCTGAAACATATTGTTTGATAATGGGAAGTTCAAGATCTCTAAGCATAGTAGATATCTTCGTGTAGCGGGGATAATTATTGATAACCCTCATGCATAGGTTTTGTACCCTTTCAAACTTTCTATAATTTCTGAACTCCAGACAGGTGAGGCATAGGTTATCAATGAGCGGATTACTGTTTTGGAAAGGATTAGTTTGTTTTTAGGGTTTAGCCTGGATTTTTTATTAAAATAGGGAAACATTTTGTAGATGGTTGTTTTCGCTTTTTCGGTTTTCCTGTTGATGTGCACTGTGAATGTTAAGGACAAATCTAGAATTAAACCGAGGTATGTTACGGATTTAGACCAGGATGTGTTCGGAATTTAAGATGATGTGCTGGTCTATGTTAGGTCTGCGCTTTGTGAAGATTATGGCGGCCGATTTTATTAGATTGATTTTTAGTTTCCGCTTTCGACAGAATTTATGGATTTTTTTGAAAGATTGTTGTAATCGGTTTCCTATTGTATCGATTCGGTATGATGCAGTGTACAAAGCGGTGTCGTCTGCGTAAAGCGATGTAGTTACTTTCGTATGTTTTGGGAGATTGGATATGAACAGGTTGAATAGGATTGGGGATAGGCAGGAGCCTTGAGGAAGTCCAGCGGGTAGGGGAAGTGCTTTGGAGTTAGAAGTGTTTATTTGAACATAGAATTGTCTATTAGAAAGGAAGGAACATATGATATGTATTAGGTATGGAGGAAATTTGTTCAAGATTAATTTGTAAATAAGACCGTAATGCCAAACAGTATCGAAAGCTTAGTATGGAGATCTAACATGAGCATGCCTGTATGTTTTTTATCGTTGAATCCTTGTGTTTAAAGTCGGTAAGACGAGCTAGTTGGTCGACAGTGGAGTGGTGTTCTCTAAAACCGAATTGTTCATCTTTGATCAGTTTGTTCTGATTTACATGCCTAAGAATTTGTTTTAAAAGCAAGCGTTCCAGGATTTTGGATAAAATGTTTAGCAGGCTAATTGGTCTGTAACTTGTAAAATTATTTGGGTTTTTATTAGGTTTTGGGATGGCGATTGTTTTGGAAATTTTCCAAGCGGAGGGAAAGTAATTAAGGCTGAATATTATATTTTAGCGGAATGCATATTCTAATCAATACCAACTCTGAAATCGCGAAAAAATATCAGCTGTTTCATTCATTTGGTCTCAATGACTTTTTCTATGGATAAGATTTTTTTTTTGCGATTTCAGAGTGGGGCCCATAGTAAAAGTTTTTCGTATTGATTATTTGTGTATACCCGAAGTATTCGCACTGACTAAAAATAACCCTGTCTAGACAGAACAATTTTTAGAGGACCTTGTACACAGTTATACAGCGTGTAAGGGAAACTGAAACCGTGACTTCAGACCATCAATACAAACAACTTTTGTTCTGACGAACAAAACCGTTAGTATTAGTAATCGATCAGCTGATAGGTGCACTTTGCATGAAAAGTCGAAAATATTTTTTCATTTCAACAAGCTTTTTCTGAACAAAAGCTGCATGTAATTATGGTCTGAAGTCACCATTTTGCTATCCCTACCTTACAAAACTGTTTCATTTCCAATATTTCATTTCATGTTGATCCCATAGCAAAATTTGTTTAGTTTCATGGGCACATTCATCTCCTTAGAGGATTTGCCATTTTTTGCAACACCTTGTATAACTGTAAGTGTTCAATTTTAATAGCGTGCCTACAAGGGAGCGCCTAGGTCATGATTGGACACGATTGCCCAGCGCGACATGGGCTAGACCCGGCCCTGGTCTGGAATGGGTTAAACCATAAGAGGAAAATTTACGTTATATAGGATATTGAAAATAATTCCATCTGTAGGTATATTGATAGGATTATAGTAAATTAAAATAGTCTATTATAGTGCCTGTCTACAAGAAGAAAGGAGACTCTACAGAATGTAAAAATTACAGAGGGATAAGCCTACTGAATACTGCCTAGAAGATATTCTCGATAGCTCTGTATAATCGCCTACTGCCCAATGGTGAAAGAAATATTGGAGAATACCAAGGAGGCTTTAGACCTAACAGATCTACTATAAATCAGATTTTTTCCCAAACAGATGTGTGAAAAAATGAAGGAGTACAACAATACTTTGTGGATGCTGTTCATAGATTTCAGGACGGCTTATGATGCAATATCCACCATGAGCTGAAGGGGCTTTTCAGACCTATGAGTGAAATGCATATTCCATCCAAGTTGGTGTGTTTGGTAATGAGGACGATGGAAAACACAGTTTGCAGCGTAAGGGTAAACGGCTCAATCACAGAAAAATTTAAGATTAGTACAGGACTTAGGCAGGGAGACTCACTGGCACCTCTACTATTCAATTTCCAACGAGTGTCAAGTTTCCAGTATTTAGGACGCCTAAAAACGAGAATTTGGATGAGGAGGAGTAAATCAGAGCCAGGATAGTATTAGGTAATAAAGCATGTTTTGGAATATCAAAGCTCCTGAGAAGTAAGCTCCTTAGCCTAAAGTATAAGCTGATGATATATAAAACGGTCATTAGGCCAGAACGCTGGTGAAAACCTCACACTGAATAAATCCAGCGTGGAAAAGCTGAATAAATTCCAAAGGAGAGTTCTTTGGCAAATATTCGGCCCAATTCGAGAAAACAACCAACTCAGGATCAGAAGGAACAAGGAGCTAAGTGAGTTATTAGGAGACCTAATGATATCGAGCTTCATCAGGATTCAACGCATCAAGTGGCTGGGCCACTTATATAGGATGGACGAAGAAAGAACAGCTAAAAATCTGTATAAAGGAAATCCGGATGGAGTAAGATCACGAGGAAGGCCCAAAGCTAGATGGAAGGATGCCGTCTGTGATGATCTGAGGCTGAGCAAGGTCTCCATCACTCGAGCAGGCAATCGGGACGATTGGGGTAGAGCGGTTGAGCAGGCCAAGGACTTCTTTATGAGTCTGTGGCACCAATAATGTAATGTAATAGTGAATTATACAAGTGTCAAAGTAATTATTAACCTTATAATGCGTATTCTGTGATCGTTATATTCAAGATATGGAATTAAGTATGCAGACGCAATCACTGTTGGTAGCTTTTCGAAAGAATCACGAATCACGGTTAGTAGCAGTTAAGAAATCACAGATAAGAAAAATCACAGTAATGATTAGAGCTGTTACTGAAAAGTAGCAGTTAAGCCCATCACTACACAAAACTAGGGTTATTATATAGGAGACATTTTCTAAACAATTGCCAAATTTTATTTATAATTAAAACCTTTTGTTAATTATAATTCATTCTTTTTCACTTCAACCTTTTCTTGTTGAGCAACTGTTTTATTGTCTGAGGTATTGAACTGTTGATCGTATTTAGTTCTTCTTAGCTCTGATGATGCCCAAACGTTTACAAATAATAAATACAATACTTTTTTTTAATTTAAAATAAATAAACAAACCTTGAAACAAAACATTATTTAAAACATAAATAACGTGGAGTATGGTAACTCATTGAATACAAATTTAGATGAATAAAAATAGAATTTATTAAAGACAATTTAATAATACATTTGGTCCTAAAAAAATAATATGTATTAAATACAAGTTTTTATTATGGAAGCACTTCATCACAGAAAATCTTAATGGTTTTAAAAAAGCTCTTTATGAGCTTTATGTATGCTATTTATTTATGAAAAAATTGTTATTTCTTAAAGAAATTAATTTTTCAAGAAACTGATTTAGACTATTCGAATAACACTTGTTTACAACAGATACAACATAAAATATTAGATTACTCCAATTCATATTTACTTATAATAAATCAACAGATCTTTATCTTGTAATATCAATTTGGAATATAAAAGTAGAGAATGTGATAGAAGTTTTAAACATTTTAAGGAAAGAAAAAATAATGTAAAAACAAATCGTTTGTAATACACATTGTATGATAATACAATCTGGAATTACTCTTTAACATTCTTTTCATAAAAATCATTTTGTATCATTGTTTCTCTATACCTTTTTTTCCTTTTTCATCCAAGGAATAATATAATCTTGATTATAAAAATCAAGATACCCAAAATAAAACTTTAATATCAAATTATTTCATAACTGGCATTGACATAGCAGAATCACTTGAAAGTACATCAGATTGCCTCCAGAGTTGTGTCACAGTCTTTTCTTGGGTGAAGAAATGGACTCCCTAAAACATCAAATTATAAATGAACATAACATACAAATAACATAAAGTAAGTAATATCAAAGCATTTTGGGACAGAAAACAAATCTAGAAAAATGAAACTTGAAATTATAAATCCGCCAAATGATAGAGTTTGTCTACCATCAGTGTCTGTTTTTATCCCAACCCTTGTGAGGAAACATAAAAACATATACAAAGTTAAGAGGTGCTCAGTACCGTGGAAGCTAATTCTCTTTATTCTATGGGGAAGAAAGTGGTATGGGTGGAGGGAGGTCAATAAATTTATCTTAAATAGTGATAAATGTTAAATTAAGAGAAATTTATTAGGAACCATTTTCTTCCACAAATACAAGGTCAAGTATTATAATTCAAGAAAAATTCTCTTTATTCTAGTATCAAATTATAACGTCTACATCATAAAATCATGTGAATCCAACTTATTATTCTTATAGTGTTATCTAGTAGCCATAATTTAATACCCTTACTAAATATTTATTTACAGATGTCATACAAAAGAAGTGGTACAGGATTGTAGTTGTCAAAAGATAAGAGTTGTAAAAGTATACTGCCTGTTAAATATTTAGATATATTGAAAAGCTAAGAGATTAGAATATCTTATGCTCGGAAAGGAAAAAATAATTAGAAGACTGAAATTAAATGTATATTCTCAGAGGGTGTGATAAAATATTGATTCAAATTTAAATTTATCACTATAGATCCATATAAAAGATAATTTTTCCAATTAGATTTGATTACTTGCCCATGAAGTGAAAAAGTGTCAAGCATTACCATGCATAAAAAATAAATGAATTTCGTTTAAAAATACAATTTTTCTAAGATATACTACATAGCAATTTTAATTGATGTAACATTGTCAGCGTTCAGCATAAATCTTAGTAATTTTACCATAGTAAAAAAACTAAACAATATCAATATCATATCACTTCTTTAATAAAATATTTTTGCAATTACTTTATAATTTCAAATCTTCTATAAATCTCATTGATACTCTAAAATTAGATAGTTAATTTATAAATAAATGTGTATGTATGTGTAAAACATTGATGTCTTTGGCATCATTTTGATGCTTAGATTATCTCTCCTTGCTTTTCTTTGATGCACAGTCCTGAAAAGCTTGGGGTTTTATGTTAAATAAATATAATTCAGCTAGACGAAAGATATTTTAACAGTTTAAATATTTTTTATTTAAATTTCCATTTTTGAACTAAATAGACTTACCTGCAAACCATAGAAATGTGTGTCTCCTACAAAGGAACCTTTAGTACCCGTAAATGAAAACATTGGAAGAGGTACAGGAATAGGAACATTAATACCAATCTAAAACAAAAAAAAAATACAATTCAAATGTTTTATATGATCAGTCAAATTTTCTTTAAATAAACTCAATATAATGTGACTCCGTATCTTGTAAAAATTCTAAACACTAAGTGAAGAGGATAAAACTGACCAAGTGATCGTTCTTCAAAATATGAAGTTAGGTGTAATTAAACTTAGGGTGCATGTGCTCTACACATTAGTTGATTATAGATTCGGAGCACCTAATCATATTTCTAAATGAATAAAACTGAGAATGTATGTGAACAAGTACTCTGTAAAATGTTGATATACTGTATCGTAAACTCAGAATGACAAAGTGAAGACACTTTCATTATTAGACGTTAGACATTATTTATCATGGGAGAGCTTTCAACTAGTGTATAGTGTTCAAGGGGCTTTTCTTTAAAAAGATTATGAGATTGTTTATAATTCGAATAACATTAATATATTGGGTTGTCACACATGAAATGTCCGATTTTGATTCCTAGCAAAATATTTACTATCTATAATAAGCACTTGTTAATCCTCTATTTGCAAAATGTGTTCGTTTTTTTTCCCAAGTAGGCATACAGATTTTAGTATAATTTTAACCATGGCCATGGAAACGCGATTTCCGAACACGCGATTGCCTAGGCAGCAAAAAATATTAATCATGGGTTCGGTGAAGGAAGTGCTAATAAAAGAACCATCCGTCGTTGGTTTACAAAATTTTCCTCAGGAGATACATTAGAAAATCTGCCCCGTGGACGGCCTCAAACATCAATAGAGGACGAAGATCTTAAGAATGCTATGGAAGAAGACCCTCATAAAACAGTCAGAGAATATTCGTCAGAGCTAGGCACATTCGTATGACAGTTTCCAGGGACTTGAAATTGATCGGAAAGGCAAAAAAGCTCGATTCCTGGGTCCCACACGAGCTCAACGAACGTCAGCAGTTGAAACGTCTACAGACATATGTTTCTTTGCTTGCTCATCAAAGAAACGAACCATTTCTCGGCCGCTTAATAACTTGTGACGAAAAGTGGATCATGTAAGACGATCGACGCCGATCTGGTCAATGGTAAGATGCCAATCAGCCTCCTGGGCACACGCCAAAACAGAATCTCCATCCGAAAAAGTTAATGGTTACTGTATGTTGGTCTATGGCCGGGTTCATTCATTTTTCTTTTCTACCAAAGGGAAAAACAATTGATTCAACATCATACTGCCAAGAAATAGACCAACTGCATCAAAATTTGATCAAGCAACAACCGGTGCTGGTAAACAGGAAAGGACCTATTCTCCTTTGTGATAACGCCCAACCTCATGTTTCAATGCAGACAGTGAATAAATTAATGGAGTTGAGCTATGAAGTCTTACCAAACCCCCCATATTCCCCTGATCTATCCCCTACAAACTACCACTTTTTTTCGGAGTTTGGACAACTTTTTGCAAGGAAAATTGTTTACCAATGATTTAGACATTACAAATGCATTTTCTTAATTCCTTTCATCACGTGACTCAACGTTTTTCAAATCTGGGATAGAAAACTTGCTAAGCCGTTGGCAGAAGTGTATCGAAAATGATGGTAAATACTTAATAAATATGTTAGATTTAATCTCAAATTTTTATTTTCTTCCTGGTTCTAAAAACAGTCATTTCATGTGTGACAACCCTATAGAATGGATATTTTTCGGATCATTTTTGAAAAAACAACATTATATGTTAAGTTTTGAAGTATAGCAAAGTTTTCTTCACTTAGAGTGGAGTGTCAGAAGCGAATTGTATTAACATCACAGAGACAAAACTATTTCTAGTTTTATGGCTTTCATTTATTAAAAGAAGATAAATATTAAATGTCCATCATCACATCAGGAAACTAAGAAAGGACTAATGGAAAGACACAAAAAACATTGTTGCCAACAGCTACAGAAGTAATAGCTGCATAAACATCTCTTTTCTTAAAAATCCTCTTCTACCCATTTAGAAATTACTTTTTAGTTTCAATGTTACTTTCAACATAAATGTTTTTAGGTGGACTGAATCAACATCCAACAACGCAACCCTTTTTAGTGCCACGTGTGTTTGCATACAGGCTGTCAAGTTGTAGGCAATATGTACCTCTAACAATACTAACGTAGTAAGGTATTTCCTCTATCGGTAACAGACGGGAGCTTCAAGATGATCAAAGAGAAATAAATTTATCATGCTCAAATTAAGTCTTAGTTTTAAACTAAATTTAAGTAACTCTAAGCCTGAATTTATGGTAAAATTTTATCAAAGACTAAATTTAAAGTAAAATTGTATCACAGTGTTCTCCTATCAAAAATAGTAGTAATTTAATTTTTATCTTTATCTATTAAATAGATATAATGAGAGGATTACATTGATACGTAGGCATTACCTGGCCAACTTCAATTCCGTGAGTAAACTTCCTAGCAGCAGCTCCACTTCTAGTAAAAAGACCAGTTCCGTTTCCATAAGGATTTTGATTGATTATATTTATAGCATCGTCTAATGTATCAACACACATTGTAACAAGCACAGGTCCAAATATTTCTTCAGTGTAGCATTTCATTGAGGTCTGAAAGGAATGAAAACAAATTTTTAATAGCTAAAAATAGACCCTCTACTTAAGCAATCAAAGCAAGAACGTTTATAATATTAGATGGACCCATAAGTTTGTTCAGTTTTAACAAAAATGAGTATTGTGAATAGTTTTTAAGTAAATATCTCCATATTGCATTATCTGACAATAGTGATACTTTTCGGAAAGGCCCAAGAGTGCTTTTCAATTCTATTTAGTTTGGTTTCATTGGCATTAGTTTACTTAGATAGTGCTACATTACATTAATATGTCACATGATAAAGTGCGTTTTTTGTATGTTTTACTTTTTTGTTTCCTAAAGGCAAGCGAGCTTTGGAGGCCAACTGAAAGATATTTGAAATATATGGGGATGAGTAACAGAATGTACTGCTGAATGTAGTCTGCCAAGTTCCACTCCAGAAAAATGAGAGGTTGGTTCAAATGATATAAAGCCTCTAATCGAACAGACCAGTCAATACAGGTACAACAAATAATAGAGATGCTGGAGATAGGTTTTGGAGCCGTTCAAAGGCATTTAAAACAGCTAGGTTACAACTCCTGCCTCGATGTTTGGGTGCCACCAAAACTGACTGAGGGAAACCTGGTAAACTAAGTATCAATCTTCAGTTATCTTCTGAACTGGCATGAAAGGGATCTGTTTATCAAGCAATTAGTGACAGGTGACAAGAAGTGGATCATTATGACAATGTCACACACAAGAAATCATGGACAACCACATAATGCCACCCTGAAGGCCAAACTGGTGGAGTTATTACAGCATGCTTGTTAAAAACAAAAAATTATTGATTCCAAGATCTATTCCAGCCAGCTAACAAAATTGGACCAAGCATTGTGA
Source organism: Troilus luridus (assembly GCA_964056705.1). Lineage (NCBI taxonomy): Eukaryota > Metazoa > Arthropoda > Insecta > Hemiptera > Pentatomidae > Troilus > Troilus luridus. Next base: position 97,075,592 of record OZ057412.1, on the reverse strand, counting down.
CAGAAACACCCAGAATTAGTCAATTGCAATTGTATTCCACCATGACAAAGCCAGACTGCACTCCGCAATAATCACAGCAAAAAGATAGTGCAACTTGGCTGGGATTCTTTATTATACACACCATATTCTCCTAACCTTGCATTATCGGACTAACACTTATTCTGGTATCTCCAAATGGTTCGCTATTGAGAGAAATGTGAAAATGTATTTCGATCATTTTTTTTTTTGCTCCTAAGCTTAGAAATATGACAAGAGGTCTTTAATAAAAACAGGGATTATATTATTAAATAACATTTATGGAAAAAAACAGTTTTATTTCACTCTTCAAAAATTGAACGAACTTATGGATTCACCCAATGTAACAAGACTACTCATTCAGACAAGGTAAAAAGTATTAAGACAGTGTTTAAGTATTAAGTAAAATAATTTCATTTATCATATTTATATAATAATAGATTAATCAAAAATAAAATAATTAATAAATAAAAAAAATTCAATAATCTAACAGCATGCCTACAGTTGTTTGTTCATTTAACGTCACTTTATGCTGCTATGGCTAATCGGGCGATGCTACAGTGGGAGCTCTAAATTTTGCCTATCCAGGTATGCCTACAGTTAAGCATGTTAAACATGGCATAAATCATCTAAAATAGATGAAAATGGGAATCATCCCAAAGTTTAGGCATTTCAAAGAAACTTGAAAACTGGGTAATATATATTAATAACTGTATAAATTTTCTTTCTTCATAAATTAATTGTGTCAAATCCATGACATAAAAAAAAAAAATACAGTGCAGGATGATAACACAATGAAACCAAGAAGTCATCCCTGCTATCACCTGCTATGGGAAGATTTTATGATGAAGTTAGATATAGCATCAGTCAAGGACCAGACCAGGAAAATATAACACAACGGAACATGGGAAAATTTTGAAGCTGTAACCTGTAGTGTTCATAATTTCTGATATTCAAGGGAAGAAGAAATCATTTTCAATGCGCAGGATCTGGAAAACTTTCACTTGGGTCAGGGATTCACCTGTAATGTATAATCAAAACAGAGATGGATATTATCAAAGAATGTTGTGAATTTTCAAAATTGCATCAAAAAAACTAATTTTTTTTAAAATGTATTTATTGAAATTTACAACTGTATACTGAATACATAAAGTAATAAAAAACTAAAATAAATTGTTAAAAAAATCTTAAAGAGTTTTGCTGAAGTTTAAAAAAATATATTAAAAAATTATAGATAAATAAATAAAACTAAAATGAAGAAGTAGAAACTATCATTCAATAAATAAATAAAATATAATAAAACAAATCAAATTGAAATTAAAAGCCGTGAATACAAATGTTTAAAATATAAGTAATAAAATGTAATCCAGAAAATTATTTAGAAACTGATCAAAAGTAAATTTGTCAATTTTACATGTCAGTTTTCTAATATGATTTATAAAAAAAAATGACCGTTTTATCAAATTCCAGAGTTCAAAAGTCTGTAAATATTTTAATCCAATTTATTATTTACCAACACTTAATAATCCCTTTAGAGCATTCTCTGAGCTTGTTTACTGACACTGGACTTCTTCAAAAAAAAGCCTCAGTTTAGTTATTTATTTCAAAGAAGAAACATGACAGTGTCCTACGAATTCTCGTATTTAAGACATTACTGGAAAAAAATTTCACAGCCGCTGAAGCAACTCGTGAAATTATTAAATATGATGGGGAAGGTGTTCTTGACCAACACACTGCGCGGCGTTGGTTTGAAAAATTTAGCAGTGGAGACACGATGTTGGAAAGAAAGAAGGGCTCCGGGCGATCATTAATGGATATTGATGATGTTCTGAAGGAAGCTGTTGAATCAAATCCATCCACTAGTACTTGCCAGGGAGCGTGGTGTGTCGAAAGATACTGATAGTCGCCATTATTTACAGGCTTTTGACTCTGGAATTTGATAAAATGGTCATTTTTTTTTATACACCCTAGGATTATTACTTTTTTCCTTTTTTAATTATGTTTATTGGCAATTCTGAGACAAACTGTAACAGTCCCTCTTCTATAAAGCTACCTGAGTCTATTCTCCCTTTATACAAACCTAATATCCTCCATTATTCATAAACTGTAATCGTGTAATAAATAAAAAAAAGTGCAGGATAAGGGCAAATCTATTTTCAAATAAAAATTCTAAGAATATCGCCACAGTTTTAAATGAATTTATATTTAATTAACTCAGTAAAAATTAAATACAACAAAATTAAAAATAGATTACCTGGACCCACTACTTTCATGAACCTGCCAAATTTTTATTAAAATTTTCTCAAATTATCAATAATTGTCAAATTTCTTCTACCTTCTACTAGTGATACTCAAAAAAGAGTTATAATGTTTCAAAAGAGAGCAAATAGTGTTATTAAGGGTCTAAGCTGGCATAACAATGCCAAATTTCTCAGATTAGGTTGTCCACAAAGTTGATACGAGAAAGCTGTCAAAAGCTCAAAAATCCAAATGGTTGGCACAACGTTTAATGGGGCAGTGCAGCTGCTCTAAGATAATGCAACTGACAAAATTAATATTATGGGGCAATAATTTCCCCCAGCATGGCTAAATTCCTTCAATTTGGAAGATTAAGGTGGAAAAGACTTCTGAGGACCGATAAATGTTACATCCCTAAGAAATTAATAGTTCTGCACAAATATTAATAGTTGGTGCACACAATATACAAATATTGCTTGGAATGAATAATTGAAAAGTAGCAGCATTGAACCAGGACAAATAGAGTAGGCTGACAGCAATGAGCTTTGTGCTGTAGAAAGATCATAGAAAAGAAAAAAAACAGGAAAAGAAGTGTGGGCACTGCATTTAAAGATGAGTAATTTTTTTATTATGGAAAGGATATCAATCTCATAAAAAGTATTATTATTATTTATGAATGACTCTTCTTCTGCCATGCACTTCGGCCTAAAGAGGTTCATGAAAAGTAACATAGATGTAATTTTTTTTTTGGGTGGGGGGTCCTAGAAACCCCTGTGGTTACAAATTCACAAAGTAGCCTTTACAACAAAGCATTCTTCTACAAGAGCCAAGGCCTAGATATTTATGAAAATATTAATAATTTCTTCTTCTTCTTTTCAGCGCTACAACTCGTGGCGAGTCAAGGCCTCCTGTAGCATCAACCGCCAGTCGTCTCGGTGCAATGCTGCTGCTTTCCAGTTCCTTATTTCCAAGATGAACAGCGCACCCTCTGCCACTCCACCAGCCCACCGCAGTCTTGGCCTGCTGATTCTCCTCTTGGCTAATAGCTTTTCTTCGAGTATTTTCTTTGGGATTTCATCATCTCTCAATCTACATAGCAACATGCCCCGCCCAGCGAAGCCTTCCAACCTTTATATATCTGACAATGTCTATGTCATTATAGAGACTTGCTATTTCGGCATTTGTTCTTTGTCTCCAAGCATTATCGTCGAATACTGGTCGAAAAATTCTCTTAAGGTTCCGTCTCTCGAATCTAGTTAGCATGAGTTCTTGAGCTCGCGAAATTGTCCAGCACTCAGATGCATAGGTCAGGACAGGTCTTATGAGGGTCTTGTATAGTTGTAGTTTAGAGTTGCGTGAGAGGTTTTTACTTCTGAAAGGTTATAGGAGCCTGAAATAACATTTGTTTGCAGCCTATAACCTTCTATTTATTTCTTGCTGCATATTATTTTCAGAGTTCACCAGAGATAATTGCCTAAATTAATATTTAATACCGCGAGTAAGATTTGGATAACAAAAAATTATTTATATGATGCGTGATGATTTATGCGCTTTTAATTACTTACAGTGACATCTGTTAATATTGTCGGGCCAACAAAGTTTCCTTTTTCAAAACTAGGAACCACAAGCCCACGACCATCAAGGAGAAGTCCAGCACCTTCTTTAACACCAGATTCAACCAAAGAGCATATTCTTTTCTTAGATTCTGGACTAATTACTGGCCCGAAGTCAGTCCCAGGCACCATACCTAAAAAAGAAAGTAATCAAAAAATGATTAAAAGAATGAAAATAAATATTAAAAATTCATGAATATTTGTAAATACTGCCAACCAATAGTTTAAGATGACTTGTGTAATACAGAAATACAACCAAAAGGTAGTAAAGGGGGTCAACGAATCATAAAGAAAAGAACATGTGCTATAAAATTTATACTTCTCTACTGAAATTGTATATGAATAGAAGATGAAGGAAAGAAATAATAGTATTTTTGCATATGTAGCTTTTTCATTTAAAGTTTTCTTTTTCTTTTTTTGAATGGTTATAAAAAATTCATTCAATCATCATACAAGGCACTACAGCTAATTTTTGTACCAAAGTTTCTTATCTTAAGTTAATGGTATTTATTTTAATTATATTAATATATTATTTATTATTAATGTTATTTTTATCTAGACTCTCTATACACACATTATATATTCATCAGTATTATTTTGGTTATAATTTATTTTTTATAATTATTTATAGTTATAAATATAACTAGACAACTTCACTCATTGTATTTAACCCAATTATTTTTATTATAAGTAGAATATAAAGTATATTCAATCCAAAAATGTATCAAGAATTCTCAGAGTTGAGACAAGCATGGCTGAGCCAGTAAAGTATGAGAGTAATACTACTATTAACTAAACATTAAAAAAAAATTAAGAACAAGACCTATTACCATAATTAACTTTCAATTTTTCAGCATTTGCTTTTAGATCCGGAAGCCAGTTCCTTGCTTCCCCAACAAATATGGCAACACTAAGTGCCATACACCTCTGGCCTGCTGCTCCAAATGCTGCCCCTACTATCTGCTTAATGGTATTTTCTTTGTCAGCATCAGGAAGGACAACTCCATGGTTTTTGGCACCCATGTTACATTGAACACGTTTTCCATTCTTTGATCCTTTTTCATAAATGTGTTTACCCTGCCAGAAAATCAAATATCAGAAAATCAATAAAAGACTTAATGGATTTTAAAGATTTTATTCAAAATTTAAATTAAATTACAATTTAAAATTAAATTTGTACTAATTTAGGATCACATTAATTAAGAGCTAAAAAATTAAACAGTAGTATAGGGTAATCATGTAAATAAGTTAAACATAACAAATTTAGTTAATACAATAACAACTCCATCATTTAGATAATATAAATGTGCAGCTAAGAAATTATTGGTGAGGTACATCTTAAGAATAGATCATACCAATCTGATACAATAAAGTCAGACATGGAATATTCAAAGCCAGTGAAAATGTTTACAGCCGAGGGAAAAAATCACTGGAAATGGTATGAAGAAAGCAAGCTAAACTTAGCCTGCACTCAAGAAACAAGAATAAGTCAGAGATTGGTGAAACTTCGTGACAGCCCCCAAAAGCGACTTAAAAGATTTTAGGATTCATGTAATGATTAAAGAACAGTAAATAAATAAGAGCGAATAACTATTCAGAGTTAAGAAGATTTCTACTGACAGAATTATTGATTTGTTAATGTAAAATAGACAAAGCATGTGGTCAAAATGGAAGGTGAAAGGTTGTTCCAGAGGTATTGGATGAGTCATAAAAGTGAGGAATTACAGAAGAGACATGATGCTGACATAAAAAGCCCCCAGACAATCATGAAGCATTCAGAGTGATCCACAATATGATAAAAATAACAATACAACGTGATAACTACTTCTTCAAAACCCTTTCATCAGCTCCTGATTCCAAAACCAATCCATTTTGGGTACTTCCTAAACTTAACTTTAATGAACATTTTAGCTATCTTTCAGGACTCCATTGAAGGCACAGGCAAATGTAACTAGTACCAAAATGGCATTACGATAAAAAACAACTATCCCTCCCAAAATTCCTTCTGGCTTTTTTTTTTATCAACTATTTATTCCTACTTCCTGGTAAAAGTACAAATAAACCATTGCCCACCATTTAATATAAAAAGGCCAACCCTTATTCCCCTGAAGATATCTGCCTAATATTTGTCATTTCTAATCTTCTAGAAAAAATAATGCAGTTAGTAATGCAGTAAGAGTTCGATCAGCTTCTTCTTCACAACAATCTGGAACTAGACCTGGCAACTCGATATAACTATAATTACCAGCAGATAATTCAGATCAATATATACGATAAAAAATTAACTCTGCCCATACTCCTTAACTTCTGCAATGCCTTTGACTCCATTAGCCATTACATCCTGTTAACAAATTAAAATCATTACCTTTTACCAATAGTTTTTTCTTCTGGTTTCAGTCCTTCCTCTTTCAAACTACACAGCCAGTTGCCATTCAGCCTTTGTCATCCTATCTTACCATGTCTTACGGAATTATCCAGGGCTATGTCATATCGCTTTTTCTACTTTTCAGTTACCAATTTAAAGACCTTCATAAATCATTTATCCATTCTTCCCATCACTTTTAGTTCAAGAATTCTCTATTTTTTAAATGCTGAACATTTTTTTCTTCTGGTTTCAGCCCTTCCTCTTTCAAAGTACACAGCCAGTTGCCATTCAGCCTTTGTCTTCCTATCTTACCATGTCTTACGGAATTATCCAGGGCTACGTCATATCTCTTTTTCTTCTTTTCCAATTTAACGACCTTCATAAATCATTTCTCCATTATTCCCATCACTTTTAGTTCAAGGATTCTCTATTTTTTTAAATGCTGAACCTCATGTTTTAAGTGTTGTTTTTTATTTTATAAATTAAACAGATTCCCCATTGAAATATTATTTAATTGTTTATTAACATATTTGGGATCTAATGTTATGGCCTTCATATACTGATTTCAAATAAAATTTGTGTTTTTTCTTATTTTCTTTACTAAATTGGTGAGTAGTATTAGTTAAGACAATACAGCAACTGAGATGGTATTGTCACTAGTGAATTTTTTTAACGGTAAAATTAAAGTTTTATTTGTATTTTGTGACAATAAAACCTGAATGGTGAAGGTTACTCCTAAAAAAAAAAAAAAAGGTTACTCCTAATGGTATGGGGAATGAGGAGTGAGCCTAGAAGCATTATATGCCAATCCCCAATAGCTTCTTATAGGCTGGCCAAGGTGGGAATGCAATTAAGTACTCTGAAGGCCCTGCCCTAATGCTGTACAGCCTTTATTGCAAATTTTAGATTTATATTTCTCATTTTTTTAAATGGATCCACTTAAAAAATGATAGAGATAAAAAGTCAATGATGATTATAAAAGCACCATGCTAATGGTCATTGACTTAACATTTCATGAGTTCATTAATGACACAGCACAAGCTAGAGATAAAGTTAAAACCATAAATAGCACATTAGTTGACCGACAAATCCACTTATTTTGATATAATTATGCTAAAAATAGTGTATTTACCGCTTTGTCTCCTCCAACAAATGAAATAGTTTTTATATCAGGAGCATCTATTATAAAATTAACTGCATCATGCTGTCCATGTATTACGTTTACGACACCAGGAGGAAGTCCAGCTTCAGCGAGCATTTCCATTAACATCATACATGCACCAGGATCTTGTTCAGAGGGCTAAAATGAAAGGAAAATTTTAATTACTAAATTGAAAAAAATTGTAAAAATAAAAAAATAACTAACCTAAAAGGAATTGGGTTAAACTAAAAAATTCAGGGTAAGGGGAGAAACAAACAAAAATATATAATTATTGTAAATTCATAACTGTGTTCATTCACAAATAAAAGATTTGATTTTGGACTCTTAGAAAACTGATTTCCAGTTTTTCCTACAGCTTTTTCAAAATATAAGTTACTTACGATGTTCAAAAGAGATACGTTTGATATATTGATTTAGTGACAATATTGATTTTGACATTCAATATTTGTGGTGTATGGTGGTGGGGGCCCCATCGCCCGGTCATCGTACCGCAGTCAGCCATTGGCCCTCCAGGTTGGGGGACACTCGCACAATACACTAATTAAGCACACTACACACCCCCACACCATACAGACCAAAGTCACTTACAGTATAAACCCTAGGACTACCTTCCCTAGGTAGCTGCCCCAGATGGGGGAGCAGGTCAGGAAGCTCAAAGGGGGCAGCCCCCCCACCTGACTCGGGGGCAGAGTCTGGGGTAATAACCCCCTCCCCTTAAAACCCTAGCATTACGAAACCTGCAACAAGAAAAGCCGGACGGATTAATCGGAAACGGCTCCTCACACGTCTAATGGAACTTACTATAGGATAATGGAATGTTTTATCTCTTCATAGACCGGGAGCTCTACATCAGCTTCTAAAGCAACTGGAATGCTCAAGGAGCTTTCAACAAGAAAAGTCATACCATCTTCTACAGCTGCGATGACAAGAAACACACTTTCGGAACTGGATTTATTTTGAGCAAGATAAGTCAGTTAGTTATTGGCTTTGAACTAATTATTCGAAGAATCTTCTATCTCCAAATAAAAGGAAAATTTCACAATTATAGTATGATGAGTGTCCATGCCCCAACTAAACCATCAGGAGGTGATGAAAAAGATGCCTTTTATAGTAGTCTGGAGCAAAAGCTTGATTCCTGCCCGAGAGCTGATGTTAAGATTATCCTGGGAGATTATATTGCGCAGGTAGGGAAGGAGACAGAATACTTGCCCACAATTGGTCTAAATAGCATTCGTGACCATACAAATGATAATGGGATGAGGATGATAAATTTTGCTGCTTCGAAGGGACTTGTGATCGGCAGTACTATGTTCCCTCACAAAAAAATCCATCTAGCGACCTGGCACTCCAATGGCGGATTCACATGTAATCAAATCGACTATGTCTTAATAAGCAGCCGTCACATCAGTAGTTTGATGGATGTTGAGAGTTTTCAGAGGAGCCAACATTGATTCTGATCACTACCTCACGATCGCCAGGTTTAGGGCTAGAATTTCCAACATCAAAAATCAAAGTGGAGCACGATCGGCAAAGCTCAACACGGAAAAGCTGAATGATCTCGAGGTTAGGCTACTCTTTACTGACAGCATGAATGTCAAAATTAAAGATTTGTATCAGGCTGATAGCATGGATCAACAGTGGCAAAAATGTAAAGAAACCATGGAAGAATTGGCAGTTGGTGTGCTTGGATTCCGAAGACCAACTAAGAAAGTACCCTGGTTTGACAAAGAATGCCAAGAAGTGACCAGCCGGAAGAACCTTGCCTATAAAACAATGTTACAGAGAAGGCATACAAGAAGATCAGTGGAGGAATACAGATCCAGAAGAAGGGAAGAGAAACATATCCACCAGAGGAAAAAGAGGGCATGGCGCCGGGAACGCCTCCAGCAGATGGAAGAACTCCGGAATAATAATGAAATGAGAAATTTTTTCCAAGAAATAAACAGCAGCCGACAGACATTCAAACCTAGAATAAATGCCTGTAGAGACAATGAGGGTAATCTCACCACAAATAGGAGGCAGGTTCTGGAACAGTGGCGGCTTTACTTCGATGTCCTCCTTAATGACGTGGCTGGAATAGAAAGAGAGGAAATAGAGAAGCCCCCAGGGGAATTGGAGCCCCCTGATATGGACAATGTTTATGAAGCTGTGGAAGAGCTAAAAAATAATAAAGCACCAGGACCAGATGAACTCTCCCCTCAACTTTTTAAGTATGGAGGAGAAGAATTAGTCAAAGTCCTCTATAATATAATAATGGATGTCTGGAAGATGGAGGAAATCCCTTGTGAGTGGCGCAAAGCAGTTATATGCCCGATTTACAAAAAGGGGGATGTGCTTGATTGCCCTAATTATCATGGTATATCCCTCTTACCATGTGCTTATGAGGTGTTCTCTCAGATACTTTATTAAAACTGCTTTCTTTTGCCGAACAGAATATAGGAAAGTAGCAGCCTCCAGATAGCATCAGATAGATTGGGTTTAGAGGTCAATGAATCAAAAACCAATATATGCATGCAGGCCCACAACTGAATGTGCACGAACCATCGCATTTTATGGCTGGAGGCTTTAAATTTGAAAGGGTGAAAGAATTTGTGTATCTTGGATCGCAGGTAAACACGGATAATGACATAAAAGCAGAAATCCATCGCAGAATTATGTCCTCAAATAAATGTTATTTCAGGTTACTGAAGCATTTTAGAAGCAGGGCTATTTCTCAAAATACGAAGGTGCATTTGTATAAGATCCTGGTAAGACCAGTTCTTACTTATGCCTCCGAATGCTGGGCATTACATAATTCACAGGAAGCCCTTCTTGTGAGGTTTAAGAGAAAAATATTGAGAAGAATTTATGGCCCAGTTTGCACCAATGGGATCTGGAGGATAAGGACGAACGCTGAGCGAACAAGACTCTACAAGAGCCCAGATATTTTAAGGGTAATAAAAGCAGGCCCGGCTTCGATGGGCAGGTCATATAATTAGAATGACCCAGGATCAGATTCCTAATATGGTCCTAGACAAAAGGATTTATGGGACAAGAAGAGTGTGAAGACCTCGGCTCCGATGGATCAATGGAGTGGCGGCAGATGCCAGGTCCACCTTGGGAATCCGCAATTGGAGAGCAGTGGCAACCAATAGAGAAGACTGGTGAACCAAGCTGCAGGAGGCCTAGACTCTACAGGAGTTGTAGCGCCACGAATGATGATGATGACATTCAATAATGTCACTATTTTTTCATACAGGGATCAATCCCACGTAATCTTCATTCTCTTCAAAACCAAGTTTAAGAGAAGCCTTATTTCTTACTTTGATGTATTATACTGTGATATAGTATTTTCAGAGTTGTCATAGCTTAGCATTCATCTTTGCTTTTAATTTCCTATCATACATTAAGTGCATACCAATGCTTGATTTATAGACATTAATTAATACTTAATACAAATAGTTGCTTAAAAGTACATAAAGAAATTTAACTCTTAATAACAAATGATCATTCAAGTTATCAAAACCTACCTTAATGATATGGGTATTTCCACAAGTCACAGCCATAGGAATAGTCCAAAGTGGAACCATTGCAGGAAAATTGAATGGACAAATTCCAGCAGTTACGCCAAGAGGAACGCGGTATGATATTATATCCATATCTTTTGCTACATCATAAAGAGTGTGGCCACGCATATTACCAGGGATACTGCAGGCAAACTCAACCACCTCTAAAAAAATTACAATTTTATTAGAACACTACATCTTGATGAGGAAATGACTGACTGCAGATGTAATAAGTATCTAGAAATTGATAGGAAGATGATTAATGATACTAAACCTGCTAATAAGTATTACTTATTATTTATTGTGTGATAACGTTTAGGCTTAACTTTTAGGATATCATCTGGGTGGAGGGATATAGAATCAAGTAATTTTCTTACTCTACATCTCTTTAGCTTTATCATCATTCAATATTCATATATTTGTGAAAATAAGTTAATAAATAAAGTGAAATGAAAAATAAGTTAATGAAGAAAGTGAAAAGTGAAAATAAGATTCCAACAAGACGCCATGGTATAGTACAACTCTAATGAAGAGAAATGGAATAAAACAACTATTATTAGGATTAACTAATATAAAAATAGAAATGATCCATTATTTTTAAAATAGAAAAAATAATATGATAAATTAAAATAATAATTACCACAAAAAAAATAATTAATTTTCAATTTAAAAAAAAAAAAAAAGGTTTAAGTCTCCTTTTCATGGATTAAATTATTTAATTTTCCAAAATAGTATACTTCCATCCTGGCATTTCAATTACTTTTTTAGTATCTACAACATTAAACTAGTTTAGGTCTTAGCCGGATTAGTTCAGTCCAAGAAGTAAAAAATGACCAACCCTTTGAGTACCACTTTATTCATATTATATAATATTACTCATGAATATTCAAGATATTTTTCAAAATTACTTTTAATGTATAATACCAATAACATTATGTATAAACATTCAAATGGATTTAACTTACGCAACCCTCTGAGCACATCTCCTTCAGCATCGGGCAATGTTTTTCCTTGTTCTAATACAATATTTTCAGCAATTTTTTTCTAAAAGTAAAAAAAAGAAATCATACCAGGTTATTATTTATTTCATAACATTATGGATAAAATTCAATAAAATTTCAAATCATAAAACAATGCTGATATTTCAGGATCCTGTTTCTCTCTTCATGCCATAATATTCTCTTTAAGAAGATGTTATAGCTTATAGTTTATAAGAATACTATTGATTGCTATATACTGAATTTATATATGTAAATATAAAATCTAATAAAATGTGGTGACGAAAAGAAAACTTTATTTGCACTATAAAGATGACCTCCTAAAAAATCATTTATAACATAAATTATATATATATCATTACTCTAAAACCAAAGTGCTTTATTTGAAAATTTGTGGAACTCTGAATTTAATTCCTCAATTAAATTAACTCATATTTTGAATACTTAATTAGTGACAAAACATATTCAGTTAGGTATTTTAGGCATGGCATAATACATGAATAGAGTAAAAATTACATGTAAACTGCAATATCACTTTGACCTTGAAACAATGATATATAAATTTAAATTTACTGTTGATAAAATCACTCATATTTCTATACATATTTTACAAACAACTGTAGTACATGCTGCTCATGATTTAAATTTCAATTAAATGTATTTATGGCTTTAATTAAATATCTCACTATTTAAATATTCATTAATTAGATTGTAGGTCAGTAATGTGATGATAAAAGAACCTCAATCCTTTTCATAGATTATCAAAAAAAAAAATGGCATAGATATGTATGATCAACGATATTACCTTTAATTAATAAATATAATATAAAAATTAAGATAATTTATCTCTGTTTTATAATTGATAAAATAAATAAGTACTTATTGCGTAAATATGAGGTAATAAAAGATAAGATAAAACAAGCACTTGTTAGATCCATATCTTGCATAATTTATTTGAAGGGTGAAGATAGCGATTTTCAATAGATGTAGGCTAAGATCAAGGATTTTGATATTCATATACAACTTCTACATATATATATATATATATATATATATATATATATATATATATATATATATAAAGTTATCAACATCAAGTTTCTGCAGATTGATAAATGGCAAAGGCAAAAGGTTTCCAGGAAAAAAGGAATTGACAAATATTTATGCATATAAGCCAGATTTCTGTTCTTGACAAAAAAAAAATCATGAATACTTTTACAATTAGACTTTAAAATTATTACTACGAAAAATATCAGAATTCAAGGATATCATTACCATATTACTTTTGATAATGTTCTGAAGATTGAACATGATTTGTTGTCTTCTGATAATAGAAGTTTTAGACCAACTTTTGTAAGCTTCTTTTGCAGAAGCAACTGCATATTCCATTTCATCTTTGGTTGATTTTGGGACTTTCGAAATTACCTAAAAAAGAGGAGAAGAATTCAATGTGAAAGTTATTACAATTAGTAAAATATTTTAGGTAAATGGTCTATCATTAGATCTCTAATAAATATTCTATGGTACATATTTAAATATGAGAGCAACAGGTATTATATGTAAATGTGATGCAGATTCATATCAGTTATGTAATACTATCTGTATAATCATTACTATAACAATTTAAAAGAAACATAAATGGTTTAATACAAAATCTAACATCCAAAAACATATACTACATTGATTATATTAATTAAGCATAATATTAATTAATATGTATGGTATAAGACGCTATCCAAATATATACCTTTTTTAAATATTTGGATTAAAAAATAATGTTTCTTTTTTTGTGATTCCAGTGAACTAGTACTTCTTTAGTTAATATTATTCACACAAAATATAAGTTTTGAGATTTTAAATTACATCAAAAATAATTTTGATAATTCACCTCATTTGTTGCAGGATTATATAAGTCGATCCAATCATTTGTTTTGGATTCGATAAATTTTCCATTTATATATAATTTTGTTGTTGTCACCTCTTTACTGGAGGAATAATGTCTAGTGGCAGTAGTTGCAATCTGTTGAAAAAAAAATTATAGATCAAAATCGTGATGTTAGTAGAATAAATTAAAAATTATAATTATTTTGTAAAATGCAAGCTTACTTCTCTTTTTAACAAATTTCTAATAATAGAAGTCATATTTGCACAACCACAGATGCAGTGTGTTAACTAACTAGATGCTGAGGGAAGATAGAAGACTCTACTCTTACACCGACTATCAGGCCACTGATAACATCAGCATATATTGAATTAAAAGTTTTATCCCAGAATTCCGTAGCAGCCATAGAAGCAACTCTGACACTCTCTGTGTAGGTGCTCCGAAAATAACACCATTTAACAAGGCGTTTCTGATTGTGCTGTGTTAAAATTACGATTATGATAATGATTAAAAGGACTAACTGCATTTTAAGTAATTATTTTTATATTTTTTACGTTGGCCTCAGCTATACGAGATGAGGCCGAAGTCGTCTTGTTTACGTTTATGGACGCTGTGTTTAGGTTAGCCGGTCTAGTTCCAAAGTCCTTTAAATTTCTTCACTTAATCATTTGTATTATGAATATTTTTATTATAGCCTCGAGTTTGTGAAATATTAGTAAAATGTTTAATTATTTCGCGTTTTTTAGTAATAAAACATAGATTGATTCTATTGATTTGATATCGAATCCCCACCACTCTTCGTTCTTATGCGTATTAGGAGTGCTTTTTGAACTTATAAATGTATTTTAACTATAATGGCCAGCCTTAAGGATGAAAGGGAAGATACAGATGGAGATGAAATGGAACATGAGTCAGGTGAATCCGACAAGTCAAGTTCAACAACTGACACTAGTGATGGGTCTGATACAGATGATAGCTCAGGTAACAACCAAAATAGTTAAGTAGCGCACGTGTATTTATTTACATGTTGTTAAAGTGCATTTTTATTGAAATTCTACACATTACATAATTGTTGATAATTGTAGTTAATTTTTTGCAACTTGTTTATATATGCTTGGTTTATTTATATCATCCTTGATAAGTTTATAGGCCAAAGTGATTCATTTGATTTTCATTTCTTTTGATTGTACTAAAGTATGTAATTTGTTTTTAAAGATTTGATCAATACAATTCTATTTGTTGTTTCATTGTGTTCACTGTTTTGTTTATTGTTCAAGAATTGGATGGAGAAGAATGTGAACGCAGAAGAAATGAGTGCATTGAAAGTTTGGCCGAAATGGAAAGGCAGTTTACAGTGTTAAGAGAGCAGTAAGTTATTATTTAAAAGTTTCTTATTAGATGCAATTAGTGTTTATATTCCATTGTTATTTATCCTAGCATAGCCTTAATGAGTTTTAGGGTTAGCATCAATACTCATGTGCAAAAGTGTAATTTAGATTATTTCAATTAATTCTTTGAGGGTATATTAAGATATAACCTGCCAAACTTTTTTTTAAATAAATATAATCAAGTTTGTTTTATTTCTATTCATTAAAATCTGCAAATCTCATTTTTGGTATTCTTGTATTTGGAATTAAAAAGGCTATTCTGTCTTCTTTGGCCGCTAAGATTTTTATTTATCAATATTTATCTTCCTATTGTTTTTCTTATATCTTTTTAATAGGATTTGAATGTATTGTAGTATAATTATGCTTATTTGTGTTAATATGTAATGTAGGTAAGTTTTGTTGATTTTGGATTACACTATTTATTTAAAATTCACAATCTGACTCCAATGTTAACGCACATATTATTAATTAATGAACAGCTGTTTCCTTCATTGAGTTATATCGACCAGGTATTTCTAATCGATATATCGAATCGATTTAAAACATTGATTTTGTTTTAATTCAAAATAAGTATAGTATAAATATTCAGTGTCTCCTACATCATTAATATATTACCAAGGTATAAAAATAATTTTTATTTCGTACTACGTGATAAATGCCTAAGTGGTGTGTTGTATAACGATTTTAGAATTTTCAGAGTAAAAAGACATTTGAATCTATAAGTACTGGTTTGAAAGTAAATACCATATTAATTACTGAATTAGAAGTCCATCTTAAATGAATGCCACTGGTAGTTCTCAATAGTGTTTTTACTTTTTTTTACTCTCTTCACTGATAAGTTTTCCTTTGTATTTTTTTTTTATTAATTGTGTAAATAAAAAAAAAGGTTTACATTGTTATGATGACAAACTGTAAATGTATCAGTTTCCGTGTTTTGCTGTTCAAAATATAATTTAGTTGTGGTAATAAGAATATTTTGGGCAATTTGTTGAAATGCTTTCCAATAATTCACTATAGGTAGGTCTGAAAACAATTATTTAAAAAATATATAATGTATGTAACATTCAGGAATGTTTTAATTAATAGTCGATTACGTGTGCTTTGTTCTGAAACTTTTGTATCCACTTTGTGAGTATGTTCATATTGTTATTATAGTTTCAAAACTTAATACTTTTCAGATTCCGTTTATTTCGATTTAAATGTAGACAGTATCAAAACAATAAATATTGTTTTGAAACGATATTATTTCATGTTCTTTCCACTTCTTTGCTTAGTTATCAGTGATTTTCAAGTTTTGCTTGTGGCAACCCTGACCTAGCACTAACATTATAATCTTTAATGTTTAGTTCATTTAAAAACAGCCCATCACAGTAAATAAAGTAAGATTCATTTTCATTTTTTAAGAATAATGAAGCATTCTTTTTTAGAAATTATGCTCTGACAAACATTTTTGTTAATTCTATTCAATAGGTTCCCGATCTTTGATTCAAGAAATGGTATTCTATATGTAAATATAAAAAAGATGTTCGTCAGGTTAAACTTTTTTAAGTTGTACTATTGAAATAGTTGATTCAGTAATAATATTTCATTTATTTTTAAGAAAACTATTTCTTGAATCATTGATGTAAACTACTGATTAGTGATGTACTGATGAATGTAATTGTTTCTAATTCTAATAGAAGAATATATAATAGAATAATCATTTACCTGATTCATTCTTTTTTTGGTATCTGTTCCTCAGGTTGTTGTGTTCGAGTTGAGTTTTTTTTACTGTGTATTCATTTCATTTTTAATATTTTCCAAAAATACAAGTATTAGTGAGCTTTTGTAATTATGGGTAATGAGTAGATTTTGGTAATCATTTCATCAAGAAATACAGATGGCTTATGTTTGTTGAAACGTTCATTTCTAGATGAAGTGATTCCCAAAGTATACACATTTCCCGTAATTGCATTTTCTTTTCCATACTAAATCTCATGATAACATGTATTTTTAAAAGGGAAATATTAAAATTAAATAAAATGAAAAATTAAAACTTGTGACTCAACTCAAAGGAATAACCTGCTGAATAATTTATGGTGTTCTATATTTTCTGGTCGACTGATTTTGTAATATTAATTTGTATTGTATTAGTATTTGTACTATACCTCATGGTTTTATCCTAGTTAAATTTGTCAATCAAAATGTAACTTGAAATTTCAAAATAATCTTTTAATAATAGTTTATAATATTTTTCTCCATAATGTATAAATAGTTTCACTTGTTTAGAGTATTTTGTACATTAATTGCATCCCTGAGAAATTTCTATTATCTGATGATGAAATTTTCAAATCACTTAAATTTTTAGGATCAAAATGACAATTTTGGTACAAGTACATAATAGTTACTTTGTCAGTTCACAACAGTGTACTATGTTGCTAACATATCTCTCAGGCTTTGTGGTATTTAACCACTTTAATTTAAATATTATTTAAAATAATTATTGCTATCGATCTTTTCCTCATTAAAATTACTCAATGGGTATACTTAAAAAAAATTTCAATCAAGGACATGGTCTTACTATACCTGAAATTATTGCTGCTTTCATTTAAATGCAGTTGTCGCCTTTCACTTCCCAGACTCGTTAAAAAATAAACCAACTTCCAAGGAGACTTTCAATTTAAGTTATTACTGTTTGAGGAACAACTTCGCCAGGACAGCAGAAGTAAAGAGAAACAATAATTTTAATAATACCGAAAGCAGTTGTAATTCTAATGCACCCTTTTTTTTAGAATTGAATACAAAGCAGTTATGAATTCTGCTAGATATTTGTAATACATTATTAATGTTTAGTAATACAAGATAAACCCATTATCTTATATCTATTTATCTTTAATTTACATTGATTTATCTATCCGTCCAAAAATAATTTATCAAATTGGACTGACAGTTCATGAAATTGGGCTGTTTATGCACACTAATTATTTGGCATTCTAATATAAAAAGGGTTATAACTTTTTATCCCTTCTTTCACACATTTCCTTTTAACAGCAAGTGAAAGATCCATGTTTATAAAAAATAAAAAGGCCATTACATTAAATTGTGATAAGCTGAGCTGAAAAGTGGAGTTATGAGATGTTTCATCCTCAAGTACCTATGGCTTAAGGAAAAAATATAGCCTGAACCAAAATAAAAGGCACCTTCACTGTTCACTCCTGGCTTGTTTTCCCCTCATAGTAGCAACAAAGGATGTCACTTAAAAATATTTCTGAAAAATAAATATCAACCTTGGTCTCCTAAGCTTTAAACCCATTTGTCAGGAAAAAAGGTAGGTAATTAATTTGTCTACGATCAACTTTTTGGCTCTTGCGACTTTCTGTTTAGAACTGTGATCCAACTATTTATTTTGTCCGAAATAACATTGTGTTAATTCTCCTGTTATAAGGTATTGTTTACTTTTTCAAAGGAGAATCTGCTGAAGCTTACTTTCTACACAGGCCATGCGTGCTAGTGGTTATATTCTTACTATTGTTCTCATACACAAATAATTTTAAACTTCTAAAATTGAATTCAATCTCAGGGAATTCTACCTGCCTATTATATCAACATCATTGGCAAACTCCATGATCTGTAATTTTGGTTCATAATTGTAGAGGTGGTCTAGATGCTTGATGTTGATGGAAAAGAAGGCAGGCCATTACATCTCTCATGTCTATTACCTGACGTATCTCACTTCTACCTTTAGTAATTGTAGGTTATATATCCCCATCTGCTTATCTCAGTTGCTTTTTATTAAAATTATAAACTAAAAAAAAGTTTCAGATACTTATTTATAAGAGTAACCATGGTGTTAGCTGAATTTCTAAAATTGATTTAGCATAAGAATGCTTAATTTATTTTTTTATAATATTTAAATATTTGAGTCTCATTGATTAATCCCTCTCCATGTTATGCCCAAACATAAGCTGTTAGAACAGTTCATTAGGGGAAACTTGGCTTTAAGGAAAGTATTTCAGGTTTTCCCTTGCCGAATGACGAGTAGCCGTGGGTTCTTTGAGGACCAGGATTTATAATGGAAATATAGCCAGTCCTTGAGAATTTTTAGTTTTAACTAAAAAATTTCTATCATTAAGAAGGAATCAGTGTAAAAATATTTAGGTAGATATAATTGTCCTTTTACCATTTCTAATTTATAATTAATAAAGCTAGATTATTTTTCCTTCCACTATACTTAGTTCATCAATCTCTATCAAGCACTTTTTATATGTTGTCTCACCTTATCAGATCTTTAACATGTTAAGGAAAAACATTGTGGTAAACTATTCCAATTTTGTTTTTAATTAAATCCAATTAATTGACAAAATCTAGTGGAATTTCACAATTGTTCATACATTACTACAGTTATTTTTTTATTTCCAAACAAATATTTTATGGTATTAATTAAAATCCAGATATTTTTTGTTTTATATTATTCCTACAATAATAAAATTGGTTAAAAGGAAAAAAAAGGAATTCAGAGAGTAATTTAATATTCAAAACATATGTTGTAATGTTAAGTTGTGTGATGTTATTAAAAAACAAAACAAGTCAGTTGTCATACGAGAAGGTTCTTGCTGAACATATGATTATTGTCGCCACTCTCACCATCTTCTACGCAGTTACACCTGACTATTGAAAGCTGTTTTTGTTTTTTTTTACCTCACTTGGGCTAAGCGGTAAGAGACATTGTATTTAGTTCTATCTCACAACCATCAAATTGTTGACGTATCGACTCATTACCCCTCTACTTCAAGTACTCAGTCAATCAAAGACCAATGATATTTTTTGTAAATGAATAATTATAAATAAGAGTTTAATGTATTTTTCATTATTTTTTCTTTCTATTTAATTTATTAATCATACTAGGTTTAGTTACTTACATTAGATTAATTTCACATATTGATTTTTTTATTTTTACTTACATACATTCTCATTTTCGTATTTTTTATTTCTATTTACTAGCTGAATTTTTTTTCTTTCCTATCATAGGTTTAATTGATTGTATTTTGGGAAATAACAATCTAATTAATTGAATTCATTGGCTTTATTTAATTCACAGTTGGAAAATTCGCTGAGTATAGAAGGTTAGCAGATTTTAGGTGCTGGACACTGGATTTTAACCTTTCTTTGATTCTTCAACTAAGGCATTCCTAGACTTTATGTCACTGCTTAATTCTTTAACTTCTTAGATAGTGTTAATTACAATAGAAATTTAAAAACATTTAACTAACAAAACAATATCTTCTACAGCCAATTGGCTAGAGAAAGTAATTAATTCAAAATAAACTTTAGAAATTCCATAATAAAAAGTTTATCGATTACACTTAATAGAAATGATAAGGAAACTGAAAAACAAACCAAAATTTCTGCAGTTAATAATGTATCATTCAATAGAAATGAATTAGTACATTTTGAAGAAAATCGTTAACATTTTTCAGTTGGAATCAGAACATCATCGTTAGGCTTGGTAAAGCGAAAATTGATTATTAAGTCCTCTTTTGCACTTCGTTTTTTTCCCCAACGTTTTGTCAACAGCCTTATGTTATTTTGATTATTAAGTCCTCTTTTGCACATTGTTTTTTCCCCAACGTTTTGTCAACAGCCTTATGTTATTTTTACAAATTGTTAGTAGATTAATACATATTTAAATGTTATTCCTCAACAAACCTAAAGATAATATGTACACCTCCCTCTAGGCCATTCTACTGTAATATTTAGTAAATGTTACAGTCTAGTTTAATTCTTAAATAATAATAAACAAAAACCAATAATTCAAGTTACTAATTAATTGGTATTTAAAACAAGCTGGGATTGTAAATTGGTTGTTAATAAATTTGTATTTTATTATAATGTACATACGTAAGAAGTTTTTTTCATAACAGTATAACTTATATGAATAGTTTAAGTGTTGAATACATTAAATGAACTTAATTTAAAATGATCTGTTGTTACAATTTATTAATATTTTTTTGTATCTCATTTTAAGTAATTTTGGCATATAAAATTAATAATTTTATCTTTTAACAGTTTTTACTTCATATTGAATATTCTGATTATTAGATGGTTACTTTACTTTTAAAATGGTTAGTTAGCAGTTTCTTATTTCTAGGTCATTACTTTAAAAACTAGCAGTTTCTTGTTTCTAGGTCATTTCTTTAATTACTGTCTCCTTTATTGTTTTCATTACATCATCAAAAAATATATTCTAATTAATTTTAAATAGCAAAGGTATTATATTTTTATTGTTATTGATGATTAACAAAAATATGTTTACTTTTATTAATCAGATCATTTAATACCCTTGAACTTGTGTATTGTATATGTAATTAATTCTGTAAAATATAATTGCAATATATTTTGGACATGTCTTTGACATTTAAGAATTTTGTATTCCATAGACAAATTTATTAAACACAATAAATGGTATAAATCGTTAATATTTTTAGGATCAAAGTAATAGAAACAAATATAATTTATTGTTACTATAAACATGTTTATTTATTTAAGTATGGGGTAAATAATTATTATTTATTTGTCTTATGATTATACAATACATTCTTTACATCAACAATATGCTTGCAAAATCTTATAAATTTCTGTTCATTTACCATGATTTTTCAGGCATACTGTCCATGTCTTAGTTTTTACTTAAGTACATTTGATGTATGAAAGTAAAAACTAAGAGCTGTTTTATGTACAACAGAACTGATTTACAACGTGTATTTGTAAATGCAATATTTTGAGATGACAATATATGATCATATTTATTTATTTGCTTTTATGTAATTTCATTATTTCTTACAAATTCATTATCTCTTCCAGACTTTATCGTGAGAGAATTACACAAATAAAAACAAAACTGGAGGAGGTACATGAAGGAGTGGCGAAGGAATATCGCCAACCATTGGAAGAACTTCAAGAAAACATGCGAATCAGAATAGAAGTAGCTGGTGTATTGAAAAGACTTAGACTTGAAAATATAGAAAACAATTTTAAGGCAGAAGACCAAGCTGCCAAACAAAACTTTGAGGTAATAACTAGTTTATTTTATTATTATTATTGTTGTTGAATATTCTTCTGTCTTGATCCCTCCATGTTATGATATCCCATGGATAATGCTTTTGAAGATCAGTAGTTTAACCAGATAAAGTTGTTTTCCTGGCACTTCAAAGTTTCTTTTGTGTTCAGTGGCTGATAGTGTTCTCTCAGAATTTGGTGACAGTTTCATTTTTACCCCTTGAGTTTAGAGGGCGCTGAGAGCTGTACTATTCTGTATTTACTCTTGTCAATTCTTTTTTTAATGTTATTGTTTAGGAATCAAGGTGGATATGTGTTTTTAGATACCATCTAAAGTACAAAAGTTTGAGACCCAGTGTGGCAGATAAATTATTTATTCTATAGTCAGTCATGAATTAATTGTTGAGATCAGAAGCCTCCGAAGAAAATACAAATTCATGCTAAAAAACAATTTCTCTCACAATGCGGTCTTAGATTATTTTTGTTCTAAAGATAATTTTAGAAAACTGTTAACCAATAAAAAAAAGGAATATGAAATGTGAAAACATCATTATGAAATTGCAGAATGTTAGGAATAGCAACGAATTTTGGAATGCAGTGAATTCTCTTAGACCTTCTAAAATATCACCTAATGAAATAAGTATTGATGAGTGGGTAAATCATTATAGTTTACTGTTTCTACAAAAAAAACATTTTAGAAATGAAGGTAGTGTTTAATCACAGTGATTAAGTATTAATCACTACAATATCTTAATTTTAACATATAGAAAGAATAAGATAACTTGTGCAATAAAGTATTAACGGGTTAGTACCTAAATACTTTTATTCCATTGTATTTATCTATTTCCTTAGGTAAATGCCTTATTTGCGTCATTTTTTTAGAAAATTATTATTCTGTTGTTATAATAATACTATTCTGTCCTGACTTAAATTTTGTTTATTTATTTATTAAACCAGTGTTACTATATAGCTTGAATTCATGCCGCGCTTCATCTGGAAAATAAGTTGTTCATCTGCGCGGCAATTGTTGCATGTTTTATACCAGTTCATTCGCGTTTTGTATTTGCTCAGTATTACAGTGAGTGCTTATTTTTTGTTCAAATCAAAAGTTGGGTAACTCGTAACGTTTTTTCATCTAGACGACAGATTTCTGCTGGTAATTATAACTAGTTACTTTCTAAATATTTTATTTTGAAGAGAAAATATTTAAAAATTATAACAATTAATAAAATAAAAAAATTATCGTAACTTTCTAGTTAGAAATGTGGTAAGCATAATTTTTGCCCTTAAAATTATAGATAATGTTACCTACGGGGGCAAAGGGCTGGGAGAGGACAGGGTATAGTCGAGGACACTTGAGGGAAACTGGGTGAAGAAATAAACCCCAAAACATTTATCTAGCAAAATAAAGAGGTATTATATTGAAATAAAAATTACATTCAACTATTATGGATAAGGCATTAATAAAATAACAATTACAATTTAAACCGAAATTCCCAGTCAACAGGAAAAATAAAACTTTTAATTTAACATAAGATTCGCCACCAATAACAGCACTAAACAATAACACGTGAACTAAAATCATACACCAGATTCTCCATCAATACTGAGAATCCCTAAAACCACTAATAAAATAATAATTTCCAAACAAAACTCGTTCTGTCATCTAGAACAATAATCATATCCATCTTCTATAACAATATTCATAAGCGCTAATAACAACTTACAACTTAAACATTCACCCTCAGTACTCATTATCTCATAACCATTACTTAATTTCCATTTAAAACCAGTCCCCTCTTCTCTACACATAATGCTGGGCACACAAATACTTAAAGAAAAGATTTCTATCTGTCTTGTGGCCAAACACGACAAATGAAAAAATAAAATAATTAACTCGCTCTATCTTCAACTGAACTACAAGCGGGCTTCACCCAGAAGAAAAGTCTGACTACATTATTTAGCAAAGTTCCTACCTTCCATCTGGTTTCTTACTCAGATCCCTCGGCTTCTCACTGGTGCCAGTCTTCAACTCTGACTTTTGGGGGGAAACGGTCTCGTATTTGAAGGCTCGTTCGAGCTAGCGTCAACATGCTTATCCCGTAGTCCGTGAGGTGCTGCAACCTGGTGGTCATGGTTATCCCGAGAATCTCTTGAATTGAATTTAACTTTTTAAATATTTGATCCGACTCGGCTTGTAGGAGGCGGAAATGCTGATTAATTTCTGTATTGGACTGATGACTCGGCGTCGCCACAGGCAGACAATACCCTCCTAACATTACTTAATATTTAATAAACTATACCTAACTTAAATTATCTGAGTTCGTTACACCAACATGGATATGGAAATAGTGATTCATCTAATGAATCTATAAATAGAATCAGTAGAAATACATCAAGATTATGGGCACTTTCTTCCTCTTCAGATGAGGATTTTGTTAATGTAAAAAGTGAAGTCAAAGAATGCTCCACGGGAAAATAAGATTTGGTGTCTAAATCAAAGAACAAGGATCATGATGAAGAATGAAAGGAAATAAGAGAACTTTTGAAATGAGTATTCGGAAGAAGAGGAATTTTTTTTTTGAAAACACTGACTGTAATGACCCTTTTGCTTTATACAAACTATTCTTCACGGATCACATACTAGAAAGATAGTGAACGAAACAAATAAATATGCTACACAATGCATAAATAATTTTTCATCTAGCAGTAGAATGCACTAACAGGCCTGGCAGTCTGTTAAAAGAGATGAAGTGAATACTTTTATTGGCATATTGCTTATTATGGGTGTAGTCCAACTACCAGAAATTAGATTATATTGGTGTAACAACGACATGTATGTGAACGCACGCATAAAAATGCAATGGAACGTGACCGGTTTTTATCCATTCTTAAGTTTTTACATTTTTCGGACAATACCTCAGCCAGAACTGAAGATTAGTTGAACCAAATTCGAAACATTGTTGAAGCCATTGTGGATACCTTTAAATATTTTGAGACCCAGTGTGGCAGATAAATTATTAACTCTATAGTCAGTCATGAACCTAGATTTTAGATTCAATTAAACCTAGCAAAAATATCGTTATTGATGAAAGTATGGTTCCGTGGAGAGGACGTCTAGATTTTCGTCAATATATCCCAGGCAAGCGACATAAGTATGGCGTAAAATTATACAAATTGTGTTTGCCTGAAGGTTACACTTATAATATCGAAATTTATGCCGGGAAAAATGAAATGATCATTGAAAAATCACATTTACATTATGTAGTAATGAGATTACTTGATGGCTTATTATTTGAGAGTCGAATACTATTTATTGATACTTATTATACAAGTGTCCCTTGGGGTAAAGATCTTTTAGAAAAAAATACATATATTTGTGGTACTGTAAAAAAAAACAAAAAATGTCTACCACCGCAGGCAAAACAAAAACATGGTGGAATTATGAGTTTCGAAAATCGTAGCGGGGTAAAATTTCTGAAATGGACTGACAAAAGACCAGTTTTCATGTTAACTACCTCAAAGAATCACCGGTGTAAATTTGTGCAAGGAACAAATGGCAAAGTAAAGCCTGATGCAGTGTTTGATTATAATATCGCAGAAAAAGGTGTTGACTTATCAGATCAACTATCGGGGTACTACAGTTGTTTACGAAAAACCATTAAATGCCTCGTGAAAGCCTGGTATATTCATAAAAATGTGGCACTATAAATATGATTATGTTACAGTTTAGGGAAGTTATTATTGATCACCTTTTGGTCAATGAAGAAGTATACCGGATCACCTTTTGGTCAATTATGAAATATACCGTCCCATGAACGATGCAAGGAATGATATAAAAATTTGTCCAAGAAAAAGGGCAGAGATTATGCCACTAACAAAACTACAAGAGTTAAGATGTATTGTGAGCATTGCACAGCCAGCACTTGGCTTGAAATGTTTTAACAAAAACACAAAAAACTGATATTAGATATTATTTAGATATGATATTACAGAAGAATTAGCCTTGTGGGCCTCTATTTTGCAAATCCAAACAGCTATCTTTAGTTCGCCAATCCATACTAACCAGAGTGGCAATGTTTAAATTAATTTTTAACCACCTCGAACCTACAATGTTCTTGATTGAGTACTCTAGAACCCTCATCTCCTCATACATTCTTAAATACATTATTTTAGTTTTATAAACTATTTTTGGTATTAGGTTGTTCAAAAATATATCGCGTCCATACATTCTAATTTTTTTGTAGTTGTAGCTCCGTAATATAAATTTTATAAATAGATAAGGTAAGAAAATCAGGAAGTATACTTTAAAATACTTTCTTCCAGTTTTATTACCGATCAATGATCTGCAAAGCTCTTTTACACTCTTAATACAATCATGTATTACAAAAGCCTTTGCGTCCCTTATACATTAAAATATGTTCCTATTTTACCCAAAGAATAAGAGCTTTTTTATTTTGTTAAACAACTCGAATTGATTCATAAAATTTTAGTTTGACAACTCAAAGGTAATAATATTTAATAAAACAAAAGTTGAACCTGCCAGACCTTTTAGTCAACAAGCCAAGGTGAAATTTGGCGTCTTATAAACAAGTTTTTTTATAGCAGTTTTTTCGAAAATAAATAAAAATAAAAATTACTCCATTTTTCGCATAAAATAAAGTTTTCATGGTGATTTCACTTTTACTCTGCCATTAAATTGTTCGAAAATCATTGTTTAAACCACAAAAACAATTGATTAACTTATAAGAGGAAAAGTAAATTATCATCATAATTAAATCATAGAAAATTAAAGTTCAACTTTTTTTAAATACAAAAAAATGTGAGTATGTGAGAGATACTTGTAAGTGTGAATAGACAATCTTCAAACTCTTCTTCCAAATGGGCAATTGGCATTGCTATAATTTTATTTAGGGTGTTAATTCTGAAACTTCATAATAATTAATTTTTTTTATTTTTAGAATGAAAAACTCCTCCTCTTTGATGCCATGAAAGAAGAGTTGGATGAAAAGATTAGAAGACTTGAAGAAGATCGTAACAGTGTTGATTTTCATACCGATTCCTTCTTCAGTTCTGATAAGAAAAAAGGTGGCAGTGCATTTGGTTCCAAAGGGCGTGGTGTTTCTTGGAGGAAAGGGCTTAAACCAGAGCCAGGAAGGAAAAAGCCTGTCACCGTCACAGGACCTTACATTGTCTATATGCTCTCTGAAGCTGAGATTATGGAGGATTGGACAATAATTAAGAAATCGCTTTCAAGTTGCAAAAGAAACTCTGAAAGAAAGCCTCCATTTCACCAATATGTGTGAACTGTTTACTTCTGAGAAGTTTTCATATTGTAAATATTTGTATGTTAATTTTAGCATATTTTATTCTTCAGAAGACATTATAGGCAATATTTATTTATACCTCATTTATGATTTGATGATTCAGTTAAAAAATTTATTATATTAACTGATAATGAAGGGTATAATAAGAATTAAAGTTTTATTTTGTGATAAACATTTCATTAAAATTATTATTACATGCTCTTTCACAAAGCAATTATTTATTGCTTTGCTTATGTTAATGAAGAATTATATAAATTTGTATTGTTAAGAACAATTTATTTTTTAAATAAACAGTTGAAACATTAACCTCGCCAGGGCCATGTGCTTTATAATTTTTGTCTACCTAATTTACCATTTTTGGGCCTAACTATAATTTATTGATTGTTTTGAGACACTATTAAACCTTTAACTTTGCAAAAATCACTATATTGGTTTGAGGTTGCCATGCCATCAGTGCGCAAAACCTCCTTCAGGTGCTCAATATTTGGTACTTAGGTTCATGCTTCTTTAGGAGCCTCTAGGAGGCATGACTGAACTCGGACAAGTATTTGTTACTGGGCGAATTTTTACCTGCTCACTTGTACCCAATTATTTTTTATTAATATTATGCCTCATTTAAATGAATGAGCTATGTGATACTAATATCACACGTTAGTGGAACAGAAAATAAAATCTGAGTATAATGTAGAAGTGTAATAAACAAAATTAATATAATTTACTTTGCAAATATTTTAATTGTTTAATAAATCTTTAAAAAATAAATTAAAGTATCTTGGATCAATAAAGAACCCATAATAGAAGTAAACACTGCAAAAAAAGTGATTAAAATATGTTCATTAAAATGCGCCAAGGCAATGGAGATTCAGCTTAAGTATGCCCAAAATCATGGTTGTTAGATTGCTTGAAGGAGTTGGCACACTGGACTACACTCGTAAGCCCCACACTCTGCGCTAAAGGGTTAACTTAATACGTAACATGGTGGTTTCAAGCAGATTTCAAGTTATATTGTTCCTTTTAATATATATTATATATCTATTTAAAAAAATCTCAGCTTAGTCTGCTATTTGTATATTTTCTTTGAGATTACTGGATCTTTTTTTTTTTCAGTCGGTAACACCAAGTTACTAATCACCCCAAGATGATCCTCAAAACTCTAAATTACTTCAGTTTCATTTAGTGTGCCTAATAAATTCGAATCCCGGCCAGGACAAATCAAATAAACAATAATCACCATCAAAATAACAAGTAATACAAATATTTACTTTGTATATAATGATTTCAAAATACTTCTAATAAAAATCCCAAAAAGCAAAGCCTTAAATTTCCAAAGTACTGAAAACCACTCATTCAATGTTCCAACAATTCCAGCATTTGGACATACGCCTTAAGAAAATTTATATATGAGAAGATAAGCAGCACATCTCATATCAACAGTCCAAATAGAGACAGTAACCTTACTCCAAGAGGTCCAACGAACAACTTAACTCAAGAATACCTTTTTATTCTATCACTATATGATCGAAAATTCAGTACTACAAAATATAAAACAACAACCAATACAGTTTTATTCAATACTTACTCAAATTCCAATCAAACATTTGTGTCTTATTTCAGTTACCATAAGCCTATGTATGATATACTTTTTAGAACATAATGAAATGATCAAAAATTCTATTTAAAAAAAATGAAGTTCATTAATGTAAATACAAATACAAGGTATAATTAATATGAGTGTATACTAATATTATTTCAATTAAGCTGCATTGATATTTTTTATTGACCTTGTGCAGCCCATCATATGTTCTGATTTATTGATTCAATGTGGGTTCTTAGCCTCTTGACCCAAATTTGATCATTTCTTTCTTTTCAGCATCATGAATCGCCAAATCATCACACCTAAATAGATACTCCTCTGCCTAACGCTCTAACAGTCCTCAAATTTTCCTCTTTCCCATAGCTGTTTTGTTAGCAAGGATAAAAACCCCAATGCCAATGATGCCTCATTTTCTTTTCGTTATTTATGTATATAGTTTAGTAACATCTATTGATATTGACATAATCCACCTTAGGTATCACCAAAGTGACTTAGGCATTATGTCATTCTCTCATACCGGGACAGTATTTATTACTAAGTAAATTTGTTTTAACCATCGAAATAAGAATATTAAGATAAATTTACTTGACACTGTAAGCCTGTTGATCACCCTGAATTTGTATCTATAATGTGAGAAAGAGCAGCCCACACAATAGGGCAAATCATGAATTTAGGCATGGTAAGACCCGAACGATTTAGCTCTCAGATAAATCATTGAGATCAGAATATTTCTCCTCTGTTATTTAAGATGCGATGTAATCCATCCATAACATTCTGGACCTTACTTATGGAAAACATCCAGTATACTGGTTTCAAAGAACTTCAATGGATCTTCATTTGTAAGACTAAGAGGTAGAACCACTGCAGCTGTCTCTTGTTGGCAGTTCCCCTAAATGCAGACATTCTTGGCTGAAACTATCTCCCAGTCGCCAACTGCAATGAGCCACTACCCCTCCAGGTTGGGGGACACAGTACACAATCTGCAGCATTTTACATACACCCCTATAGTACAGACGGTCCCCCCTAGTATATCCTCCCTAGGTAGACATTCAGGTCTGTAGGCCCTGCAGCCTTGAGGGCAGCTTCACCAACAGACTAGAGTAAGTAAAGAAGGTCGTTAGCCCCGCTGCCCGAATACTAACTATTGAGAAACCTCACACCATGGCCTCGGATTTGGATAGTCACACACGGCAAGCGATATAGAATAAACATTGGATTTAGGAAAGTACTTTCACTCTACAGACCCGGAGCACCCAAGTTGCTCTTTAATCAGATTGTCCGTTTTTAACTGCACATTACCGCTATTCAAGAGGTCCCATATTCCACTCTTGGCATACTGGAGAAGAAAACTTCAACCTTAAATTATAACTAATCAAGGATAAATATGGTCAGAGGGCGCAGTCAATAATAACACCAAATAAGAAAACTTATTGTTTACTAGTGCCAACATTTCGGCCTTCGGGGCAAATAGAAGGAGAAGCGGCTGAGTGATCTGTCAGCTACTACAACTACAAACACAGTTGTCCAGATATAGTTGACAGTTCACTCAGCCGCTTCTCCTTCTATTTGCCCTGAAGATGGCCTACACTGTAAGCCACGAAACGTTGGCACAAGTAGAGAATAAACTTGAATAATATGGCTGGTAGCCTATCGATAGGGCTTAATTACTCATGAGTTGATCAATCGCCTGGACGACTTCCTTTCATTTCTGCTAGCGCTTGCGATGCCTCTTTTTTTTATGATGGAGTCTCTTCTACTCTTTTCTGCCTCCTACATTCTTCTGCTGCAGGGCGATAGTTTCGGCCAAGAATGAGTGAAAGCCTTAGGATGTCTACATTGAGGGGAACTGTGATGAAACTGAAGGACGAATGATTTACCCTTAGAAAGGTTTTTGTTAGCTTAAAACAACAACTGTAGAAGAATAGTGAGTTTACTAAACATATAAGTGTTTATCTGTCAGGTTAGACAATAGTAGGGAAAGTTTCCCTCACATGAGTGGGATTAAAAATCACCACATTCACCCTGAGTTTTTCTTAAAACATTTGGCACAATTTAAGTACAATATTTGAGATACATAGAAAGATTTAAGAAAACAATTGGCAAAATTTAAGTACAATATTTGAGATACAAAAGAAAGATTTAAAACTTCATTCAAGATTTGTAACACTAGGATTGGTTTTCAATTAGTAACACAGTCTTTGAGGTAAGATGGAGCCTTGGTCACCCGTTGAGGTCTTGAGGGGCACACTGGGATTCCAATTTCATTAGAGAGAGAGCCATGAACAGATGGAGTGGCAAATGGTTCTTCCGGATATACCATGTTAGAGGCCTCTAATATTGAGCGAGTTCATCACCGTTAGGGCAAGGCTTCTCCAACATTTCAGGAGTTCCTTTAGGTGCTAATTGTCTCAGGGACACGGTTGATTCTGATACATCCTTCTTGCGAATTAGGGGGTACTGTGGGTTAGCCTCAAGTAATTCCACTTCCTCGACAGGGTCCTCATATTTGCTGATTCCCACGTTCCTTTTGGCGAGCACAGGACCAGGGTTAACCAAGACAGCAAGGAGACTCCATTGGCTGTACGGCGAGGATGGGTGAAAAATCGTTCATGAGGAGTGGAGTTAGTTGCTGTGCAAAGTATAGATTGAATAGCGTGGAGGGATTCCTGTAGAACCATTTCCCAGTTCTCTGTCCGCAGTCCTAGAGTCTTTAAAGAGAGACAAATGGTTTTCCACAGAGTTCCATTGAGGCGTTCAATTTGCCCGTTTCCTGCCGGATTGTATGGTGTTGTTCTGCTGGTAGCTACACCATTTGAATGGAGGAATTCCTTGACTTCCCTAGACATAAAGGAAGATCCCCGGTCTGAGTGGACATAGGCTGGCATTCCAAACAAACAGAAGAGATTTTTGAGACACTCAACCACAGTGGCAGCAGAAACATCTCGGCAGGTGTATGCGAAAGGGAAGCGGGAATACTCGTCAATGATGGTAAGGAGGTAGAAGTTCTGTGATCTGGAAGGGAGAGGGACCTTAAAATCTATGTTGATGCGTTCAAATGGAGAGGTGGCCTTAACTAAGGTTCCAGATGTTTTCAAGTACCTAGGTTTTACTTCAGCACAGATGGTACAGCTTGAAGTCATCTTCTTGACATCTTCAAGTGAATAGGGAATGTTCTTACATTTGAACCAATGGTACATAAGGGTAACACCAGCGTGGCACAAAGATTGGTGAAGCTGGAACAAGCCAGTAGAAGTGGACGCATTACAGACACAGGAGAGTCTGTCTGCCTCACCGGGACGGTAAGATATGTCATAAACGAACGAAGCTGGCTCTATACGTCATCTAGTGATCTTCTCATTTTTTACCTGACTCCCATGTTTTCGGTCAAAAATGAAAGACAGAGCTTCTTGATCAGTTATGAGGCAAAAATGCTTGCCAAGCAGGGATGCTCTCCAATATTTCAAAGACTCAACAATTTTCGCAGCCTCCTTTTCGATTGGTGGATGTCCACTGATTTCAGATCTGCATTAGTGATCGTGAGAAAAATGCAACCGAGCGTCCATCTTGACTAAGGTTAGCTGCCAAGAGGGATCGGTTTCTACTACAAGCGGGGGAGATTCATCGATGGTTGTGAGGCCAACTCAGTCGTATACAATATCCTTTTTTAGATTTTCAAAATCAGAAGCAGCAGATGGATTCAGCGGAAATCAAGACACGGATTTTATCTGAAAATTTAGGTATCCACTTCGAGTAATGGGCAAAGAAACCAAGAGCCCGCTTCAGTGATTCAGACTTATGTGGCAGTGGCATATTAAGCAACGGGGCAAGCCTTGCTGGGTCTGGCTTGATTGATTGGAATGAAACAAGATGTCCCAGAAGTTTTACGTTTCTGAGGTCAAATTTACTTTTCTCTTTGTTGATTTCAATGCCAAGCTTATCGAGTGTCAATATAAGCTTGTTTAGATTTAGGTCATGGTCAGATTTATACAGTGATGTCATCGAGGTATGAATACACTCCGGTGATGTTTTTGGCAGTAATAATTTGGTCTATTGCGCGTTGGAAGCAGGCTACTCCATTAGTCACGCCGAAAGGTATGCGTGTAAACGGATACAGCTTGCCCATTGGTTCAAAACCAGTATATTTCTTCTCATCTTCACATTTTGATTTTCACAAAAAAAAGTTTATTAAATTTATGAAAAAAGTGTTGTTTCTGTTTTCAAAAACAACTTTCAAACTCTAAAAAATGGTGCTTGGTTGAATTTTTTTGACCGCAGATTCGAATTCAGCACACATGACAATATAAAAATCAGGAACAACTTCTTAAGGGAGCAAAACTTTTTTTTGTTTTGCAGAACAGTGTAATTGTTGGCGCCTGGTAAACTATGCTGTTGTTAAGTTGCTATTCCAACTACTGTGGAATTCCCTCACCAAGACATACATAAGCGACATGGACATTGCCAGATGGCAGATATGTTAACCAGATTGACCATATTCTTGTTAGTGTAAGGCATATCAGCTCCAGCACAAATTTTCGCCTCCTCAGAAGTTTTGATACCGACTCCGACCACTTTCTTAGCGTACCCACAGTCATAGAAGAATAAGCAATGCCCACCGCGGGCAAGCACATTCTTTGAAGCACTTTCAAGATCCAGATGTCTAACCGAGATATGCGAGTTTGTCAACACTGGGCCAGAAGCTCACTGAATGCCACATAAAAGAAGACAAACGAGGAATGGGAAACATGCTCTTCTGTAATTACACGAACAGCTGAAGAAGTTCTGGGACTGCTGGAATAAAAGCTTTACCACTGTGCTTTGATGATGTATTTTGAGTTCAAAGATGCAAAAAATGTTACAAAACAGGCGATGATCAGCAGAAGGATCCAGAAGACCACATAATCATGGTCACAATCATGAATTTAGGAATGCTAAGACCTAAAAGATAGCTCTACGCGAAATCATAAAGATCAGAATATTTCTCCTCTGTTATTTAAGACTAGATATGTAATCAACCCATAACATTCTTGGCCTTACTTATAGAAAACATCCACTATACTGGTTTCAAAAAACTCTAATGGGTCTTGATCTTAATCTGTAAGACTTAGAGGTAGAACCAGCTGTTCCATTCCAGCTGTCTCTTGTTGATAGTTCCCCTCAATGCAGACATCCTAAGACTTTCACTCATTCTTTGGCCAAAACTATCGCATTGAGTCGAAGTGGTAAGAAATGCGGGCCTATTAAAATATTGTATATTATCCCGAACCACACATTGCACTAAAACTCGTGCTGAAAATGATGCTAACGAATTCCATGGGGATTTTCATGCAATCAGAGATGATTATTTTTCTGATTTATGATACATCTTCTTGTCAAGGTAGCTTCATCTGTCCATAAAATTTCTCCTGAAAAGTGTTGATTGTGATCAGCTTGATTGAAATACCAATCTGAAAAATTTCTTCTTTGCCGTAAATCTTGCGGTAGTAAATTTTGTACCCGTTGATAATGATATGGGTGACTTCCATCTGCAATGAGAGTTCTCCATACTGTAGTTGGCGTAACATTTAATTCTGCTCCAGCTCTTCGTACACTGACAGATGGATTATCATCAAAATATTGTAATACGGTCGCACTCCTTTCTTCATTTCGTAAAGGGGCTAAAATACCACCAACATGTGGTACGATAGCAAATGTACCAGTTTCTCTAAGACGTTGAAACGTAGAGTTAAAAAAAACGTAGACTTACTAGGTAATCTTCTATTTGGAAATCGCATGGAATATTCACGACGGGCAGCATTGGCTTTACCATTGTAAAAACCGTATACAAACACCATATCGACTATTCAGCATGAGTATAAATGGAAGGCATAATGAGTACTCTGCGAAAGCCTCAAACAAACTGATAAATGTTATTGATAGTTCTATTCTTATTATTATTTGTTATTGATGTTCTATTCCAAACAGTATTAATCCTAAAGTCCATAGTTTATGTACAGTTAGGGAGACAAGGTCATATTAGTATTCTATCAAAATTTATCTCCTAAACAAAGCGTTTGCAAACATACCTAGTAGTTCAGTTCAGTAGGGTCGGGGGAAAACTGCGGACGGGCTACGTTATATTGTTTGAAGTTTGGATTCTACTTATCTTGAAACGTTAAATATTACCTTGTTGAAGGGGGTATAAGAATTTTCTATTCTTGGTCAATATGGAGTGTTAGATTGATTAATAAGTAACTCCAATGATTTTGTAAAGCATAATTCATGTTTAATATTACTACAATAGGAATATAATTCTTTTCTATGTTTATCTTTGGATTGTGTATTATTCACATAAAGCATCTATTTAATCTAGTAAAAATGCCGACTTATTAGATCATTACCGGTTAATATATTTGTAGTAGTAATTATTTCAATAAATCTTCAGTATCAATTAGCCCTGTTTGACAAGAAAGGAGTGTGGTTGACGTCATGATGACGTGTTCTTGAGAGTGAAATATTTTTAAAAGAGATCTTCGTCCCCATCATTACTTCCCCTTCCCAATTTTCTATCTACGTTTTGACCTTCATAGAGTTGAAGGAGTTTGGTAATAATACGGGATGCGTCCCTCACAAGTAAGAAAGGGTGTGGCCGACGTCATAAAATAAAAGTAACAATGTGTTAGAAATTTATAACCGCTCAATAGTTAAGAATTTATTTATAGCCTCCGCCCTCACAATTTTCTCCTCAATGATATTTATATGGTCAATCAACAATTATTCATCATACATTATAAGGTGAACCAACTTAATTACATGTAAGGTTTAAGTCAACATCTACTGTACATCGAAATGTTCATTTGTTGGGAAATGATTACTGAAATATCCACTTTTTCATATTTACCACACACGTTAATAACGATTATTCATATTTTCGAGAATCTAAAAGTGGAAACGATTGAAAAGTTAGAAATTGTGACAACAGTTTTTCAATTTATTTAGTCAAGAACACTTTTGACAAAAATTGATGATAAAAGTTCGAAATAAATCTCCACCTTCTCCCTAAAATCACCTAGTCTTAACAATATGAATAATTAAAATACATTTTCATAATACGAATCTCCTAATTAAATTATTTGGTACTTAGTTAATAATTTAAAAAATAAATGAACAAAAACTTCAAACACCAACTTAATAATTTATTTATTTTTCTCTTTATATTTTTATCTACACCTGTCAAATACAAAACAGTGACAATCAGCAGATAGTCTGACACTAAAAAAAAAAAAAAACATGATACAATGACTTGAAAGGCATGAAGAAGAACAGTACCCAGCGGTACCTCTCCCTTGGCTTGATTCAATTTTCTATGATGACAAATCCCTCATCCACGTTCTGTTTAATCTCCTCCTAGTGTTCTCAGGCATGAGAGTAGAGGCCATTCGTTCTATTAACGGGTTTGGATGTCCGTGCAGTTTTTCTTGAAAGCGTTTGTAGTATGTTCGTATGGGTTCGTCAACCGTTTTTAAGTCAGTATGCAGAGTTTTGTTATTGACGTACCATGGTGCTTTGGTGATAAGTCTAAGTACTTTTGATTGAAAAGTCTGCAGTCGTTTTCTGTGAGTTTGTTTAGCGATCCCGTAAATTTGTAATGCATATGTCCAAACTGGTTTTAGTAGGTAAGCGTACGTGTTTAGCTTCTGTCTTATGTCTAATTTGGAGGTTTTCCTGAATAGTGAGTACATTAAATTGAGCTTATGGTTCAGTGATTGACGTTTCATCTTAACGTGAGGACCCCATGTCATTCTTCTATCAAACGTTAGTCCAAGGTAT
This sequence comes from Troilus luridus, assembly GCA_964056705.1. Lineage (NCBI taxonomy): Eukaryota > Metazoa > Arthropoda > Insecta > Hemiptera > Pentatomidae > Troilus > Troilus luridus. The sequence goes on along the minus strand of OZ057412.1, from coordinate 97,038,624 downwards.
TGTACTTTATCTGTCCGCGGGATAGATGAGTTGTTAAGGTAAATGGGAGGGCATGTTTCGCATCTAAGAGTAAAAGTGATGTGTTGTGACTTTTCGTGGTTCAAATTAATAATAATATTAAAATTGAGCAAGCATACATCTCTCCCCACTCTTCAATACCATTTTTAAAGGGTTAGATTCTTATATATCAGGACCTACTGCCTCATAGCTGATAGATAAATCTTAGAGCCTACAATCTTATAGTTGGTCGAAGAAACTGCTGTTATAGGTGAAGAACGTGACGTAAGATAGCGTAATAAGATGTCAGCTACCCCCCTGCCAACAATCGAGTCACAGACCGATAATTACCTGTTTCCATAATCATTTCTGGAGAAATAAACGTTTCAATAGCATTTCGAATTTTAGTAGATAGCATACATAAGTTTTTCAGGTTCTTGAGATTCAATTAATAAATATAAAACTATATATATTCGACGAAATTCACAGATTTTCTCATTTTCATCCGATAACAGTAAAAAAAAACAACACTCTTTTAAAAAAAACAGTGAATAACAGCAAATAATTATGGAGACTAAGATAACATACTGGCCTGAACATAAAAATTGCACTATTTATAAATTATAATTGGACAAAAATAAAAAGACATTGTTAATGTAAACAATTATACTTACAAATTTATGAAACCATCAGGCACTCTTTAACGCTCCAAAAGATTCTAAGCTTAGGCATCAAAACATCTTCGGATTCAACATACTGATGTAAAGGTGAAAAATAGGCTATTCATTTAATAATGTTTATGATTACCAGGTCAGGTTTATAACACCATCGGGTACACACGTGAAGTTACGAAGTGATTTAATGGTTTTATTTAGACTCCACAATAATCGGCAGTGGGGTGTTCAGAAATATTTTTGGGGGTGGTAAAGGAGAGTAAATTTGATAGCAACACTATGGCTGCTAATCATAATACCCAACCCTTCCAATTCATCGATTTGTTTTTCGCAACATATTTTAATACTTTATGGCATAAATAATATTTAATATACAAATCTTGAATTGGTTTGTTTTTATTTTATTTGCATCTAAGTAGAATAATATTAATGACAATTCTGGGTGTAAGTCCCTTTTGAATAACAAACATTAGCATAAAAAAATAATAAATATTAGGCCAAATAGCAACAAAAAAATCATAAGGTATTTATAAAAGTGTCAAAAAGTAAAGAAAAATAAGAACTGTCCGCGAAAAATATTAAAGAAAAAATGTAAAGAAATTAGGAAAAGAGAGAGTAAATAATAAAAGCTCTTATGTACTTCTGATCAATTTAAGCGAATAACTATACCTGCTCAGAGAGCATCTACTTGGGAACAAAGAAGATATTGGAAAATCATAGATTTTAGTGGCGGATATTAGGTAGTAGAATTGAGTTTCAGATGGAGGTGGACCGGGCAAGACGGGAACTCTCGAATGTTTTTTTTCAACAGAGGAGGTGAAAGTGATGGGGTGTTCCTTCAGGATTAAGGTAGGAATCGGAACCTAGAACAATGGAATGAGTTTTATTGCGTTTACCCCCAATATATTTAGTTTTGCCCATGCACAGATCCTATCTAGGTCTTCTTGAATACTAGTGAATTAATAGCTCAGAGGGAGGAAGAATAAATACAGGTCCCATCATACAAGCGGTGGGAACAGTGATAGATAGATTTGCTCAGATGTTTGATATAGCGGTTGAAAAGAAGAGGAGAGATGCCTGTACTTTGCGATACTTCTGAGGATAAATTAAGAAAAGAATATATGGGTTGTTTAGGCATAGGAACAGCTTGAGTCCTGCAAGAGAGAAAGAATTGAAATCAGAGAATAGGAAGGATTAATGAAAAGTCAAGAGAATATGGTTGTTAAGTATTAATGGAGGTTGATGAAAGATATGAGTTTATTTCATCAGGTACAGAGGAAGAGCATTTGCGAAGAAGTTGCCACTTAGACTTAGTATCAGGTGTAGCGGAAAAGGCTTCATGGAATTCGTTGGCTTTGGTCTGCACGATTGTAAACTGTGTGCAGAGCCCTCAAGTGCTGGATATCCATCCGTCAAAGCGAATAGGGTTCGCATCACGCTTCCTCGGTAGATCTTAAAATTTAATGTATTGACACATCTAGGGAACAGACTGATGAAAATGGTTGAGATTTTAAGTGGGGCAAAGGGACCAAAGATACTGTTGAGATTAGAAGAAAGTATGTCAACCATGAAATAAATAGCAACACAGGAACTAATTGCACTCCAATCCAGGAATTCACGGGAAGGTGAGATATTTTAACCAGTGATTAAATCTAGGTTGCGAAAGGCGATTGGTTTAGGGAGGATCGGTGGAGTTTGGATATTGAGTGAAATTAGGATTGGTCATGAGATCTCAGAATATAGAACCGGCAATTGAGAGGAAAGAAGTTCTTTGGAGAATCAATGACCTACGAATCTAACATCTAACCATGTGTCTGATGAATGGGAGAAAATGGAACAATGGAAAAGTGTTAAGAGGAGAAGAGATTTTCCAGGTGTTGACTATAATTTGATTCGATAAGAGATTGGTATTGTAATCCCTCGGATTATGATGGTATAAAGAGGAACATAATTGTGGTGATTTTTAATCCCACTCATGTGTGGGAAACTTTCCCTACTATTGTCTAACCTGGCAGATAACCAGTTATATGTTTGTAAACTCACTATTCTTCTACAGTTGTTGTTTTAAGCTAATAAAAACCTTTCTAAGGGTAAACGCTAGTGTTACCCTTATGTACCATTGGCTCAAATGTAAGAACATTCCCTATTCACTTGAAGATGTCAAGAAGATGACTTCAAGCTGTACCATCTGTGCTGAAGTAAAACCTAGGTACTTGAAAACATCTGGAACCTTAGTTAAGGCCACCTCTCCATTTGAACGCATCAACATAGATTTTAAGGTCCCTCTCCCTTCCAGATCACAGAACTTCTACCTCCTTACCATCATTGACGAGTATTCCCGCTTCCCTTTCGCATACACCTGCCGAGATGTTTCTGCTGCCACTGTGGTTGAGTGTCTCAAAAATCTCTTCTGTTTGTTTGGAATGCCAGCCTATGTCCACTCAGACCGGGGATCTTCCTTTATGTCTAGGGAAGTCAAGGAATTCCTCCATTCAAATGGTGTAGCTACCAGCAGAACAACACCATACAATCCGGCAGGAAACGGGCAAATTGAACGCCTCAATGGAACTCTGTGGAAAACCATTTGTCTCTCTTTAAAGACTCTAGGACTGCGGACAGAGAACTGGGAAATGGTTCTACAGGAATCCCTCCACGCTATTCAATCTATACTTTGCACAGCAACTAACTCCACTCCTCATGAACGATTTTTCACCCATCCTCGCCGTACAGCCAATGGAGTCTCCTTGCTGTCTTGGTTAACCCTGGTCCTGTGCTCGCCAATAGGAACATGCGAATCAGCAAATATGAAGACCCTGTCGAGGAAGTGGAATTACTTGAGGCTAACCCACAGTACCCCCTAATTCGCAAGAAGGATGTATCAGAATCAACCGTGTCCCTGAGACAATTAGCACCTAATGGAACTCCTGAAATGTTGGAGAAGCCTTGCCCTAACGGTGATGAACCCGCTCCAATATTAGAGGCCTCTAACATGGTACATCCGGAAGAACCATTTGCCACTCCATCTGTTCATGGCTCTCTCTCTAATGAAATTGGAATCCCAGTGTGCCCCTCAAAACCTCAACGGGTGACCAAGGCTCCATCTTACCTCAAAGACTGTGTTACTAATTGAAAACCAATCCTAGTGTTACAAATCTTGAATGAAGTTTTAAATCTTTCTTTTGTATCTCAAATATTGTTCTGAAATTTTGCCAAATGTTTTCTTAAATCTTTTTATGTATCTCATATATTGTACTTAAATTATGCCAAATGTTTTAAGAAAAACTCAGGGTGAATGTGGTGATTTTTAATCCCACTCATGTGTGGGAAACTTTCCCTACTATTGTCTAACCTGGCAGATAACTAGTTATATGTTTGTAAACTCACTATTCTTCTACAGTTGTTGTTTTAAGCTAATAAAAACCTTTCGAAGGGTAAATCATTCGTTCCTCATTTTTCATCACAATAATTATAGAAGATCGATTTAAAGTTAAAATCAAAAGGAACCAAAGTGAGGTTTAAGCCATATTTTAGATACTACAATGATGTTGTTAAAGTTGTGGATAAAATAATGATAGAGCTCGAAAAAATGTGTAGGTAGGGGTAATTGGGAAAGTAGAAGATAAGCTCTCAGTATTTGAGGCGAATATGCTATAAAAGTGAATTTTAATAGATGAATGGTAGAAATAAATTAAGGGCAAAAAGTGTAAAAAAAGAAAGATATAACCATTAAATGGCATATTCAGCACAAAAATACTAATATATATCGGTCATTCGTCGAAGAATAGGAAATTTTAATCCCATGAAAAAATCTGACTTTTTTTGAAGGACGTAGCAGAACTTCTTTCATTTATTTCGATAAAGAGCAGTCAGTTTGATTTCTATTAATACTTATTATAGAAGATTTTTAACAAATGTTCCATGATCAGGGAGGCACTTATCGAGTAGGGCAGACCGATAATTACCAACTATTTGGCAGGATCTAGGATAAAATAAGGAATGAGGAAGGGAAATAAGGGAAGTTGAAAACAGGTTATGAAGGCATCACCACAGCATCCATTCCCCTTCCCCTACTTGGAAAAAAAACCACATCTTTAACTAGACAAAATGGATTGAGGGGTATGAATCAGTCTTAATTTTTACACTCACTTAGAAGTGTAAAATTTCACGATAAAAATTGTTTAAAATATAGTTCACTGAGTACGTTATTTTAGCAATTTGTTATAAATATTTAAGAAATAATATCACCGGAACCTGTGCACAACTGAAGTATACTGGTCACACATATTCCAATATAACATTGAAGGCAGAGAATGGAATGGAGAGGATTAGCTAGTATAATAAAAATACATAAATTTTTCTTCATTTCTTTTCATTTTTTCTGAAATTCATGAAAATTTCCTATGTAATTTTGTTTTAATGTTAACATTAAATAAGTTGTTTAATCATCACTAAATATGCAATTTTATAAATGAAAAAAAACTTGCAATTTTGACAAAACTATATTGTTTTTAATCTTGATGAAAATAAAATTAGTCAATATGCCTATCAGAAAGTCTTAATTCATAAAAATTCTCAGACAGCATAACATTAAAAGTGTTCTGCCAGCATCCTTATATATCTGCAGTTTTCACTAATGTCCTTTGAACATTATAAAGACAGGCCAGTAAGTGCTAACTTGCAATTCACCAATGTTTTTTAAATCCTTTTAAAAATTATCTGTATAATTGATATAACTTTAATGAGACTCTATTTTAATTGTAAAAAATAATAAAGATGAAGTGTTGGAACCAGTGTGTTGATTAGAAAATATAATTAGAAATGTGGCAGGGATAATTATAATAATTTTATGGAAATCCATCAGGTAAAAATAATAATAAAAAAAAAAAAAGAATAAATAATCTCTTTTTTTTTTCTATTTTTATAATAACAAATTATAGTTTAAACCAAACTTTAAAATGTTTGTTCTTATTATGAAAACTTTTTTTTTTTGTTGGATTTTTATAAATATTGTAAGCAAAGCTTCAGGGGTTGATCAGCAAAATGTTATACTTTTATTACACAATCTAAAAAAAAAAAAAAAATACACCCATAACAAATTATGTGGGAAAATAATTAGTTTCAAAACTTAATATATATTTATATATAGGATATATTGAATATAATTAAATTTTTTTTTATATTAATATATTAGAGAAAGGAAAAAAATTATATATATCATTGCTTTAATTTTAAAACAATATAATTCAAACTGCCAAAAACCTATTACAGGTACCTGAGTTAGTATAAAAATAAATCTTTTACAAAAACCAAAAATGGGCTTTAAAAAAAAAATATCACAACTGAAAATCAATTTTCATTTTACTTATAGGAATTTATACATATACAGATTAGGTTCTAAGGAATGGATTTAAAGTATCTGAATTATGAATTGGAACATTTAGGCCTTGAGTATCTAAAGCTCTCTGCCCAGTAAATATTAAAATTAGGATATTCATAAAAAAGTACTCAAAATAGGAATATTTAATTAAGATTCTATTAGTCACTTATTATCCAATTATTGAGAGTACACATAAATAATAAAAATTTAAATTATACACATTATACAATTTTTCAAACAATTCATTTTGCTAAAATGAAAAGCAACTTACAGAAAACATTTATATACACAATAATCAAATATTATTATACATTTTTCTTTTAAAACAATAACTACTTATTATTTACAAAATATAGTTATTTAAAATTAATATACACTATATACATTAATACATTTTCACATAAAATACAATATTTACATTCTAAAGAACCTGCTTTTAATTTTAATATACATTGATCGAGTATTCTCTATACAAATTCAATAGATTCTCGAGGGAATGTTATAGATTTTTTCTAGCTTTTATTTACAACTTATTTAAAGTTAGTTTTTAAAATACTTTTCCCTGGTAGTGCTTTACTATTAAATGGCACAGTTTTTGGTATCCTCTTTATTATTAAATTCTGTTGTTGTGATTGTTTTAAAAAGTCTGTGATTGAGATTGCAGTAGAACTTTTATTACTACTTAACTTGTTAGCAAATATATCAGCAGGTTCCATTTCTTTACACTTATTTTCATTTACATTTTTAATTTGAAAAGAAGACTCTTTAGAAATGTTTGAGGGTACAAGAGGTATAAAACAGCCTTCATTTGAAGTATTAGAACCACTGCTCAGCCTAAAGAATGCCTTATGATTATTCCCATTAGGTGAAGGTGTCTTAGTGATTTTAAAATGATCTTCTTGAGAATTTTTCCTTTGCAAGAAAGAATTTGGTTTTTTAATAACATTAGGATTAATAATGATACTCTGATTGGGAGATAAAATATTTTTGTCTTGCATTGAAACAGTAGAAATTTTAGCTTTCTTGAAAGGAATTTCATCACTGTTAGGTTTAATTTCAGTCGCATTGACTATTATTCTTGTTTTATTAGGGTCATCAGGCTGTTGCATTTCTATCGAAGAGTTAATAACATATTGCTTAGGAACATTTTTATTAATGTTAGTGATGTCTACGAGAAAACCATCTTTATTAATGATTTTTGAGGGATTTTCTAATAAACTTTTGTCAAATGGCTGAGAATGTTTTAATATGCCCGGTTTGACAATCACCCATTTAAGATTGACAGCAAGTGACTCGAATACAATACGGTTTTTAAAAAACCTGTTAAGCCATTTATTGGCAGACTCTATGTCCTTGAAGCAGTGGAAAACATGTTCGCTTAAGGGATCCTGAACCTGTAATTTCTTTTGAGTGAATTCTTTAATAGGTAAATATCCAAATCCTTGAGTTAAACATAATAAACCATATTTGGGTAAAGGTTTAATACTTTCAACTTCTTTGATTTCTTTAACATTCAATGAAGACATGATCTCTTGGTCTGTTAAATTATTGACATGGTCAGTTGGTGCTGGTTTAATAATAGTTTTTGCGGGAACACCACAAGATATAGCTCTATAACTTCCCTTGCCATCAAAATGTGCAGGACCAATTCTATACCGTTTTTTTGCATTCTGTAAAATCATTTCATGTTTAATATTTGTAATTACTTGGCCCGGTTGGGTTGTATCAATTACTAGTTCATCATCTAGCTCTTTTCTTTTTCTATTTGTTACTTCTGCTGAAATACTGTGAACAACGTTTGGAGCTAACTGAACATTATTTGGAAGTTGTTTATTCCAATTATTGATCACTTTAATAGGAGCTATATTTGTGTCCGATTCTTTTGCTATTTTCGGTTTCGTCTTGCCTGGCTGTATAGTAATGGAGGCATAATCAATTTTTAAAAAGCTATTAGTATTTGATAGCACATCATTTACTATTTCATTTGATCTTTTAGATTTAAAAACAGGATTACTATTTCTTAACTTATAATTAAATGCAGATCCATATGTTCTTGCACAATAAGCATTTCGGTCATATATGTGGTACTTAGGCATTGATTTGTTAATTACAATTTGGGACATATGTTTTGATGTTAAATGTGTTCTATTAGGAGTAGGTTTCCAGACTAACCTGTTGTTCTTCAAAATAAACACTTGAGCTGAACAAGAACAACTATACCGAGAGTGAATTGAGCACCAAACAAACACATCTGCCAATGTTAAGATTTGGTTTTTTTCATCATTACACATATTAGCCATTTTCTTTAATTCTGTTTGGTTTAATACTTGGTTTAAATTTCCTGATACCAAACTTTTAGGTTTTACATCTACCTTTTTAATACTAGTTTTGAGAGGTAAAGCAATTTTGTTACCTAATACTTTACCAAATTTATCGTTACAATTTTCATTAACAACAGGTTCATTACATTTATCATTACTTTTTATTTCAACATGTTTCCCTTTAATTTTATCATCTTTTTCATTAATTTTAATAATCATATTAAATTCTTTGCTTTTCATTTCTACATCACGCAGTTTAATTTCTTTATCCTTTTCAGCTAATTTTACCATTTTTTCTTTAACTTTAGTATCCTTATCTTTCTCTTTTACTTTTATATCTTTTTCCTTAATTTTGGGTTCTTTACTTTTCATTTCCTTATCCTTATTAGGTGAAGGAGATTTCTTGTTTTCATGGCTTGAAGGAAATATATCCAAGCAATTCATTTCTTTACCCAACAAAACATTATTACGAAATCTGGTAGGTAACTTTTTCTCCCGTTTAGATTTACCAGCCCCAGCCTTCACTTCTACTATTTCATTATTTTTACAGATTACCGTTTGATGCCAATTAGACTCATCTCTAGCCAAAGTGCCATTTCTTCCATTCTGCTTAAAGTTTTTAAAGACATATTTACTTTTAGAGTCACATGAACATTCAAACATACATCCTACCTTCCCACAATGAAAACTTGACAGTTTACCATTTAAACTATTGCAAATACAACCTTTTGAGCAATGCTCATTGCCACACGAGCTTTTACCAGCAGCACTTTCATTTTCATGACGATTATCAACCAAAGTTACATTAATGAGTCTCTTTAATTCCCTTTCCACTTTGGTTTTCTTAACTTTTTTAACCGGACGTTTTATACTCAATTGAGGATCGGGAACATCTGGGTCATAAGGAATGTTAAATAATTCATACTCATTCCTTTTTACTACATATTCAACAATATCCTCAACCACATCTTTAATTTCTACTTCGACTGTATCTGGTTTAATTTCTTTCAATGCTCGTGAATCACAAATACTACGGTATACAGAGCAAACATTCAATTCATTCAAATTTCCTATGTTTGTAGATACATTCTCAATATTAAATTTGACAACTTCAATTAATGGTTCTGAGACAACTGGTACTAAATATCTTGTAACAGTTTTTTTAGCCGTTTTTTTATGACAGACTGCAGATGCTGCTATATTTGCCCACATGTCATCAATAATCACAGTATCTTTCTTTAACTTTTCTAAATTATTAACAACTTCTCTGAGAAAAGGTCTATTATAACCAATATTAACAACCATTACAAGCTGTATTTGATTGAATTTGGCACAATCAGTGTGTTGATTATTGACTGAAGTACATGGAAAAATCAGCGGGAACTTATGTTTTGATAAAGAATTAGATGTGTTACATTTTTCATCAACATCATCAACATGGAATGTATTTAGCAAAGACAAATAAGGTTTCCTTGGTTCAATTTCATCTGACTGATTTGATTCAGAATTATCAGAAAGATTGGAATCGGGGAACTCCAACTCCTTTGTAATTTTCAGTCGCTTCACATCTTCTTTATCACCATCATCTATTTCTGACAATGAATCGCTACTGGCAATACGTTTTTTGGTACTACTGCCAGTCAACGAAGATTTTTTGCTTTCATGTTCTATCATGATAGGCCTACCATGAACCCAAATGAACTTTCTTTTAGACAAATCACCTTGCATGTTCTTAATAAAATCAACTGAAGAGAGCTGTTTAATTTTTTCCTTCATTTCTTCACTTTTAATTTTTGGTGGCGCCATTTTAATATCCGAAGAAATTTCTGGACTAGCTCGGCCACTAGTAGAAGATTGCATATAATAAGGTTGGGGAATATCAAAAGTAATTTTCAATTCAGAACGATTATTTATATAATGGTCTAAGACAGAGCTTTCAAAAATTCCTTTTTCCGTATCTGCTTGTTTTATAATATCCTGAAAATAGGCATCTTTTGATAATATATCCAAGTACATACTTTTAAGCCTGCTGGCAATGTTATTGATATCATTTAAACTTTTTGCATTACATACTGGTAGGTCCAATTCTTTTTTTGTAATATTCGCAATATCAACAATTTTAACATCTTTACTGTCAGAAATTTCCAGCTCTTTCTTTATTTCTCGACTATTTTCTGGAAGTTCTTCTCTAGCCTCAGGTTTCGGGGTTTTTGATTGATCTATGAGATCATACTTCACCGGGCCATTAGTTATATTTTTGAGTGAGTTAATATGATTCCTATCACTTTTGTTCATGCAAAAGAGTTTATTTCTCCATCCTTTGATTTTAGTAATATCACGGGTTTTTGTAGGTACAATCCTTCCAGAATTTGAGTTTGGACTATCAGAAATATAATCACTTTCAATACCCATTTTTTTATTTTGGAACAATGTAAACTCCAACATATCAGGTTCAGTTTCAAAGCTAAAGATATTTATGCCATCAATAACATCAATTTCTTCTTTGCCTGTTGTTAAAGCAAGAAGATTACTTTTAGAACAACTTTCTCCAATATTAAATGATGAGGCAACATTTTTTAAAAAATTACTGGGGCTAAAAACAGTTTTATATTGAATATTCCTAAAATCCATTAAGTTAGGAAGAGGGCTTAGCTTTTCAGCATCTTGGTTATTTAAAATATGTAAACTTTCAATGTTATTTATCGTCATCTGATCATCGTTAGATAGAATATATTTAATTATTTGGTAATGGTTTTCTCGTATACAAACAGGACCACATATTTCATATTTAACCGTTGATACTGTTTCTCTACAATTGAAATTAGAGTTGTATAAATTGCAAATTTTAGAGAAAATTTTAAATATATGTCTTTTTTTCCACATGTCAACACAGTTTGACATTATTTTACTTATAAACAATGATTTGTTCTTAGGGAACTTTAACACCTTAAGGCAATAAACAAATAAACCAAATAACAACAAAAACTCAGAATAAGAGGGGCACAAAAACAATGACTTTAGTCTTAACAACTTGAAGTTTAAACAATCACCCATTACATCATGTTCAATTGCTCTTATATATAAGGATAAGAAACATCGGAAGTAATATCGAAGATTAGGATATGTTAACTTTTTAAAACCACATACACTTATAAGGCGTTTTTGACGATTAACTTGAATTTCATTACCTAAATAGCAATAAACATTAAGGCATTGTTCAAACAGTGTGTCACACAAATTGTAAAATTCAATTTGCAGATCATAAAATTCAGGATAAGAAACATTTCTAAAAAGAGGAGTAACATCAAAATTTTTATGATTCTTAAATCTATGTATTATGTCAAAAATCTTTTCCTCTGATGGATATTTCAGTGAACTAACATCAAATATTTTACTCCATATTTTTGTTTCAGCTTTAACAATTCTTTTTAAAATGCTATTATGATCGAGGTGATTGTGGGAGTAAATACAACCACAGAACATGTATGGTCTCTTCTTAAGAACTATACCTTTGCACAAACAACCCATTATGGATGTTCGGGGTTCTACAGGGTAAACAGTAGAATACAATAAATTGATAGAGTCTGTAACTTTTAAAGGGGTTGAGCAAGAGCCATTTGTGCAACAAAAATATTCATCACTTTTTTCAAACAAAATTACATTCTTAAAATGGACCAAACATTTGTCACAAAAATAAATATTTATTTTGTTCTGAAAATAAGACCTCAAAGAATGCAAGTAAGAGATTAAATGAAGAAGTTTACCAATTGCTTTACCATTATCTGAGAAAACAATTGGTCTTTGTAATTCAGAAATGTGCCTTATACTGCATTTAGTGCTAAGTTCATTGATATAAAAGTCAAACACTTTCTTGTCAAATCCTTCAGTCAACTTAATATTTTCATTTGGAACATTTAAAAGATTTGGTTCCAGTAAAACAGCTGTTTTCATTTTTCAATAAGATTATTTACACTCGTCGCCTAGAGAGGATCTCTCTTTCTAAATTTACATTATTTGTAATACATTCAAAATCAACTTTTTCGTGATAAATGGTAACTTAAAGATATCACTTACATTTACAATAACTTCTATTCCATGGATAATTCGTTTCCTTTTCATTATTTTCCTCCAAACCCTTGTTTGCTAACGAACGAGAGAGTAGGAAGTAATTACAACAAACGAACAAACTTGCATTTCTTGGAGACACAGGGTCGAGTCCATCACACCTCAGAAGCAGTTCAACTCTTTTTAGACAAACAGAGAGTTTCAATTATCTTCTATTCCATCACAGAACAAGCACTTCCGCGACACAGAGAAGTAACCAGTTCCTATTAGGCAGAAGAGAGCTAAGTAAGTACAAAGAAAACACACGAACCACAGGAAAACATTTTTAAAGAACTAGCAAGAATGATGTTGACTTTCCGATCTAGTAGGCTTGTTCTTAACTTAAACAACGAACGGCGCGAGAGGAAACGGGGCCAACACAATTATAACCTTCGCGATAAAAAGGTTATAAGTGTTCAATGTTTGTAAACTGCCAAATTTTAAAATGGTTCGCAAACCTTAGTATAACCTACGATTATTGTAAACACATTTCTCTACCTAGAAATTTATTTATAATTATATTTTATTCAACATACATATTCAAGAATCATTCTCTCAGTAATCTACTGATATCCTCAGTCATTAAAGAGCCTTAATGACTTAAAACTTCTTAAGTTTTTTTTTTTCAGAATAAACATCGCCTCGTTATTTGTCAGTACCATTAATTTTACTTTCCTTTGAAATAAAACTAATTTACTTTGTTCACTGTATATATGTCTTATTTTTTCTTTTTATGTTCTGTTAAAATTGAGAATTTGAAACGTTCACGATTTATCGTGATTCTGCTGTCAAAAATCAATAATATCTCGTATTAAATATTAAAATCTAATAAAAATATTTATATAGTCCCATAAAATATATTTTACACTATCCTTTACCGGCAATTTCTGAACGCAACAGTAATGTCGTCTTTATCACAATATTCCGTATTTACGTAATATTTTTTTTCCAATATTCCTCTATCTAACAAAACTTTCTCCCATCCCTTAACCTTATTGTTTAAAGCAGTTTTACTCAGCTAAAAACTTTATTTGCTTTTAATTACTTTGTATCAATTTAGAAGGTAATTTGTGCTAATATTTTCTCGATATATCTATTAGGTAGATTTTAAAATATAATTCACAGAATGCAAACGTTAAGTTTAACATTAAAAATATTTTTATTCAAACGTATTTTAACAATGTAGGAAGTAAAAATTTGGCTAAACATTTCACCTTAAAAAGATATTTTTAAAAACATGAGTAAATAGATTTACTAATTATTCTTCACCATTAGTTACTAATTGATGACAAAACAATCCAATTTCTCTTAGATTGATATAAAGGTGGGCACTACTAGAAGGGTGTAACAAAAAAACTTAAGAGAGTAACACAGGTGGAGTCTTTACATCAATATTTATTGTCTAAATTTTGTATGTAACATTTTCATCAGTATTATTAACACAATAAAATTCATGAAACAATAAAGAGAATTTCATGTTTTATCAGTACTCACAAACAAAAATTTTATGAACCATGTTTGACCTGTTATTGTAAATATTGATTCAATACCAGAAAATAAAGACCATGTAATATCTCAGTGTATGGTTCTTACAGTATATTTAATGTTATAAACTACATACTCATAATTTTTTTAACTTAAAGTCAATTCAATTGAAATAAGAATTTCATTTACTAATTTAAAATTAAATCAAATTCACTTGACATAAGAACTTCATTTACTAATCTAAAATATTAAAATATTCTTAGTTGTAATTATTAAATATGCCAGAAATAGGTAACATTACTTTAATAGGCTTATTTTAGACAAGATTGTTGTATGTATTCAGAAATTTAGGGTAAACATTTATAATGGTTTGTTATTAATTGTAGTTGCTTACCAATGAACATGAAAATCAATTTTTATTCTAAAGGTCTGTTCCATAAGATATTATTCATATTCTGAGTGATAATTGAGAAAATGGTGGCTAATGTTTGTAATCAAATGTTTCTGTTTTCAAACTAAAGCCGATAAATAGCATGATTCTAATTATACGTTCCCACTTGTAGTGAAAAACATAAAACATTTCCCCCAAAACCCTTCAGAAAACGTAATATCAGAAAAAATTCGATTAATTGATTTTGGAACTGGTGTTCGTAATTTGACTTTATTAATCATTATTTTTCGCTGTTGGTGTTTAATAAATTATTGAATGAACTATAGAAACGAAACCTGTCTGGTGTTACATTACGTATTTCTACACTGCCGGTTTACTATTAAAGAACGCGATATGATCTGGTGATATAATTAATTCCATCAAGGCGATCAATTATATTTAATATTATATATTTTTATTTTTAATGGCTTTATGAAATAATTTTCGAGTAGATACAGAAAATGGGCGACATCAAACGATATTATTCAGTATGTTTTTTAATAAAAGCATTTAATACCTTAAAAGGTTGGGACTTGTCTAATATGAATCAATTTCTATTCATTAAAATTTATAAAGCAATAGGTCTTACATTTAAATATTAGTTATCAGCCAAATTATACTTAAGGCTGTCGAATTAAAATTTTCAAAATAAAATATTTAAATTTAAAAACAAACTATGATGAAATTACTTGGCAATCTAAACAAAGTGATAAATACACGTTGAATAAATCCATATTTCCATTACTTTTTTTTTTTTCACAGGGATTTCAGGTTATGTGTCACAAAGCTATGAAAATATTCCATGAACAGTATTAGCCATAGTTTCTACGAACCTTAAAATAAAGTAATTACCCACACTTGAATGTTACGCAAAAGGAGAAAATCTAATGAATTAATTATTTTTATGAAGTCAAAGCAAGCAAGAAATTAAAACAAAAATGCGATTATTCAGTGGCAAAAAAAAATTGCGAGATAAATGAAAAGTAGTTTTGTTTAAATACATTTTTAACTTTTAATTTATATATGTATAAATATTTATCTATGTTAAATAGACTATTAAACGCTTTATGTTTTCTAGTTTTATATTACTACTTATTATGTAACCATATTGCATTAGAAATCTTTAGGGCGTGTAATGGCGGCCTAAGGTAAAATTTAGCTTACAGCAAAATCTTTAATGAATATTGACTTCAAACCATTATATCCCACAAGTTCCTCAGAAATTAACTATTAAAAGTTGAAAGGGATTTATAACTTTTTAGTCGCAATAATATAATAATATAATTTTATTATATTAAATTAGAAACACAAGAATCGAACAAATAAAATAATGACGTGTGGCAGCCGTTTAAAATTATCAAAATCATTGATAACACTACATAATTCAAGCACATTCTTCATCAGGTAGACTGTTTAATTTTAAAGTAGAGCCCAGGTTAATTTTAATCTTTTTAAATATTTTCTTATCGTAGCTCTCCTTTTATAGATTTCAATTCATTCTCTCTGGACTGACATCACAGTCAACACCACTAACTAATTCCAGTTATTAATATTGATCAGACATATCTTGGACGCGTGGGAATTAATTAAAAATTTTCGTCTCAGAAAGGACATTTCAGAAAAAAAATTACCTGCCCATATACAAAGATGAGTAATCTGTTGCCTGTCCTGGGTAATTACGCAAGGTAAACATAAAACAACTTTCAGTAAATTATTACACTACAGTCCTAATTTTATAATACTTCTTAATATATTCTTAGATATACAGTAAAACATCTATCTAAGGTCTATAGTTATTTAAATGATCAGCCGACAGTAGTGATAACTGTTCAACTAACCTTCTAATCTCTACGCCATTAAATAATATAAGTCTAGTAGGCTATAACATTATAAATGAAATCAAATAAATCACTAAGAAAAAACAAAACAAAAAAGTGTTACCTTGGTCATATAAGATCACCCATAATTCATTCAAAACGACTGTATTGTTCAAGTCAGTAAGAATTCAACTATGATGTACAACATAACAAGGAAATGCTGATAACTCGTTTGAAGTAACACTAGCGTGGATGTTATAAACTACGAACTTAGGGATTACTTTTCTCTAAATCGATAGTGTGTTTTATTGGACTGATGAACTCGTTTTATAACAAATTATAGTTTTTAAAAATTATCTGTATAATGGTGTTTTATTTTTAAGCACGTTTTCCGCGATTCAACCGCACCAATGTAGCGATTATTATTTACCTAATCATACCTCAATTTTAATGTATTTGAATTGCCTTATTATTTACACAAAAAATTGGAAACATAATCCGGATGTGAATTAATAAATGGCTGGAGTATTACTACAATATTTATAATCTTAATTAGATGTTTGAAACTTGGTCATGTTCGTATTTAAACTCGTAATTTAGTTTATCCTCTCCGAACTTTGTTTTTATACATTAGCTTGGTTCAAATAAATTTATGAACGAAGACACACATGTCTTCTATGAATTATCATTATAATTGGTATGCTTTGTTCAGTTGGTTTCAGCCTGATAATTGATTGTCATTATTAACCAAATTATAATTTATTAGTAAATGCATTTCATTTAAATTTTACATTTGATTAACTTCATATCTATTTTATACTCCACAATTCGTTTTTGAATTGGTTTCAAGATAACTAAAAACCTTCTTAACTAAAAACTTTTAAATCTAATCAATTTTTTGAAACCATGAAGAATGAAAGAGATATAACTATTTACTTTGAACCATATTCCATGGACTTAATTTATTAATTAATTAACCCTTAAGATTAAAAATATTTTTCAATCAAAGGAAGAGTTAGAAATACAGGTAACAATACTTGTTCATCATGCTTACTATGTCAGAATATACATAAAACCTTTAAAGAAACAACATTTTTCTAATATTCCACCTGTATTATAATTTCAATGCCTTTCCTTCTAATAATACCTAGTGCCAAGGAATTGCAAATACATCAATTTTAGATTAAAATTGGAAGCTTAATCTAATGTAAACAATTAATTTTAAACATTGATAATTTGTGTTATCAATTTTACATAAGGCTGAATACCATTTAATGAATAAAGAGAATTAAACCAATTAACAACATTAACTTTGAAATAGTCAAAAAAAGGTATAATCAGACCAACTTCAACAACTTGGTATTCATTAGCTTTTAACAATAATGATAAATATAATATACCTGGCATTGATAATTAACAATAAAAAGCAAAAGGAGAGTAAAAATAGTTTGTGTTTCCTTACAAAATAGACAATGTGCTTCCTTCTCTCAAGAAACTACTACTAAACCTTATTCCATATTTTCCTCCCATCTAAGGATTTTTGTATTTAATGATGTATCATTGTAATTCTTAGTTAAGTTGAGTGAAACTTTGATTTCATTTTAAATCATTAAAAAAAAAAAGATTTCCTAATTTTTAAAGGAATTAATTTATTATTATCTATTCAATTTTTATTTTATTGATTTAAATGTTTTCAGAAATCAACTTCATGAAAACTTAATTTAGTTATGGGATCTAATAGTCTGCAAAAAAAAAATTGTAATGGCTTACTTGAAGAAAAAGTACAAAATAGGCAAATTTTCAATAAAGTACAGAAATGCTACTTTAATTGGCCAGTATATCTACTCTTTTGAAGTAAAACTTTGTACAATGTAAATTAATAATAATTTAATTATAACAATCATAATTATTTATTAACAAATTATATTTAATAATTAACTACTTCTCTCTCTTTTGAAAGGAAAATAGGATGAGAACCTTTAGCACAACTTTTCTCTTCAGTCAATCAACTGAAAGTTAGGTCAACTCCTTTCTTATTATAGTTTCTTTATTGAAGAAATTGTAACAACACATTTCATTTTATGAGACTAATAAATACCCCTTCTTATCAAAACTTCGTTCACTAGGATTCAGATGTAGCCTTTCTAAATGCATCCAAGAACCTGTCTCATCATTGTCTTTCAGTCACATAAAAACACCATTGTCCATACAGTGTGAACAGTTGACTGGTGCACAACAAGGATATGTGCTAAGTACAACTATATTCACTTTGGAGATCAGTGAATTAACACTAAATCTACTTTGTGGAATTACATTGTACCTTTTGTTGAAGATATTTCAATACGGTTTAGAGCAAAAACATCCTTGCATCCATGAGAAACTTTAAGATTCACTAAATCAAATCAATGATTGGTCCAAGCCATCCGGACTACTTTTTTCTACAGGAAAAAAATGAATTATTTTCAGTTTAAAACAGAATAGACCTCAATCACTGAAACTATATCTAGCAGATTTCAACATGTGTAAATTTTAAGGATTGTTTTTTGATAAGTTCCTCACATTACATCAAATCATTAAAAGAAAGATGCGTTATAAAACTTATGATATAGAGGTTACTTAGTGGTACAAAATAGGGAGAGGGCAGAGCCACAATGCTTAAAGTATATCAAACCTTATTCTGTTGTCTAAACACTAAGCCTTTGTATCAAATAAAGGTTTACCACCTCTGCTGTACTGAAGACAAAAAGTAGTCATCAACGCTACGGTAAAGTCATACAAACACATGAATTTCGACATAGATATAATGGCACATCCCCTTAAGCAGAAAGAATGTTTGTTGCAATAAGAAAGCTGAAACTGATCAGATTAAAGAAAATCCAAAATGACACACTCCCTTGGACCAATCTAAAACCTAAATTAAATCTTGAACTTTCAAAAGTTAGTAAGAAAATACAAACTCGGCAGAATATAAAGAAATGTTTTATCAAATAATTTATTTCTAAACAGAGCACTAATTAATATTCACCGAGGGGACTAAAATGGATACATCAACAGCATCTGCCTTTGTAATGCCTGATGCTACCTATAAATATAAACATCAACTTTATTGCATATATTCCGTAAAAATCAATGAACGTCATTAGAATGGCTCTGCAATATATCTGAAATCACCAGTGGTAAATTTAGTGGTGTTATCAGATTCTTTGAGTGCCTTGAAAGCCAAGAATAACATGTATCCTGACAAACCAGGAATGAAATATAGTTTAAGCCTTATAAAAATGCTACATACCACTGGAACATCAATAAATGTTATTGAATAATTAAAAATATCTAATACAGTTATCTCCTTTTTTTTTGTTTTCTATAATTTTCTTTTTATATAAAATCATATTTATTTACTTTTTAAAATCTATTTACTAATATTTGATATTTCATTTTATACAAATAGTGTTTTCATATAAGTTTTATTTAATCCTTTTGTTTCAATATTATAAAAATTATAATAATATATATATATATATATATATATATATATATATATATATATATATATATATATATATATTTATTATAATTTTTATAATACTGAAACAAAAGAGCATATATATATATATATATATAAAAATATGTATTAATAGAAGCATAAACTCTACTTAAAAACAACCAACCATTCGAAAATACTCAATGTTACTAACATAAAGCGCCTTTAACATAATAAGATTTATTGAACAAAAATATAGACAGGAGTGCTTATTAAAATTGTATATCTTTATTAATAGCTTTGACATTACATGATATAATCATTTTTTGTACATTAAAGTACATTTAAAAACTCAATAAAAAAAAATAAGAAAACTTTAGTTTTCACAAGTTAGGCAGAAATAATCTTTAATTTAACTAAATATATTTACAAATACTTGAAATATATAACTTGATTATCAGTTTTATTTACAAAATGCAATGTATAATAAAAAGCAAGTTTGCTTAGTTTCAAGCTTGGTTTTATCTTAAGGCTCAGCACTATTCTGCTTGTCTCAGTCGAGCTAATCTCTGTGTCAACTCATCTTGCTCTTGAGAAGCTTGAGTTGAAGCTCCAATACTTCCAGCTTGTGGAAGTTGCATACTTAGATCCAATCTAAAACAAAAAAATTAAATTGGAATCACTAACTTGGGGTAAAATACCATTCCGGAAAATTAAATACCTAATACCAATCAATCAATTAATTAAAAGTAAAAATAAAATACCAATTTTTAAAATATTATTAGAACACCTCTTTCCTCTTATTTATTTTTTTATATCTACTTCTCTTCCAATAAATATAAGACAATAATAATAATAATTTTAAAAACAACAACATTAAGTCCAATAACTCAATGATATTTGAAAACAAATTTCACAATAGACTTCATTATTGAATTTATCCGAAATTCAATTCTCAGTAGCACATGGATTATATTGGCACCTTCTTCCCAGTTATACTAATCAGAAAGATGTCAATAACACTTGGCGGTTATCTATGGATTATCAGACCATTTGTTCCTTTCGAAAAGTATTAAAATAAATATAAATAAATAATAAAAAAAAGAGGGGGTTTTCTGTCAAGCTAAAAGTTGGAGAGCTATGTCAAACAACTAGAAGTAGTTCTAATATGCGAGAAGACATATTTTCAAAGCTACGTAATAATAATCAGATATATCCAATATTGAACATCCTGGTTTGAATAGAGCAATCACAAAGTACTACTTAACCAGTTTGGTCTCATATCGGACTTTTGTAATTTAACACAGAAAAAGATGCATCTGAAAACGACTTTCATCATTAAATTAAATTATTTTGAATATAAATTGCACGTGGAATACAATCACAAAACTGAGCAACCACAGTTAAATCTTCAGATTGCAGAAGTAAACAATCAGTGAGGAATCAGTTTTTTATCTTTATACATAAATTGGTACTAGCGTTAAAGAGATAATATCAGTAACTACAAAAATAAACACAACAAAAGGGGAGAGGGACACTTGATTGCCTCCATAGACTTTTGAGGGCAGGAAACTTCAAGAGAATTTTTTTTTGTAATATTAAGTAAACAAATATTTGTTGCCACTTCTTTTTATTATTTTGAGGGGAAAGAAATGATTTGTTTGGAAATCGACTTATTGATGGACAGTGAGAACAGCTTCTTGATTAATTTTACAATGGGCAGCAAGGAAACATATTACAACACTGTCAATTTAATATGTGTAATGGAAGAAAAAAAAATGGAAATCAAAACATAAAATCTTGACCAAATAATGCATTTTTAAAGAAGTGAACAATTCGCAATAAATAAACATACATTTATTATAATAATTAGTCTTAAAAATGTTTGTTTTATGCATATATCCTATAAAAAAAAGGTTTCTTATGCACAAAGCCTTGACATATAGAATAATTCACAATTCATAGAGTAATAGTAAATATTGGTAGGTACATACCCAGCCTCCTCAGCTACTTGTTGCAATAGATTATCAACATCATTTTGCGGAATAGATGTTGTAACTGTTTGAGACATTGTATTTTCCATGTATGAGCTCTGAACATCCAGATCTTCAAACTGATTTTCGAATTTATCCATTAGGGATGATATTTTTTCTAAATTCATGGACTTCATTGCGGCATCCATGGCTTTAACTACACCTGCCATGGAATTAGTAACCTTCAAAATGAAAATTAGATAAAATTAGAACATATGCTTAAAAAAAAACCCATTAAATTATTGAATAGTTCCTGGCGACTACAGAACAACTTAACTGAGAAGACCAAAGTTTTAAACAGCCACCAGCCCCAAACACATAGGTTAAGCACATAGAGAACTTACTTAACAGGTAAGAGACACAGGATTAACCAAGTGAGGGAAAGATAAGTGGAAATATATAGTGGTACAAGAAATATTAAGTTCAGATATAAATTATAAAGTGCTCAGTAATAAAAATAATTCAATTTAAACAAATGAGGCTGTTGTGGCTTCAGTTTGAAACTGGTCTGTAAAAATAGAAATTTATTTGGTGGCAGTCCCATAGAACATATCTGCAGCCCCGGTTAGTATGGTGGAGTCGAATTTTGATTGAGAAACAGCAGTCAATCAGAATGGAAGTATAAGACTATTTTTTATTTGCTAATTTAACCATTAAGTCCATATTTTACCAAAGTTGTTTAAAACAAAATACATATACATATATCACATAAGAAAAAGAATTATAAACATGAGAAAATATTCCAAATTATTTCCTAATAAAAAAATAAATGAAGCGTTGACATAGATAAGGTAATAAGTCATGACTTGTTAATTTTACAGGAGAAGTAAAAACCTGGAGAGAACGGCCAGAATAACATCTGAGACGAGAGTAGACGGAAGAAGAGCAAGGATCACCTGGGCAGAAGGCATGCGGGAGGCGTTCAGGAAGCGAGTGCTGGACTGGAGCAGGAGGAGAGAATTGGTTCAAGAAAGGGACACCTGTGTCAAGCTCTATAAAGGCATCCCCACACTGCGCAGTGGTAGAGAGGGAAAGATTATGATGATGATGATGATAGGGTAAAAGACTGTTTTTAAGACCAAAAAAAATAACAGTTTCAATTGGAAAATAGTATCCAGTACCATTCATAGAAACTAAACCACTCCCAGTTTGTCTTACTCCTATTTCCATGCTATAGGTATGATTAATTAGTACCTTTTCTACGTCAGCGTCTCAATAGTTAGAGAGAAAAAAAAAAACCATAACAAATATAAATTAAATAAAACTAAAAACTTTAGATTCATAATCGAATTAAGAAACAATATGAACAATTATACATGAAATTTTAAATTTTATAGAATGATGAAATTTAAGATAGTGAAATATACAAAAATACATACATAAAATATATATATATATATTGGTTTATACTTTTATTGACTGTTTGATATATATATTTCACTAAAATAATAAAATAAATTGTGTTTTAAGTCACATATCATATACATATATAAATTATATTTCACAGAATATCGGTAATAGAAAATCAATAGCTTGTAACTAGTAGAAGATTTAATTTTAATGGATTAAATTTCAAAATTTGACACAGATTTAACTGATGAGGTTAAGACATTGTTACATACATCAGACAAAATCAATTTTATGAGGAAAATTTATTAGTTTTTATAGAGGCAATCAATAATGATTAAAGATTATTGCAAAACAATAAACTTTAAATATAACCAAAAACTACTAATAATACTAAAAACTCCAAGATAATAGTCTAAAATTTCTGACAATTAAAAAGAAACGTATAGCTCTCTAAAATACATAGAGAGGTAATGTCAAGATGGCATATTAAAAAGTATTAATAGATTTTTTTTTGTTCATTTAAGGTCACTTTATGCTGCTATGGCTAATTGGACGATGGTACAGTGGGAGCTCTAAAATTTTCCTACCCAGGTTTAATTAGGATAGGGACGAGTACCTGACACCGTACAGGCTCAGGACCCCCGTTTAACATCCCTTCGGAGGTTTAACGCCGAAGGACGGCGTAACTAAGGATTTTTTAATCCCTTTTTTTTTTTTTTAGGTGGGCGTAAAAAACTTTGCACTGCGACCATTTATTGATCTATTGTGCACCCCATTGATTGATGCGATTGTTATAATTTTAATTCAGCCGAACCCACAAATTTAAGTAAGCTTGACGGATTGATTAAGTCGCACTGCCTGGGGTTAGTGACTCTGTCCATGCCAAAAGTTGCAAACCTTAAGCTGGCCAATCCATCACATAGGCAGATAATATGATAGGGTGTTTAGTCCGCTGTATGACAAAAGCGACACATGGGAGCCTCTACCAGTCCCAATCAGAACATGTGTGCATTGAGACTGCAATGGCCCGTAATTGCCGCTATAATTGTTTTCAAATCTGCTCTGTCCAGCTCCAGATGGACTTTGGTCATCTTCTCATTGAAGCCTTCTATGAATAATTTAGAGTGTTTTAAGCCACTTTTCATGCACCAGAGTTGATTCATCTTTCTAAGGTAGATTTCTTTTATTCTACGCTTAGCATAGCTGAGACTAATGCCACAGACTGGTTCTGGGGTGCACGGAATTTTTTCCGAACCCAGCCTGGCCAGTCTATCACCTTCTTCATTGCCAGGGATGCCATGGTGACCAGGAACCCACTCAACGCTAACCCAGTTGTTCTCAGCCAGTTTGTTAAGAGCTACATAGCAGTCCCACACAATCCGTGAATTAGTGCAGTGTCCACCAAGTGCACCTATGGTAGCCTGACTGTCAGTAAAGAAGGTAATCCTTCTAAGCGACATTCGCTCGTCCAGCAGTGTCTGTGCACAGTGATCGATGGCAAGTACTTCAGATTGAAATACTGAGGAGTGCATTCCCAGGGAGATCCAAATTCCTTCCCTAGGTTTGTCCATCCTCCAGAACCCTGCACCCGCACCAGAAGCCATAAGGGATCCATCAGTATAACAATTGATGCCTACTCCCTTAAAAAAATCCTAGGGTCTCCTGCCGGGCTACGAACCCTCGATCTTGGGCTTAATAATAGATCTATTTACTTAATAAATATTGATTACTTCTAAGGAAACATATATAAGTCACTCAAAAAAATGAATTACAATAATAAAAGCCCAAACATTTAACATTTCTAAGAAAAATACGGACTATAACATTTTTAAATTAATGAAGAATACCTTTCTGGTCGTAAGAGCTGTCTGCACCCGGCTGGCAACGGCGTCAACTCTAGCACTCATTCTTAAGTAATTCACAGACTGACTTTTCTGTCTAATTGCATTTTCAGCATGGATTCTGGCCACCTCTACATTTCCTTTCTGAATAGCCTTCTTGGCTTTTAACTTTTCAGCTTTTTCTTCTTTCTCACATCGTTTTGAATTTCTTTCCAATTCCTTTACCGCAAATTTCAAGTTGAACAAATGATCTGATATTTGGTAATTAAGGAAAATGAACCAGAAAAAGTACTCACAATTATAATAAAATTAGATAAAGTCAAGTATGCTTTTATATAAAATTTTTAAAAAGTAATTCTTTTAGGAGTAGATTTTTCATTAAATGAAAATGTCAAGATGACATATTATAAAGTTTTAATAGATCTATTTACTTTATAAATATTGTTTACTACTGATTCCTAGGACAACATTCATGTGTCACTCGAAATAATGATATATTGTAAAAAGAAATAATAAAAAAGTTAAATAAATGTATCCAGTTCAACTATCCTAAATCCCATTAAAGGTTGAAAACAGACGTATTATTATACATAACTTACTCAAACCACCAATATTTTATCACTTAATTAAAAAGGATACTTTCCATGGCCGAAGTCATTATTAAAAAATATAAGTATAAAAGATAATTTATAAGAAAACAATAAAACCAACACTTAAAGTGATCAACTGACTCATCTGTTATCTAAACTTAAGTCAGGTGCTATAAACCTAGGGTAGGGAAGAGTAAGAGTCGATAGTACTTATCGATGTATCGAAAATTAGCAGCAATCGATAGCTCAGTTAATTTCAAACTGTCCATTTCCCCTTCTATGAGGAAGTAATATGAAATGATTAGATATATTTTATTTGATGGTGATTATTTAAATATTTATATTTTGAAGAGAAAAGATTTGTCCTGGCCGGGATTCGAACCCGGGTCTTCCGCATCTCTAGTGCGGCACTCTCCCAACTGAGCTACCAGGTTCGTAACCAGGCCAGACAAATCCTTTCTCTTTACTGATCCAATTATCCCCAGTTCTCGCAATTTTTGCGATATTTATAAGGGGCCAAAAAAAATTAATGTTCAATGAACATTCGTACCTGTTTATACATCGAAAAATTCGCGAGAACTGGGAATATAGGATCGGTGATGAGAAAGAATTTGTCTGGCCTGGTTACGAACCTGGTAGCTCAGTTGGGAGAGTGCCGCACTAGAGATGCGGAAGACCCGGGTCCGAATCCCGTTCAGGACAAATCTATTCCCTTCAAAATAAAACTATTTAAATATGAAATTATGCATATTCATAGAAACTCTCAATTGATCGGATAATAGTACAAGCAGACTTGTTAACTAACATACAAGTACCTCTTTTTTACACGAAACTATTGATTAGAAGATCCAATAAACTTTTAAAGAATATATGCATAAAAGTTATTTAATTGATAGACATTTTTTTCAGAGTGATACTCCTCGGTTGGTAAGGTCTTTCTGATAACTATTCTTCTCTTTAAACAAACTTCTCTTTATTTACTGATACAACTTAATTAAAGAAAAAGTGAAATAATTGTGTTTTAATTTGTCTGTGTTTTCGTGTCAATAAAGATTTTTAATTATTTACTCATGGAGCATCAGGTCTGGGTGACGGTAAAAGATAATTCCCAAGTAGTAGAAAACTATAAAAATTTCAAATGTAACAAACTCTTTGGGCATTTACTTTTATCTCCAAATTATTAGTTGCTATAAGTATCTGAGGGGAATAAAAAAAAAAATCGATCTTGTCCATTGTTCGTTGTACTGTAAAACAAACCAAAATAAAATTTTAAAAAAATTATAAGTTAATACATTCAGATATAGGATAATATTAGACAGAAGTCATTTTTTTTAGAGTTTAATTTTTTGTTGCATTTAGACTGAGGCAGAATGCAGAGATATATCGGATGTATCAGGAGCTAGACGTGGTTCAGTTTATAAGAATAGCTAGGCTTAGATGGGCTGGACATGTGGCCAGAATGGAGGACAACGCTACTCATAAGAGACTGCTATTTAGGTATGTTGACGGAAAAAGGAAACGCGGACGGCCACGATTAAGATGGGCAGACGAGGTCGAGAAAGATGCAGGTAGCATTGTTGGATCCAGAGCTTGGAGGACCTTGGCACAGGACAGAGAAGAGTGGAGGCGGCGCCTTGATGCGGCCAAGACCCCAAGAAGGGTTGTAGAGCCAATGTTGATTGATTGCGTTTTTTGTTGCACATTTTTGCTTGTATTGATGTCCCATGGCACGTTTTACATTTTTTCTTTTTTTTTTCTTTATGAAATCACTGCTCTAGTCAAGCATACAACATAGATTAGTGAACAAATACTAACCCAAAAATATGCTCTGTTTTTCAGATCAAGTTATGCTTCAAGGAGGGGGTTTGTGGAAATCATCGACAATGACAAAGACAACACTAAGAATACAAGGGAAAACTTTCGAAATCCATAATATCATTGACCTCTGTGACATTCACTACTTTTTTAAATAGATTCAATGGTATAATAACATTTCAATGAATTTAAATTCCACACCATTTAAAACTTGTAAAACATCCGCAGCGCTGTAGGATGAAGTTGAAAGCGCCAAGAAAAGATAACAAAGCGAAGAATATTATATTTGAGTGGAAAATAATAACGATGGATTGAATTGGTCAGGGGGTGCAGTCAAAGATAACACAAAATAAGCAGAACTTATATTTTAATTGTGCCAACGTTTCGCCCCAAGGTGTAGGCCATCTTTAGGGCAAATAGTGCCAGGGTTGTGGTGACTTATCAAACTAACAAGTGTTTGAGTCGACAAATGCCTATACCGTAGGCAGAAAGGTTGGCACAATTAAAATATAAGTTCTGCTTATTTTGTGTCATCTTTGACTACACCCCCTGACCAATTCAATCCATCGAAGAATATTATAATTCAAGTGCACTTGAAAATATGTATCAAAAGAAGAAGGACATGAGAAAAGACATTACAGTATACATTTATGGTAAAATGTTAATCAAGCAGAAACCTTTGACTTAGAAGATGTTGCAACGCAAAAAGTATGAGAAAAGACTCAATGTGGTTCGAAGTTGTAGTTGATTCAACTAATGATGTACCTGTATCTTATGAAAAATTTTGTTCTTTGTTGGTTTGACTAAACAAAAGATAAGATATCGTATTTGTAAAAATTGCATTCAGAAGAAGTGGCCTTTTGTTTTTATCAAGAGGCGTTTTAAAAATGAGGATGGATTTTACAACAATGGAAACAGTACCAACTACAGTGAACAAAAGCGTAAGAAATGATTTATGTATCAGTATAGTGCATTTAATCTACATTTACGTAGATTGCAGTAAGAAGATTATGTGCTTTTAAATATAAGGTAGTTAGCACTTTGTATTAGTGATTATTGCAAGATGAATGCTTACTTCCTTGTCCACACTTTTTTTTTTTTTTTTTGGCAAATAGGTCTTACTGTGGTATAGAAGATCAACATGCTTCATTTTTTAAAGTCAGTAGCTTGTTATCACTTTATAACAATTTAAATGTTTTTAAATTCACAGTTTTACTTTTTCTTTTTGCATATATTTAAAGGGTTTAAGGCATTTACTAATTTTATATAAGTATTTATTTATAATTATTATTTGGGTTTAACCAATTAATACCTAAAAAGTGATCTATATAGGCCATGATTGCTTTTTAAAGCAACAACTCAAATTTCTCAAGTTATAAGTAGAGGTCATTCAAAACAACCTGATTGGGTCGACTTTCAAATGATGGTGGACTCAGATTATGACAATTAATCAGGTAAGTCAGTAATCTAACGAATCATTTATACTAACATGCCTTAACTGGAGCAAAGGGATATTTAAAGATAAATAAAATAAAGTGCATTAGCTGAAGTATTATGTCAGGGGTATTGGTAATGTTTCTGAATCTGAAATATTACAGGAAGAAAGCACTCACACTTTCATAATGATCTCTATACAGACATCTGTTATTCATATTGAGGGATTCATTGACAAACAAATATCCTTATTACAACAATTTTATGTCTAAAGTAATTTTTTTTCAAGATAGGATTGAATATCCTACAAAATAAGTGGGACAAACATAATATTATCTTTTATTTTATTGTTAAATGTCATAACTTTTTTAATATTTTATTTGAAAAGAAAAGAAATGACCAGGACCGGGACTCGAACCCGGGTTTTTAACGTATCCGTCGTGGGGCCTAGCCACCTCGGTTCGTTTCCCGGTCAGACATATCCTCCCTTTTCACTGATCCTATATCTCCGTGTTCTCGCAATTTGGGATGTATACACGAGGAGAATGTTCATTAAACATAACTTTTATTTTCGGATCTTGTTGACTTACATTATTATAATTATTATTTCTTTTATTTTATTGTTAGATGTAATAATTTTAAATATTTTATTTGAAAAGAAAAGATATGACCAGGACCGGGACTCGAACCCGGGTTTTCCAAGTAACCGTCGTGGGGCCTAGCCACCTCAGCCACCCTGGTTCGCTTCCCGGTCAGACATATCCTTCCTTTTCACTGATCCTTTATCTCCGTGTTCTCGCAATTTGCGATGCATACACGGGGAGAATTTTCATTAAACATTACTTTTATTTTCGGATCTTGTTGACTTACGTCATTATATATTATTATAATTATTTCTTATGTTTTATTGTTAGATGTTATAATTTTTTAAATATTTTATTTGAAAAGAAAAGATATGACTAGGACCGGGACTCGAACCCGGGTTTGCACGTAACCGTCGTGGGGCCTAGCCACCTCGGTTCCCTTCCCGGTCAGACATATCCTCCCTTTTCGCTGATCCTATATCTCCGTGTTCTCGCAATTTGCGATGTATACACGAGGAAAATGTTCATTAAACATTACTTTTATCTTCAGATCTCGTTGACTTACGTCATTATATAGTATTTCTTTTATTTTAATGTTAGATGTTATAATTTTTTTAATATTTTATTTGAAAAGAAAAGATATGACCAGGACCGGGACTCGAACCCGGGTTTTTCACGTAACCGTTGTGGGGCCTAGTCATCTCAGCCACCCTGGTTCGGTTCCTGGTTAGACATATCCTCCCTTTTCACTTATCCTATATCTCTGTGTTGTCGCAATTTGTGATGTATACACGGGGAGAATGTTCATTAAACATTACTTTTATTTTCGGATCTTGTTGACTTACGTCATTATATAATATTATAATTATTTATTTTATTTTATTGTTAGATGTTATAATTTTTTAAATATTTTATTTGAAAAGAAAAGATATGACCAGGACCGGGACACATCGCAAATTGGGAGAACAAGGAGATATAGGATCAGTGAAAAGAGAGGATGTCTGACCAGGAAGTGAACCAGGGTGGCTGAGGTTGCTAGGCCCCAGGATGGTTACTTGGAAAACCTAGGTTCCAGTCCCGGTCCCATCTTTTCTTTTCAAATAAAATAACATAATATATTTGTATTTGTTAATTTTGAGATATGAAAAAAAAATTATTGCTCTGAAAGCAATAATGGAATCGACGATTTTTAACAAAATAAATGTTTTACTCCAACTTTTTGAATAAATTAACACACAATTTTTTTAATAAATTAAAATATATTTTCTTGATAACAATACAAATAAAACTACTTTAATAAATAGTTATATTTCAAAGTACAAAATTATAAAAAATGACAACAAAGCCTTTATGCATCAGAGATTCTATTAATGTTCTTCAAAGTGGGTCTATTTTGCAGATGACATTACAAATGTGACTTAAGATTCTTGAAAAAACTTGATGAACCCGTCTAAATTCATAACTATACCTGGTCCTTCATCTAGTTTCATTGATATAAACTCGTCTAGATTGTATTTAGATTCTGGAACAGTCAAAATTAACTTCACTGATAGTACTTAATAAATAAAATGCAAACGCACAACAATAAATTTGTTAATTCAGCCAGTTATTAATGACATATGATAGTTTTAAGATTTTTAGAGAATGTAAAACAATAAATAGCTAAAATCCTAAGAGATTAGTCAATAGCAAATACAGTCAAGAAAGTTATCCATTTTAACATTTTTATGCCAGTGTTTATCAATATATATATATATATATATATATATATATATATATATATATATATATATATATCATTAGATATTAAGAATAACTGTCCAGATAGCACTCCACTCAAAATTACCAGTAGTAAAAAAATATACATTACAATGACAAAATTTCGTTTCTGACTTTTCAATATCAGCATTTCACACAGAAAATACAAAATGGAAACAATAATCTTTAGTTAATTCATGAAAAATAAACTGCTCCAGTGAGTAGGTCTTTATCTTTCCTGGCTAGAATAGGTTAGAATTTGTATTTGCTCTAATCAAGCCACTTTTCTACCAAAGAGAACAATGGATTTGGCACTTTAAATTATCTCAAATTGAATATATAATTGGTGTCCTTCTAATGCCTAGAAAACCATTTCCAAATCTCTCAAATGTTCCTCTTCATTTCTATAATAAATAATAAAATCGAGTACATAAATTAGAGTATGAGTCCAAAAGACATTCTAGCAAACTCAAAGTGAAGATTCAGCCAAGAATGCTGTTTTAAAAATTGGCTCTTTGTTATCATTAGGTGAAATCCTGACGCTTAGTCAATAGCCGAAAGGTTCTTTGCTCCTTGATATCAGTGTTACTCACGATTAAAAAGTTCCACAAACTTTTTAATGTACGTGCAAACATTCTGCCAACAACTCAATTTTCGCGCACCTGCTAAATAATGCTGATGTGCTAGAGACATTTAAAAAAGATTTAATTTCAATAAAACACAGAAAAACATGAGTAAACTATTTATAAAAATCTAGAACTAAAACAATAAAGTAACAGCCTAATTAGAAGATACATGAAATATTATAACAGTTATTCTTTTATAATTTATGGTTGATAAGTAAAATAATCTGTGGCATGGTTTAAAAATCTTAAAACGTCTTAACAGATGATTATAGCTATCTAATGTTATTAAGTGCGAGGAAGTTATCGATGGGATAATTCTGACTGTTGGTGCGACCAAAAAATTAAATAAGTTTCTATATATTTAGATAGTAAGTGGTGATCATAAGTAATACCATTTGATTGAATTGGTTCATAAGGTGGAGGTGGTTTTAACCAATCACCATTAGCATTTTTCATATGCCTACGGTCAGAGGAGAAGTATTTTAAAAATTCACTAGCTGGAATAACTCGAAAGATTCTGGAAAAAATTGATAAAATAAAATTAGTTCATCCATCTGAATAATTAATTTTTTAATTCTAAATTTAATTATTAATTTTTAATATTTGAAAGTACATATTGTTTTAAAAATATTTAAATAATTATTAAATCTGACAAAATATGAATTTCTAAAATTGATTAAAATAAATCAACAACAACTTAAAGTATATATTTATGAAAACAAGTCCTTATAAAACAAGGATCAATGTGAAGCACCTATATATTGGTTTACCTTCTATATTTAGAAACCATTTTTTCTTCAAAGCCAATTGCTTTCTCAATATAATTTCTAAATGAGACAGGGAAGCCAAGAGTAGTATCAAAATCAAAGACAGTTGTGGACAGTTTACTCCTGTGTGCTAGGAAAACATGATAGTCCTATAAAGAAAACAAATTAAACCGTAATTAGATAAATGCACAATTGATGCAATAAGACAGGTTCACACAAAAATATACAAACCCATGCAACTAAAAAATCATCTCCACATCCTCCTTTCTGATACCATAATGGAACTATTTTTGAGTCATTAGATACAAATACACAATAGCAACTATCAAGACAACTATTTTTTTTTTTACTTATTAGCTCACACAATTTCCAAACATTTTCTTCACTAAAACATTGGTGAATTGACAAGTTTATTAAAATTTAATGAAATACTATATTTAACATAATTTTTTTTAATACAATAGTCATCATAGGATACCAATAATGAGATGTATAACAACACTCTGCTACTGAGGGGAAATTTTTAATTTCAGACTCCATAATGTACTTTTAATTAAAAACTATCCATTATTCTTCTCATCAGACACCTCCTAAATAATACATGACCACATACTTTGTAGTTTTAAATCATAGTTCCAATTTAACCTACAAACGTTGAATCATTATGGGCCTATTGAAA
This sequence comes from Troilus luridus, assembly GCA_964056705.1. Taxonomy (NCBI): domain Eukaryota; kingdom Metazoa; phylum Arthropoda; class Insecta; order Hemiptera; family Pentatomidae; genus Troilus; species Troilus luridus. Next base: position 97,005,461 of record OZ057412.1, on the reverse strand, counting down.
AAAGTTGACAACTTATAACTAATCATAATAATTGGTTGTCTACCACACAGGCTTGGTAAGTTTGGAACAGGAATGTGTTGATAACGTAAAGATAGTGAAGGTTACAAACAGCTGGGTGACCAAAGAGGTTTGTGTGAAAGGGATTTGACACTGCCTCAACCACTTCATTTATTTTATGTCATTCAATATTTATATATTTACATTTACCTGCCCGTTCATTAATTAATGTTTACGTTTTAGTTCATTACTGTACAGTTTTTATTTATTCATATTACAATGGCAAATCCACGCGTAACCTGTCTCCAGCTGTTCTGGTCTTTTATGTTGCTTGCGGTGTATAGTGGAAACCTTTTGTTTTTTTGCGTTCTATCATTTTATTTTATTTTGTTCTGCTGGCTACTATCAAACTGATTCTGACCTGGACTCGTACCCTGAATTAAATAAAAGTGTGTAAAATAAAAATACAATTATTGATTGGAACATAGCTCCTTTAAAAGTTTATTTTATCCTAGGAGGTCTTAATCGTAGTTACTAAAACATAAAAGAGATCTATTGAGTCCAGTAACCATGACAATGGCCACTAGTAGTAATTCGGTTAAGCTGTAGATGATTAAAAAAAAAAATAAATATTTATTTGGATACAAGAATGGAGAAAAGTATTCTTTAGACTACCGCTTAAAGAGTCTATTAGGACCATCTTCTTCATGGTCTTATTTAGTAATCGAGCTAGCTTGTTGGGAGATCTCAATTCCTGTATTGGGATTTGATATTTTGATACATCTCCTCCCTTATAACTCTATTTTAAGCCTCCTGTTAATCAATTAAAAGATAGTGAGTAGTATTATTGAAATATCTAGCTTTCTCTAGAATAGTATTTGCTTGATATTCCTAAAATTTGATCCACAATTCCTAAAATTTTCATGAACCCTCCCTGGTATAATCCAATTTCTCTTTCTGTGATTAAACGAAGTCTTTGATGTAGTAATCTTGAGAATGCATTTTAGCCATAATAGATAAGAAACACCCACCGATAGTTTTTTCGTGTATAAGTTATATAAGAATGTGATCATGGATTATTCATTTATTTCATGAGCCCATTATATGTTCAAATAAAAACTATTCTTTTAAATATTTTTATTTGAAAAGAAAAGATATCTCCAGGACCGGGACTCGAACCGGGGTCTCCCATGTTTCCGTCATGGTACTCTTCCAACTGAGCCATACTGGTTCGACTCTCGGTCAGACAAATCCTCTCTCTTCACTGAACCGTTATCCCCGTGTTCTCGCAATTAGCAATTGGAAACATGGGAGACCCGGGTTCGAGTCCCAGTCCTGGACATATCTTTTCTTTTCAAATAGAAATATAAAAAAATTATAACAACAAACAAAAAAAAAACTATTCTTCTGTCTCTATACCACTATCAAGAATTCTCCGCTAATATTGTCTAGTCCTGGTTTAATGTCGCTTATAAGGGGGTTTATTGCTTCTTGGATCAATAAAATCAAATTCAGGTAGTTCAAGATACTCCTGCAGAATTTCAGGCACAAGCTCACACAATGATTCGCCGTTTACATTTGAGTCTATTCCGTTCCCTCCATCTTTCCAGTACATTCTTCTCAATGTTCAGTTATTTTCCGCCAACAGCTTTATGCATTATTCTTAAGCTTTCGGTTGATAAAGTCCCAGTTAGTCACATGCCTGTTTTCTTCAACAAAGCAAATAGCATCAAATGAATGTTCATTATAAACATTGCATTACTTGATGCCAACCTTAAATATTTGATGTAAACCTCGGTTGGGACATTTAAGATAGTTTAGCAGCATGTCTTTCTCTGTAACCTTGGTTAAAGCTATCATCCGGTTCAAGTCACAAGAATTTTCGATCCGGTATCGTGATAAGATTTTGCTGTTCTCTGAGCTTTTGTGTATTTAAATCCTTTCCCAGGGCATGTTTCGTCGATATTCTAATACCCATTCGATAGCAATCATGAGGTAATGATCTGAGTCTCTATAATACTAATGGTTACGCACATTAATCATGTTATTTTATTTTAAGCATTCATATTAAAATATCGTGAAAAAAGGTATCATGAAAACGAAAATTACAGCAACATTCTAACCAAATGATAGTATCATTCATAAAACACGTTACAATTTTTACACAGGATTACTTAATGATTGTAGTATTATTAATGAAGTTAAATAATATTAGTTGTCCTTGTATTTATTAAAAAGAAAATGTTTCGGATGAGGGTCAAGAAAATTCTCATATGTAGGGAGAACTGTCCAGACTAGTGTCTACCTCCGATCCTACCAGCCCAGAAGAAAGCCTGTAATGTTGGTCGAAACGTAGGCTTACCAATAAACACTTCTCCTTACATAAGATAATTTTCTTGACCTCCACCCGGACCATTTTCTTCCTCATTATTAATTAAGAATTAGTCCAGTTTTTAAAGTTTGAAAATAACACCAATTCTATTGGGTTTTCTATAGTAATGCTATCTATAACACCAATAGAATTTTTCTTTTCTCTTTAAAAGTAAACGGATGTGTATTTATAAATCAAGCTACTCTTTCAAAGTATGATAAGAGTTTATTATGATATGTATTGTATTTTGAAATAACTTTTTTATTCGGATTTTTTTATTTAAGTTTTCAAATCGAAACACTTCGTCATGTCTTTCATGTCATTCTGTATTATTTTCCAGTCAGCCAATCCGCTGAATGTCAATTACTTGTATTTGACAGGTGAGGATGAAAATATAAAGCCATACATGTTCTTAAAAATATCAAAGTCATTATTTAAAAAAAAAATCCAATTAAAATTAACTGACTCTACGTTTCACATGTCGATATGATGCTTATTTGATTTACAAAATTTTCTCATCCTTGGTATCTTTTTTTCATTTCCTAGCACTAAGCGCTATAAAATCCTTTTTAACTCAATCTCCCTAACAAGCTTGCCTTCCTCTTCTTCATTCGGCATTAATAATTACATCCTGTTTTACTCGATCTTCATTAATCGTATTTAGGCCCTAACCGTCTATATCTGCATACTTTCATGCAACAAGCATTATCTTCGTTATTTCATATTCTTTGTACTCCATCTTCGAAATTCCGCTGACGAAGTTCGCACCGTTGATCCTTCTGATTATTTTCCTTTCACTAATCACTGTCTGCAATAGAAGTGCATTCAGAGCCCTGGTGCCTTTGGTAACAAAGGGCCTAACCAGCGTTTTATGTAGTCCAAGGACTCCTCTGTTTAAAGTTACAATTAATAATTGTACATTATAAACAACAATTACATTTAATGAGGGAGAGAGAAAGAGCGAGTGAGAGACTTTAAAGGTGCTTTGATGGCTTGAAGGCAAGAGAATGCAGATTTGAGAATGGCCATCACATTAGGCTGGGGAGCCTAAAAAGTTATAATTTTTAAGGAGTTAAAAATGATAACTTTATCATCCCGTAGTAAAACTTGGTGAAGCTTTCGGGACACGGATGAGCGAACATTTCGGTTGGTGCGAACACTTCAGATTGGAGCTTAACACTTAACATACCATAACGGGTCAAATGACCCATTTTGAACTTTTCCATTGAAAATGCACGTATAATTTTATTGCGTTTGCACATTTGACTTCATGACTTTTTCTAAGTAATTAATGTACAGTTATAAAAATATTTTTGTTTTGTTTTGTTTATTCTGAGTAATCCTTGTTGTATACCGATATCTACCACAACAGGTCATTTGACCCGGAGAGAATTTTTTGGTTTTATGAGATTATCTAGTCATATTTGTAGTCAGTAAGTTGCACATTCTTCCAAAGACTGTTGCGTAAAGTAGTTCAACGAAAATAGCTCATAATAAGTTCAAGAAAATATCAAATTTTAGATTGAAAATAGCTTTTTAGTGTAAGAAAAAGTGGCAAAAATTGAAAGTCTTGGTAAGTACCTAGCTTATATTTTATTTTGATAGCTATAGTAATACAGATCATTTTTTACCCAGAAAAATGTCGAAGCAAACAAGACAGTACAAGTTCTTAGAAGATATAAATAATATTGGCGAAGAGTTTTCAGAAATTAGTGAAGATGAATTTTCTGAAAATGAAGATATATTGGTTGCAAATAAAAATGAGTTTGATTCTACAGATACTGACGATGAAGAGGAAAATATTGTGAATGTATGTAGTGGCCGAAAAAGAATAAGATTACTCTCAAAACCAAATTTGGTGTAGACATGACCGATCAAATGGCGAGGAAATTTACTACAAAATCTAAGTCTTGCAGATGGCCTCTCCAAGTTTTTTTCAATATCCTTGATTTAGCTGGCATAAATACCTGGATTTTGTACAAGCAAACGACAGGAGAAAATATCTCGAGACAAGATTTTTTACTCAAGCTAGCAGAAGAACTTGGCGCCGATTTTCGAGAAGCCCGTGAACAACCAAAACAAGAAACAAATACGAAAGGATCGTTGCCTAAGTCTACTACAGATGCTTATAAACGTATGAGATGTCAAATAGGATACTGTAAAGAAAATAAAACCAACAAAATTTGCTCTAAATGTAAAAAATATGTTTGCGGAAAATGTACAATGGAAACACTTACATGTAAAAAATGCGATGAACTATGAATTAAAAGTTTTTATTTTTTGCTTTTGTAATAGAAATGCTCAACATACTATTTTGTTTAATTATAATAAATTTAATTTATATTTTTATTTCCTTCCTAGCATCCATATTTCATACATTCAAGCATGAAACATAAAGTCGGGTCATTTGACCCGCTATGGTAGAAATAGGTATATATTAAGTCTTGGTATGATTAGTGTTAAGGTCGCAATAGTCACCGTAGCCGAGCTTGTATCAGCGGACTATGCTGACAAGTGCCAGGTGGCTTTAGATACTTTAAATAACTATGAATACTTTAAAGATCCATGGATAAGTTATAATGCCATCCATATAAAATAAGGTATTTGCGAGCATAGTATTGAAATGTGGGATCTATTGGCATGGCGTCTCGTCATGGTAGACGAATTTTCTTGGAATGTCTTAATAAGTCAGTTCTTTGCAAAATATCATTGTCGAACGGTACAAAACGTCCACAATGATTCTCCTTTTATAATAAATAGAATTTTTCATAATTATTAGGTCTCAAATCACAATAGAATTGTTACTTCATTAACCATAACGAACTAATATATCAAACTAAGAACTATAAAAATAATAGCAGGAGAGTTGTTACACACACGATAGTGCGATAAGTACCGAACTTAGTTAGGTATAGGTAGACCAGCTCAGAAAGTTGGTTCTGAAATGTTCAAGTAAATTATGGCGGGAATACGAAAGATCGTTTTTACTCTTTGGCTTATATCTCATTGCACAACTGGAAATTGTTTTGAAACGACATGCTCTTGAATTAGTATTACAAGGTTCAGTGGAATAAATTTGTTGTTAATCTGTTTACTTAGATTTTTAAACTAATGTATCGGTTTTTCTCATTGTACAGTGTTTCCCGTTTTGATTAAACTTTTCTTTCTTAGCTTAAGCTAATCATAGTGAAACTAAGTCTATTTATTCACCCTTAAATAACATCAGCATACAATGGATGTTGACACACCGTCTTATGAAGATTTGTCTCAAGAAAAGGACCTCATAGAGAAATTGAACTACTTTAAGGAACAGATCAATAACTTAGAAAACGTTTTGAAACCTTTTTATGAAAGTGACATTTATTCTGAACTTACTACTGAAGAAAGAGTTGAATATGACATTTTCCTCTCTTATGCACTTACATCTCTTTATTGGATGTATGTTAAAACAATTGGGGAAGATCCATTCAAACACTCTGTGAAAGGTGAAGTAGATAGAGTCCAAGAATATGTTGCTATGTATAATAAAATTAAAGACAGGAAGAAAGCACCACGCATTGACAAAGATGCAGCAAAAAGATTTATCAGAAGGGGTGTCGGGAAAATTCCATCTCCAGCTGGTAAGCGGCAAGTATTTGATGATATCAGTGATGATGAAGAAGAATTAGTTCCTGCAGAAGAAGTTGCTGAAGAAGAAGTTGAAATACAGCCTAAATTAATTTTATAAATGTGTTTCAGTTTATTATAAACAAGATATGTTGAAAAAAAACTACAATTTTATGATGTAAAGTTCAATAAATGTGTATTTCGGATTTCTAGACTGATGAGAGGACTCGTGTTTAAATGAAAATCCGATCTAAAATAATTCAAAGTAATAGTCATTGCTTTGGTATTTTTTATTGAGATTTAGGTATAAGTCTTGAAAAAAATATTTTATTTCCAATTGCTAAAATGATTCAAGCAACTGAAATTTGAAGGTTATTTTTATGATGAATAAGTTATCTTTTACCTTTTCATACAGTAGTTGCTCTTATAATCAAAATTATTATTGAAGACAAGTCTTAAAACAAACTATGTTGTACTGTAAATATTAAATATATAATTTATATATCAAAACTATTATATTATTTTAAACCAATAATTTCAATTTTCAAATTTTTTTTCTATAACTATTTCTAGATGTAAATTTCTATTTATCATGTACGAATTAATTTTGCTTGACATGTTTGATGTGTTCTGGCAAGATGGTTATCACAGATATTGATTATTTGTATGGTATCAGTTCCGCAGATTGTCATTTCGAGGTGAGTCACAAGTTTTAATTTTTTATTTGTTTCCTTACGACTCTAATTCCCGCTGAACTGATACCAGTTATATTTTTGATTAATTCATGATAAAAAGTCGTTTTTTTTTTTCAAAAAGTTGAAGTAGTGTAGTGGTAGTAATGTATAGAGTAATAAATGGAAACCGAGCATTTCCTACTAATCCTGAGTTCGAGTTGGCTGTCGCAATTAATTTATTTTATTATGGACTTAGGATTGGGCCTGCGGGATCTGAAGGCCCTCCAGGGACTCATCCAGAATACAATGTCAAATTACCTCCCTGCACAACTATTGCCTGGATTAGACAGTGTTTAGAAACAGTCTCTCTCAGTACTGAATCCAGTTTTTTACCCAAATCAGTGTCAAGGTCTCCAGACCCAAGGCTGTTCCTCAGCCGATACAAGAATGAATAATTCATTTACCATAGCCGGTGTTTGTGACCTACAGTAGCTCAGTTATCTACAAAAAGCGCTACTCCAATTCCTTGACCTTCCTAAAGGATTAATAGATTGGAAAAAAAGTATTTTATTGGGGGGAAATAACAACTCAAATTTTACTAAACAAAAAGTTAACTTAAGTTGTCAAATATCTACCATTCTATTGGATGACTTTTCTCCCTCTTTTCTAGAACTCCAAGACTCTTTGTCATAGAATTTTTGTTCCTTATCAGCTAAAAACTCAACCAAGTATAATTTGAGGTCATCGTTATAAATGAAATTTGTACTAATAAGTTTTGTAAACTTTGAAATAAATTATGATTCGGTGGAGCAATGTGGGGGCTGGGTGGTGATGTGACATCACTTCCCCAACCATGCTGCATTAATTTGGTTCATGTTGCTAAAGATGTGTAAGACTTTGGATTGTTGTGATGATACACGGATCCTTTACAATTTGGCAATTCTGGCATTTTCTCGTACAACCTTATAATATAACCTTTATAATCATACCTTAATATATATTCTGATGAAATTCAAGGTTTATGTGGTTTTTGCTGGACTATCATCTTTTTTTTCTATTTTCCATCACCAGTGATAATGTGTTTCAAAAAAGTTTTGCTTGCAGTTTGCTTGGAATGCATAGCCCAGATACTGATTCATTGTGCTTGGAAAATTTCTTTCAATTTGTGCCCAACTCAATTATCGAGCTTCTTAGCAAGCCCAAAACCTCTTATATGGTTTACAATTGTTGTATGTGGTGCATTTAACTGTTTTACAATCACTAACACAGTTATATGATTATTCAATTCAATTGTGGCTTACATTTTGTCATCTATCAATTTCAAAGATTGAAAAAATCTCCTTAATGAATTTTTAAAAATGAATTCTGACACTTGTGTTTTGTGAAACAATCAACACTATAAACTTCACATAACTCTCTGAACCTTAACCTCTTTCTTACCAGTTTTGCAATCAGTTTTATACCGACAGTTAACATGGCGATGCTTTTGTATTATGCAGAAATGACTCCTATGCTTTCTTTATAGAAGCATTCCTCTCTCTGGGTTCAGAGTCTTTTCAATAAATTATATTTCTCTCTCATCTAGATTTATATTTCATAACTAACTAAGCATCTAATATCCAATATATTGATATATTCAATGGTTATAGTATTACGTAACTTGAATCATTTATCACAATATAGATTTTTAATTTTAATTTCTAAATAAATAAGTTAATTATTTTTTTCTGTCCTTTGAAATTTATCTGTCCAAAGTGCTGATCATAAAGGTGAGCCAAGTTGATGTTGATTACTAAAAAATACATATTAACAACTAAAAAAACAACAAGCATAAATAGAATTTCTTCCCTTAGACCAGCGGTTCCCAGTGTTTTTAGTAGTGCGGACCACCAATTTTGAAAAGAAAACTTCAAGGGCCACTAACTAAATATAAATACACAACACCAATAGAGTGTAGTGGAGGGAGGACACTAGCATGGCTTAGTAGCTTATATTTAGGATCAAAGTTGCTGTCTCGATGGACTCCTGGATTTAACTGTACAACCAGTACTTACTAGCAACTGAATGACTTAAATTGCTTTCACTCATTTTTTTTTTATCTACTCTGTTCAGCTAAGTCCAAATAAGCCCATAGCCCATTGGTTGGGAACCACTGCCTTAGACATATAGTTACAACTCAAAAATAGTTAGGCATTATTGCAACTTTTTCACAGGTTAAAAAGCAAGTTTCCTATTTCAACAGATAACTAATTAACAAAAATTGGTTATGCAGGGGAATATAAACCGTAGAGCTTAATTATAATTTCAATTGTTAATTGCAGTTATTAGTTTCAATTAATATTTTCCTAAGTCAAAAACCTGTACGACTACAACCCGTGAATGGGTCTGGGGTTCAATACATGGTAGAGACTGTACTGTTTCATGGACAACGCTTCTGCAGGGAGGTGATTTTTTTCTAGATCATGCTCAAGTGCCAGATTCTCCCCCCCTATTTTTATAGAGGCTAGGTGAGCCCCAGAAGGGTCATAGATCCCATATGATCCATCCGGCTGCAAACAAGCTAAATAAAAGCTTGCCTACAGCAGGATTTTCGGCATGGCAACTCTCAGTGCTCTACCACTGAGCCACTCCCCTAATAAGTCTAAGACAGGCTCCTAAAATTAGTTTTGTTAACACTAAACGAGTGTTGTTAACCACTTAGTACGAAGACAGCAATGATAAATTCAGTTAACGTCTATAAATTTAATGTAAATGAAGCTCAAGGCATTAAGGAAATTTTAAGTTACCATGTTAAGAAGGGGTTAGGAAATTGGAACAGATAAGACAAATTAGACAATCAAAAAAATTCATAAATTTATTATGTGATTAGTGCTTATTGTGTATATATGTATATACACAAACATTTACATAAATATATATTTACATACAATTAATTTTAACTGATAGTCTAATTGTAACAATATAATATTCAATATATACATAGAAAATATGTATACATAACAATTGTAACTAACAAAAAATATAACAATTATTGCACTGCATTATTAATAGAAACATACTTAACAAAATTAAGACAAACATAATTTTTTTTATTATAATAGTACTTTTTCTAAAAGGTTAAAAAAATTCAAAGAATTTATAGAACTCTTTTCATCAGTAACAATATAGTCTAATTTATAAATATAATTGCTTAAGTAGAATACTGATTATTCAATACAATTCACCAATCTAACCTAACTTAATGATTTTTAAAATTTATAAATTACAATTGAATGATCAGCTTAAATAAAATTAAAGTAGAACTTGTTATCAATTTTGATTACAAATCTTGAGATTTACTTGGTCATTTTTTCTCTTTTATGATTAATTGTACATAAGGTATTGATTAAATAAAATTGATCTCACATTTTTTGATCTTACCACCAGTGTAAGTGAATCTTTCAAATAAATTCACTTATTTTGTAAAGACTGGTAGTAGTCAGATAGAATTTTCCAAGCAGATGGCGCCATAAAACCCTTAGGTGGCAACGTTCCTGTCTTGGCAAAATCTGTGAAAAAGAAAAATGAAAATTTAATCAGATTTATATAATTTTAGTAACTGAATTCAAAATAAAACTAACTTCGAATTTCTAGTAGACTAAAATGAGTTGTTAAGAAGTGAATAACTGTCAGGAAAGAACTATTTTTAATTATTCCATTAGGTTTTCATTAAAATAAAGTAAAAATATCTAATGCTTACAACACGTAACTTCTTTGCACACCTGTTAATCTATTAAATTGGTAGCACATAATTTGATTCTGAATAAATTATATGATTAAATTATCACTTATTATGATTCCTAAAAAACACAACAAAAAAAAACACTGGATCGGTGATCAAAGCCATGATTCTTTCACCTTCTTTATTATTTTTTGTAAGTTAAAAAGCAGTTAATTTCAAATAAAGTATTACTTCTGGTTTAACATCTAAAATTTAATATCTTTCTATAATTTTTCTTTCATATGCCAAATTAAATGTTTTTAATTATATTTTTTATTCTATTGATGTAAAACAAATTTTAAATTTAAACTGAATTTTTTTTTTTACCAGAAGAGATAATTTTTTAAATAAAAATCCATTAAAACTTTTAAATAAAGCACTACTTCCGGTGAAACATTAATGACCAAAAAGATGCACAACTAGATGTTAAACCAACCACAAATTTTTAAGCCACAGCAATGTGGCCTTAATCCCTTAGTAATATAGACAGGACTAATACTATCAGTTGACAAGATCAAGGCTTGGCTGTTTTCCTTCTCCGGTCTTCAATTGAATCCCAGTTACAAGAACTTCCCCCCAATTAAAATTGAATTAAATTAAATATGCTTATTATAATTAATATAAACATATTTAACATAGGTTTATGATTAATTATTTAAAAAATAATTATTAATACATTATTTTTTTTCTCTGTAATTAATTAATATTAGAATGATAAGTGTGCACAATTCGGGTAGTGATATGTCGGAGGAAGAGACTCCTTTTTCAGAAATTAGTGAGACCGATTCTCAATATCTAAAAAGAAGAACACTCCAGAAACGGCAAAGAAAGTCTGCCTCTGGCTAATAAAGTGGGCAACTCGCCAAACAAAAATAATAATAAATCGGCTACTTTAAAAACAACAGCCACACAGAATAATCTTACAAATGAAGTATAAAAAACCCGCAGTAAATCTGCAGTCAAACCACTGATAGCTTCAACCAGCAGCAACTCTGGCCCCAAAGTTAAAGCTCGTGATGAAAATCAAGAGAGTCAAAAATATGAAGACCCGATACCTCCTTCTATATTTATCACTAAAATAAGTGATTTTTACAATTTTGGAAGAGAAATAGCAGATTTGATCGGGCAGCCAAACTTTAGGTGCTACTCTCAAGTCAACGACATAAAAATCAATACAGTTAATAAAGATTCATACAAAAAATTAATAAACCATTTCACTTCCAACAACTATGATTTTCACTGCTATAAGCTCAAACAAGAGAAATCATATAGGGTGGTTCTAAGGGGGCTTCATTCGACCACGGCTACGGCAGCCATCAAAAGAGATTTAGAAGAGATAGGCCATAACATCAGAAACATCTCTTCAGTGTTGCACCCCACTGAAAAAACTTCATTCCCACTCATACCCTCTAGTTTCAAACCTAGCTTCCTCTTCAATTCCTGATAACCCTCCGAGGTGTCTGAAAAGAAGATGGCCTCGTGATCTACTAAGTTGAACTTGCTATTTGAGTACTACCATTGGGTAGTTTTTCCACTTGTCTTTATCTAGTGTCATTATTCATCTTTCATAATATTTACTGGATGTATACTATTATACAGTTGTAAATTTCAATAAATAACTTTAAAAAAAAAATTTTCTTGTGGCTAACCATTTGTGAGTTATATGAGAGACTTAAGTATATAATTACAAAATATTTTACACATTTTAACCAACAAATTTTAGGGAGAAGCCAAATTGTTATTTAATGAAAAAGGGCCAAATACCGATCTTAGTAATTGAACAAATATTTTTCTACTAGACATTTTCACCTTATCCAGGCTTTTGCTGTTTGAAAATTACAAAATTGTGATAGCTCAAACACATCTACTTCACATGAAACTACAAGAACAAACCACACCTGACCTAAAAAAATTAAAAACCAAAGATTAAGATAACATGTTTGACGATTTTTTTTTTCTTCATATAGATATATTATAAAAATTGTTGGCATGGACTAGAAATCAAGTTTTAGATTTAATTTGATCAAATTCCATATAAAATGTTTAATCATTGACGAGTAGATATGAATGGTTTAATAAATGACATAAAACAGAAAAAACAATTCCTCAGTAAAACTATAAAAATTTGACTTATTTTCTTCTGAAATATTTTTTGCTGACCAACTTTACTGTAAATATATCCAAACTAACCTATACCAAGGCCAATATATTAAAAAAATCTATTGGTATAGTATAACTTAGAAATGCAGTACAAACAATGTTAGAATATAATATAACTATTTACTATAAATACAATTGTTAAACGATTGTTCAAATTATATTAAATTATTATTCCTCTCTCCTTCAGCTTCAGTGTGTTGACAAGAAACTTCAAAGATGTGTCAAATAATTTTCGACCAGGGTCGTTAATATCATCCGAAAATCTACAATAAACTTGGGATTAACAATCAATTAAGTGTAAAAAGATATTCAATTTTAGATATAGTCGATAAACCAGAAGTGATGCTTTACTTGAAACTCAACTAATTTTTGACTTCCAAAAAATGATAAAGAAGGTCATCATCGATCCAATTTTTTTTAGTAATCATTAAAAGAGAAAATTTAGTAATAGATGCTGAATATGCACAATTTAGTTAATTCCGAATCAAATTTTGTGCCACCAGTTTTATAGGTTTACAAAGAAGTCATATGTTGTTAGCATCACATATTTTTACTTAATTTTAATAAAAACTCAATGGAATAATTAAAAATAGTTTTTTCCCGACAGTTATTCACTTCTTAACAACATGAATAGTACTATACTTTTTTTAGTCAAATAGAAATTTGGTATCAGAAAATGTACATTAATATTGATGATGCCACATTAATAGCCTCCCATCGTAACAATATTAAAATTTATTTTTTGTAATTCGAATATACATAACAATAAAATATAACTCTAATATAAAATAATATAATAACCAACTGTCAATCATCCCTACATTTTATGCTGTTTTTTTTTTTTTTACAGAGAACATTTAAAAGAGAGAATAGGATAGGGTGCAGAGTAAGTAATTACTTACGCCTCATCTTGGTCCCAGAAATAAACAGGAAATCTTCTTTTCTGCTTGGATCAAAAAAGTCCATTTTTGAATTTGCTTGGTCAAACGCAGCAACACGGAAAGGAATAATCTCGAGCTGGTTGAGCCCCGGAGCCATGGATAGAACTCTACCACCGTGAGTGGGATCGTAAAGGTCACCGCCAACTGAAGGGTCAGGATGAGGTAATCCAGCTGGGTCTCGACCGACAATGTAGAACTGAGCGCCAGCCATCATTCTAGCCCGAGCATGCCACTGAACCTTTAAAATTAATTAATAATTACAATAATTATTTTTAAAAAGTTGCTTGCCAAAGTAGAAAGCAGAAAGTAATCCTTAAATACGTAAAATAATGGATTGCAATGGTCAGGGAGTACAGTCAAAGATTACACAAAATTAGCAAAACTTATTTTATTGTGCCAACGTTTCGGCCTAAGATAGAGGACGTTTTCAGGGTTGGGAAAAAGAAATAGAAAATAATTGTATAAAACATTGCAGTACTCAGGAAGAATAACATTTTATAATTTTACTGTGTACTGCAATGCTTTATACAAATATTTTCTATTTCTTTTTCCCAACCCTGAAAATGCCCTAAATCTTAGGCCGAACGAAACGTTGGCACAATAAAGTAAGTTTTGCTAATTTTGTGTAATATTTGACTGTACTCCCTCATTAGAATTACCCAGTCAACTATTTTCCACTTAAATTTAAATAAGTAAAAGTAGAAAATTATCCTTTAACCTAATGATATCAAATCAATTGAATATTCAATTCTACTAATGGACCTAGTTCCCTCACATTATTTTTTATTATATAAAGAGAAACAAATTTAATCATGAATTATATTCATTACTTACTTTCTTGTTTCTATTTCCATCCACATAGTAGGCCATTCCAGAACTATGTTCAGTGAGATGAGTGTTTAAGTAGATGCAAAGATGTAAATAACTAAATTGTTATTCTATATAAATATCTTTATGATATTTATTCTATCATCATCATTCGTGGTGCTACAACTCCTGTAGAGTCAAGGCCTCCTGCAGCTTGGTTCACCAGTCTTCTCTATTGGTTGCCACTGCTCTTCAATTGCGGATAGGATCTTATACAAATGCACCTTCGTGTTTTGAGAAATAGCCCTGCTTCTAAAATGCTTCAGTAACCCGAAATAACATTTATTTGAGGACATAATTCTGCGATGGATTTCTGCTTTTATGTCATTATCCACGTTTACCTGCGATCCAAGATACACAAATTCCTTCAGCCTTTCAAATTTAAAGCCTCCAGCCATACAATGCGATGGTTCATCCACATTCAGTTGTGGGCCTGCATGCATATATTTGGGTTTTGATTCATTGACATCTAAACCAATCTAGGTGCTGCCCATATTTTATAACTATGAAGGAAATTACAATGCATTGTAAATTCATTACTGAAGGCTAAGAAAAAGTAACTACATACAAATTTATTAATTGCATAATACAAAATGACTAAAACAATATCGATTAGCCAATGTGTCCCAGTATAGTGACTGATAATTTGAGGATAAGAGACTATAAGATTTTTATTTGCTTTAAAATTAATACTTGGCAATGCCATTCTTTTGAACTATAATTTTTTTATGGATAGTATTATTATTATAAGTTTTCACCAGTTTATATAGATATATGAAGCAATAAAAGAAATACATTTTAAGATACAAATACTTCTATATACAAGTATTTTATAATATATTTTTCTGGAATCTTAAGGAATTATATTTAGATGAATAGTTTCTGCACATTTATAGATAATATGTAATTTTTTTCAGTCATTTTATTTTTTTATTGAGTTTTCCCAAAGTTGAAATTTTGTCCAACCAAATTTTAGGATTACATTATTTTCCAGGTCTTCCTGTCAATGCATCTTCGTTGAGACCCTATCCTACCATGTCATTCTGAGCTTGGTTCATCTATGAAATTGGCTTCTTCTTCTTCTTCATTCAGGCCATCCCCCAGGGTGATTTTGAGTATTATATTACACATCATCCTCAGTAGGTGGTCAAAACAATCGCTTTGTTAAACCAATACGATTTTTGAGAATGATACTGTGAGCACCTCATCGGTTATATACACACCAAAAATGTTGGGCTTCAACATTAAGTCAGAAGAAATGCAGTTTTGGCTCCACATGTCAATTTTTTTATGAAAAAACTATTGAATAAATTTTACCTACCTCTATTAATCAATTTTCATCCAAATCATTTAAGATACATACCTCTGTTGGACCTGCATACATCATTGGTGAGGGAAATATAGCAAGAACAGTAGACTGAGGATCAAGTACTCCCTCTGCAAGTACCGCTTCATGCTGTGCCATCCTGACTGGAAGTGGAACATCGTCCTCTTTTGTCCAACCTCCTAAAGGATGAAGGAGAAGCACAGGTTTTTTGTAGCCTCTTTCAATTAGCCTTTTACGGGTGTCCTAGCAGCATACATTTTTATAGTTAATGGTTACAAAAAACATAAATGAAATTCTAAAACTCAAAGGCATATAACACTTGTATTATATAATTGTTATACTTCTATCAGTATCGGTTGGGAACATTAGCAATTTCTTGTGGTATGAAGCGAATAAAAGAAAAACAAACTTCATTGAAATTATATTTGTTTAAAATAACTTCTGGTAGCTTTGATACATTACTCCTGATGTCCAATAATGTTTTGTACTTTTGTTCAAAACATATAGGGCTGGATCAATCAATTTTATAAAACCAGAAATTAAAATTTAAAATTTTTTAAATTTTGAAATATTTGATTATTTAAATATGCATCTAGTTAGTAAAAATATTAGTCAGGTGAATATGGAATAACTTCAATTTTCAGATAACGAAATATTTTAAAAATTAACCGACGAAATAAAGTTGAGCATTGTCCTAAAGAAATGTATTCACTCTTCTAAAGGCTGGAAATATTATTATTAATAAAGTTATTGTATTTCCAAGCAGTAAAAGACCTCAAAAAAATATATTTCAGGATAGTGATCCTATTCAAAATACCGATGGTTGATAATTATCGATTTCTAAACTAGTATAAGCTCAACCTTGTTTCATAAAACTAAAAAATCATGCATTATAATTAAGACAAAAACAAACTTCTCAGATTAACTGTTATATATAGCTAAGTTAAATAAGAAAAAAAAATGAAAATTTCTTAAGAATAATAATAAAAAAATAAGAACTACATACTTGCATTAAAAGTGCATGTCCATTATGAATAGGATTTCTCAGTTGGAAAGCAAAAATGGCATCTGCACCCAGCTCTTTAAATTTCTGTCTAAGTTCATTTGGAGTCAGCCTGAATCTGTCTAAACCATCATTCCATTTAATCCTTCCTAAAACTTCTAATGTTCCACCAACAAGGTAATCTCCACTTTCATAAATCATCTGGAAATATCAGTTAAATTACTGTACAAATGAAAAAATAATAGTTATTTATTTGACAAGTGAGGAAAGTCCCACTTTATTACACCCGAGTGAATTTTACGAGGGTGTTAAAAGAACTTTTCTAACGTGTTAAGTATTACATTTTTCCTGCAACCATTTAAAAATTAAGAAATTAAAGGTGAAACTTTAGATTTGTTAAAACTACACTAGCGCTATCTCTTACAATTTTCCATTACTAACCATGCAAATTATAACTCTAGGACGGTTTACTCATTGAAACATTAATTTATTATTATATCTTGATTTATATTTATATTTCTCTTCTTATCTGACTTTAGATATTTTTGGTAAAAGTTTATTTATTGCCTGTTCAGCCTGTTTTTATATGAATGGAGGAGTAAATTCTACGAATTCATCACTATCTATTTCCATTTTTTATTTTGTTTGTGGTCTGATCACTGTTTTAATGCTAGATCTCCAAATTTCTGATGTGTGAAGGTTCTAATAGATTTAAGGTTATATTAAATATTTCTATAAAATCGCTTCAAAATAAATAAAATCTATCTTGAATTATATATAAAATTCTTTATTTTAACATTTTAGAAATATAAAATGAATAATATTATAATACCGCCATTTAACATTTAAAATAACAGAGTGCTGATTGTTAAATTCGATTTTGGTGGCTGTTACTTTCTCCCACTAGTGAGGAAAAGTGGTTTTTCCTCACTAGTGAGGGAAAGTGGAACTTTCCGCACCAGTTTTAGTTGAGTAATGGATAGCATTACTCATTGGTTGCAGGAAAAGTTAATTACTTGCAATAATTATTGAGCTTGCATTAATTATACAATACTTGATGATAATATTGAATTATTTAAAGTAGTTTATATATTTATTAATTTATTACGTATGATTTATAGCTTATATATGTGTGGGTGTATTGTAACTCAAATATAACTGACCTTTATGTATGGATGATTACGGTTGGCTGTTCCAAACTGCCTGCAAACCCTCTCTTCTTTTTTATGGGGATAGAATTGGGGCTTCCTTAAGATAGCTACTGGACGCCCATTGTAACTTAAAGTGAATGCTGTACAGTTTTCTAACCTTGCCTTATCTGAACCAGTGATTGGTAATACAATAGGAATGGACTGATTCATTCCTTCCAAGCAGTCAAAGTGAATAACCTAGAATATTTAAGTAATTTTAACCATCTTAAACAACAATAAACAGAAGAAAAACAAAACAAAACAAAGAAGACAAATTAGAACCAATTTAACAAAAAATTAGAAAATATGGTATTTTCCTCTAAAAGGGGAATACCCCTTATCAATGATAAGGGAGAGGATCCACCAATCTTGTAACCTTTTGACGTTCGTTAGTGTTTTCTGTTAGCTGCCTTTTTTGTTTTTCATTAAAAAAAATTAATAAACAATTTGTACATTAAGTAATAAAATTATTGAATATTTAAAGGATGGTTTGTATATGTTTTCTGTTTGCCATCTTTGTTTTATTTCATTTATACAATATATAAAATCTTTTGCACATTAAGTAACAAAATCTTTAACCACTCATACAATTTTGTCAACCAAGAAAACAACGTGCATACTATAACTGTTGAAAGAATGTAGGAAACTGTCAATTGGTGCTATAAAAATGAGGAGCCAATAGAGTCTGTAAGAATCATACCTAATAGAATTTATTTTTTGAGAGAACAAAAAAAGGACCTATTTAAGGAAAGATTAGATTACGGAGACATAAATTAGCCTGTAAATAATATATAAATATTATTTAAATTTAATATATAATCTTTTATATATTTATATATATATATATATATATATCTATACGAGGGTGGTCTGAAAAGTTTCCGACCTAACAAAAATACAAGACATTTTTTCTGAAATCTTTTTTTTATTTTTCAACATAGTCTCCTTGCAACTCTACACACTTCTCCCAGCAATGATCCCATCTCTGTAACCCGTCCAAAAAGTCATTTGACGAAAATATCTGTCCTCCGAGCAATTTTTAGATGAGGAAACAAAAAGAAGTCGCTTGGGGCTAGATCTGGTGAGTAAGGCGGATGGTCAAGTAGTTCAAACCATAACGTGTGGATTTTTGCCATGCCAACTCCTGAGGTGTGAGACGGTGTGTTGTCTTGGTGAAACAGGATTTTGTTTTTCTGCAAGTTCTGCCTTGAGAAAACAGTTTTTGCTTTTTTTGGAGCCGGTTCCCCCTTTGCAGTCCACTGTTTGGACTGTATTTTTGTTTTGGGCATATAATGGTGTATCTAAGTTTCATCTACTGTAATTAATCGGCGCTAAAACTAGGATTTATTGTGCCTAAACTGCGCCAACAGAGTGGTGGAAATATTCATGCGGCACCCAACGTGCGGACAGCTTTCTCATATCTAAATGTTGATTTAATATTTAACAGACACAGATTGATATGTTCATAACCTCTGCTATCTCTCTCACTTTAATTCGGCAGTCGTCTAGCACCATTTGGTGAACTTTGGCGATGTTTGGCAGAAACTTTTCAGACCACCCTCGTATATATACCGTATCAGGAGTTATTATAAAAAAAAAGAGGAAATGACCGTTTGTAAGAAATAGTCACTCAGATAGAATGGTAAGACCCTCTGGTCAAGGGGGGTAAATAGATACCAAAGAGAGGGGTCCAAGACTCCACCTTTGAAAAGAAACTGTCTGAAGGAATCCGGAAAAAGAAGGTGGCAGGAGCTTCTTTGAGAGCAGCGGAGCAGAGGAGGTAGCTTGGGACAAGAGACATCGTGCGAAGCGAGAGAAGCTTCCCAATACTGGACAAGAAGAACTCTATATTTTCCTCTACTTTACAAGATAAGTTGTAATTTAATTTCTGTTTGCATTTTATGGCAATCCTCTACGTATATCTGAATCATTAATTGTATTAATAAAGTATATTCATTATAATTCCTTTGGTGCTTATTTAACCCACATGCCTTATATACTTGTGAATAATATATTGATGGCTTAATTAATTAGTAAATTGGTAAACACACAACAAACCTCTGGAAAAGAATCCAATTAAGAATAAAGTTAGGACATATGAAGAAATAATAACTTGAGAAATCATCTTAAATGATTACTCTGGCATCCCTAAATCAATTAGAATATTTAAGACTATAAAACATAGCAATATATATATGTTATATCTTTCTAAAATATTTCCTTATGTTGAAACTCCTAAGCATAGGCCCTAGCGTCGGTCGGAACGTAAGGTTGAGCAATTTTAGCAGTGGGGCTCGCATAAGAGGAAAGTACCAAAAATATATTTCTTTTTTGCATAGACTAAACTTCTAAATAAATAGTTGAGTAGTAAGAGGCAAACCCTCAAAATAAAACTATATATATAAAAAATATCTTGAGAACAAAGGTTAACAAACCTGCAAGAACTGATCCTCGTTCATGAAGCCCTCCAAAGGAGATGCCCAGCCTTCAGCCAAAATCTGCACCCATTGGAGATCCACCTCATTGATAGTTAGCTGCTGGAGCCCGCTGGCTTCCTTTATTGCTCTTTCCAGCCTATTGTCATCAACGTACAATTCCTTTACTCTGCTATTGTTCTCCAGATTAGAGGGGATGATACCCTGGAATATTTAAAGTAGATAAAATAAATTATAATTAAAAAAAAAAGAGAAGAAACTTAAGGTCCAGCACCGTTATAAAGGGCACAGAGTTTACTGACTCTTATAGTAATAATAATAATAAAAGGCCTAGTGAACCCGAAAAGGGTTGATATTAATAACATCACTCACTGTTTACAAACTTCTGTCCAGGAAGTACTATCCCAAATCAAATCCATAGGATCATGCTTAGTGTAATTCCCCAATGCCTCAAATAACCCCTCTATCAGGATTGGGTCAGTCCTTATTAACTTTTTAGAAATTTGTTCCCAACTAAACCCAACAACATTACAAGCCCATCTTTATATTCACCATGCTGTCACTTTGATTATGTTAAAAAGGAACATGCTCCCCATTATTGTATTGTGAATTCTACTAAATTCTCCAGAGGCCTAACACTTTTTCGGACCGAATATTCTACACAATACCTTAAGAAGTAGTTAATTCTTTAATGCTTCACATCCATCAAGAACAGTTGGAAGGATAATAGCTTTATAAATTATAATTTTAAATTTTGTGATAAATAAAGTGACCTTAATAATATCGAAACAAAAATAAGAAGCATTTCCTGTCTTTAACTAAGCCTTCATTTTCTCTTAAATTCAATTTTTCTATTTATCGTACACATAGCTTCTAAGTACCTAAAATTTTCAACATGTTCAAAAATATTCCCTCCTACACGTGTATCACCAAAAGCGCTGCCAATAGTACTTTGTCTAATCTAAATTGACTTCATTACTGGCTTTCATTAATGTTATAGTATTAATTCCATAGTTTTCGAATCTTCCTCTGACAGAATAAAATCATTTCTAAAACCAAAAACATATATTTTACTACCCAAGTACCTGTTCCTAAATCTTTTCCAATGACATTCCCAAACTAAAACTGAGAAAACCTCAACTTTCTATGAAAATAATTACAGTTTTTAACTATATTGAATGTTTCAATCAAGGATATTCTTACTAGATTTACTAACTCCTTTGGTATATCCTCTTCGACCAATATGTTATACAGCATCTGGCGTTCAATGAAATCATAAGCCTTCAAGAAATCCATGTAAAATTGATGAACTATACCTTGTATTCTAATTTTTGCTCTAGTACCTGCCTTAAGGAGCAGTTTTGTCTAAAACCACATTGGTGATATCTTATCATTTCCTTGGCATGTACTATGATTACACTATATTGGATTAACAAGAATATTTCATAGCATGATATCAGGAGTGAAATTTGGCCATAATTATTACAGTTCCTCTTTATCCCCTTTTGGCAAATTGGAATAGGTATACTTTTCATTGTTCCAATATTTTTCCAAATTTTTATAACCGAAATGTGAACCATTGAAACTCCTGCTTTTCCACTTGCTTTAATCAGTTCAGTAGGAGTGTAATCGAAGCCCCATTACTTTATAAGATTTAAAAATTTTTATGGCTATTTCGAATTTGAAACAAAGTTATTTATTAATATGAAAATTATTAATCTTTTAAAAATTTAAGAATTTAAGATATTGTTATTTCCATCTCTAGTTCCATTAATTTCATTTCTTAGTGCTTGTACCATTAAATCAGCTGTTTATACCCTTGTATATGGTCTCCTACATTGTTTTCAATTCTGTTTTTGTTTTAAGATAATCTTACCTTTTTCCCCCCTCATATTTGCTCTTTTTACTCTCTCTCTTCTTCGATAACAACACAAGTTATCGACATCTTTACTACCCAATACTTGCCTATATCTTTGCGGTTGTCTAATGTTTCTGAAGCTTCAATTTATCGAAATCAAAATTTTAAGGACAAAAACAATTTTCTATTTGTTTTTAATGCTAGTTTTTGACAAAACCATTAAAGTGGTGGAAATCTTTGATCCAGTGCAAGAGTTAATTATTTCTTGGGAAAATTCGCTAAAGGTAAAAATTAATCTATTTAATTAAAAGGCATAGCATGTTTTAAAAGTTATGAAAAGACTTCCTACTTCAGAGTGAAGGCTTATCAAGCATCTACACAGCTTCAGGTTAACGCTATCATCAGCCTATCATCGTAGATTCAAGAATACTACAACTGTAAAGTAAGAATTGTAATAACTCCACATCAAGGTCATAATAATAATTCCAAAAAGAACAAACTGATATAGTGTTATAACAAATTATAATAATATAAAAACGTAATATCATTTTTATTTTCCCCTTAAAAGAAGAATTATTAAAAAATAAGAATCATCAAAACAGAATTCTTTAAACTGTTGGATTTTTTTTTGTATATTTTAATATTATTTTGGTGCTATTTACCCACAACTACTAAACCATACGTGGACATGTGCATCAGTGCAAATGAGACGAACAGCACCACATGGGACATTTGCATTAAAAGTTAAAAACTTATTACATAGTTGAATCGGGAAGGTATTAAGTTTACATGTTGCTGAAGTAGCTCCACAACTTGCATACAGCTTTCTTCGATAGTCATCTCGACTGTTTTAACAACTATATCAGGGTGTTCTGGCTTTTCGTAACGCTGATCAACCCCAGTAAAACCTGCAAGAAAAAATATTTTATTAGGCATTGGTGACCTAAAGGTTTTACACCTTTAAAAACACCAACAAAAACAAAATTATTTTGTTCATAATTAATTATTAGAGTAGAGTGTTAATTATTAGTCCTTGTTAAAAGGATAGGTTGCCAAAGATAAATAATAACCATGGAAAATCTATTGTAGTAAAATGTACACTTTTAGAGTAAGAAAAGATGATTAAAATTAGTTTATAAATAGTAACAAAATAGTATATAATTATGCTCACCTTTTATCACTCCTTGTCTAGCTTTTTTATATAGACCTTTAACATCCCTCTGCTCACAGACATTGATTGGAGTGTCAATAAAAACTTCAAAAAAAGGTAAATCATTATCTTTGTGGATTTTTCTAGCTAAATCTCTGTCCTGAAATCATTTCATAAAAATTACATCTAAAGGATATTCCATCTAATACATTTGAATACTAAGAAGTATTAAGATAAATAATAATCATATAATGTAAACAAAATATTGTTACGGTCTGAGCGGGAAGGAGGCTGAGAAGATTAGGCGAACAATGGGATTAAGCCGGAAGGGATTATAGAATGTCGTAGAGCCTACTCGATCGGCCCGGAATGTTCTAGATGCCCCCACCCCAATCTCCCTTGCCTATATAAAAAGGCGAGCTGTTTTGGCCGCGCGGTAGTAATAAGACGAGTAGTAATAAGACGAGTCTGTAATAAGCCAGTGAGTAGCAGTCGTTAACTAGTGGCAGTGTGTGTGAGTTAGTTAGTATTAGTATCAGTCTGTAATAAGTGCTTAGTGAGCAACAGTGACAATTAGTGACCGTGTAATAAGTGTAATAAACTGTGTGGCAGTTTGTCATATTTGAAGAGTCTTACGGTCGGTGGACTTTAGTTAGCGAACTGTAAGTGTTAATTTGTAATTGTAAACTATAGTGTAATATTATTGTATTTGTACAAATTTATATAAATAGTTTAGTTACTTAGTATTAGCAATATCTTATATTATTTGTATATTATCTTAGAAATTAGATAACATTTAGTAGAATATTGTTACTGTAAATTGATGTTAGTTTAATAATTTAACTGTTTTAAATAATCGCATTGTATTCTTTCTAATTTGTTAATAAATATTAGATTATTGAATTAAGTAATAGTTTAGTCCATTTTACACCCAGTAGCCCGTAACAATATATTTTCTCTTTATGAATCCTTTTTATGATGGACTGCCATTGTTTGAAAACAAAATTTATTAGAGTCATGAGGAAACCATTTATCGATTATATCAGATATCAATAAAATTGATGATTTATTGAATCTGAGTCTGTCGAATTTCAACTAGCGACTCAAGTATACTTAGTGTACAGACTAACTAATATATACTTCGGGTACTAATGAAATATACTTAGTGTACTAATAACTTAAATATACTTAATGTACTAATTAGCAAAAATAATCTTATCTAACTATAAAATAGAATTATGAAGAAACTAAACAATAAAGTGACAAGAAATATTTTAATAATATAAAATTAAATACCTGGGAAAAAGGAGATACAAAGCTACATAAAGCTACGACTCCGCTGTCAGCAAAGAGCCGGGCCACTTCGGCTACCCTACGAATATTTTCCTCTCTATCTTCAGGACTGAAGCCAAGGTTCTTGTTGAGCCCAGTTCTAATGTTGTCTCCATCCAGACCATAGGCTGGAATACCCTTTGAAACCAGGTAAGCCTCAAGATGGAATGAAATGGATGTTTTACCGGCACCAGACAACCCTGAAATGAAATATAATTACAAGGGATAGGTTATAAACAATTGTATAAAAATAGATTAGTAATATAAATATAATATAAAAAAAAATATAGGGTTTTAGTTATGAAGTAAATCATTTTTTCATAGGGTTGTAGTTTAACACTTTTTATCGATTCTTTATTTAACAATGTTTTGATCCACCTGGTCATTATAAAGTTTAATTTCTATTAATAAAGTTCATGACCATAACGCTATAAAATAATACTTGTTTCAAAGATTCTTATGTATTGCATATAATAGCTCAATAGTAAATTTTATATTTTATTACTTCAAAAACTACTAATAGATAGAGTAATTCACCAGGAAGGTTTAGATATATAAATTGTCGAGGTTTTGTGTAACCGGATTGGAATATAACGATATTTTGTCGGAAATGTTGGAAGACGCTGCTTGCCTAATCCCGTGCAATTATCTAATGTGCAAGTTAACAAATTCGTATATAAAGACATATTTGGCTTTGTTTTTATTTTTATAAATTCTATAAAATAAAGTACATTAGCTGAGATGGGAAGAAAGAAAGTCAAGACTCCCAAAGAAGCCTAACCAATGATATTCGTGTGGTCCTTAGTGGCAGGTTGGTGATAAAAAAAAAATTACATTACACAGACAAATTATGTAGGCATAATATGCCTTATTACCCGAGCAAAGCTGGGGTGGATCGCTAGTATTAATTATGGTTTTCATGATTGACTGGAAAAACTGTATTTAAAAATTACATATGTAATTTTAAATTTTAATATGATTTCTATGTATAAATATAATTACACAATGTTGTTGATACATCCAAATACACATATTAATGCTCTAAATGTAATTGCAAAACTAAAAATTAAATTCAACAAACAAAATCACTGCCAATCACTGTCTTAAGAAACCAACCCACCGATATATCGTTAAAATTCAACTTCCTACATTTGTTAATAAAGGATTCCTCAAATTACAAAAAAAACTGACCTAGAGGAATTATTTTAACATATAAATATTGAATAAAAATAATTGCGATTCCTGCGCAATCACAAAAGAAACAAAATCTTGACAAAATAAATCCTGAAACCCATACAGGGTCAGAAAATAAGAAGGTTGATATTGATCCATAGATTCTGCTTATCACCACAGCATCTAAGAGTTAACAATGGTGAAATGCATACACAAGGAAAAGTGCTATGCTGGACTTAAAAAAATTAAAATAATACGGAGGATGAGTGAAGAATAGAGCCGAAGGTAGAGAATGGTTATGTCAAAAGAATTTGTTGTAAGAATGTGTTATTACAGGTAAAATCATATTGGAATTATTGGGGGTTAAGATGATGAGAATTATGGGAATTTATGCCCTCAACAGTGAGAGTTAGTTTCCTAGAGGAAGCTCTGAACAAATTACGAATGCTAAATGATCAAAAATAATTTCTGCTAAACATCTTGATTAGTCTAGGCAAGACAGGGATGATAAGAATTTAAAAAAATAGAATTTGGTAAGAGAAGAATCTACAGTTGAAATATTTAAAAAAAAAAATCTACAGTTAAAAGGTTCATAGACCATAAATATGAAAAAAAAATTTAGTCTATTATAAGTAATACCACATTACTTCTATCATAATCTTACAATTATGGCCATCTTTATCCAATAAGCAGATTGAGGCTACACAATAGCTACAGAATCCTAGATAATAGTTCAAAGGGTAAACTAGATAGTTTAAAGGATAAAATAGAAAAATTTAATTTTTACTTGATTAGTCAAACTATCAAGAAGAATGTTGTGAATGCTATTGTTTAATCGAATGGGAGCTAATGGAACTGTATCTTTGAGTCCATATTTTATCTCCATGTAAGACATTTTTTCTCAACAATTTCATTCGTTAACAGAAACAAGGTTAAAAAAACATTTACCAGAAAAAGAGGAGCCTATAGATCATGTGGCTCTAGCTGAGGCCCATTGTGAATAATTTTTGTTAAACAAAAAACGAGATCATAGAGCTATGGACAAAAATATAAATCAGAAATAATTACCTGTAAACCAGACAGTACAGCCCCTGAAACCCCGAACATTTCCAAGAACTTGGCCTCTCTTGTCCCTTGAGACTTTATGTTTCTGCTCTGTCACATTGGTAGCGACTTGAATACACTGTAACAAAAACAAGAATATAATGATGGATATGTTTAAAAAGTAATTTTCCTTTTAATTACATATAATAATTATAAAAAATATGATAAAAACATTGCAGTAAGACAGAAATGTTGAGGTTGGACTGATTGAGATATGGAAGAACTAGGATAAGAGGCTCAAAAATAATTAACTTCTTTATTAAAAGAACCTACTAGCAAGTTTAACGTGGAAGCTTTCCAAAAATATCCAAGAAAAATAATACAAACCTTTTGTTCATTATAAGAGCAGTATTTAAAATTAAAAATGGATAGAGGAGGAACAGTTCATCGAGGTGGACAAAACTGTTGACTTAAAAAGTAACAATTACTATTAAAAACAAGAGTTGCTGTTACTTTAAAAAAAAAACTTTATTTATTTATGGTTTGTCATAAAGGGAGCGGAGTAGCTCAGTGTATAGAATGCTAAGATCCGGCTATGACAGATAAATTATTTAATCTATTAACATCTATGGATGGACCAGCAGACCCCCCTGCAGACCAGGGGACACCCTGGCTCAATTAAGTGAATACCCTAAATTGGGGGATAAAACCTGGCTGTTAAAAGCATGATCTCGGACAAATCACCTCCCAGCACAACTGTTGTCCTAGAAACAGTACAGTTTCTAGAAAGTACTTAACCAAAGACCCTCCATCGGTTGTAGTGGTGGAGGCATTTTTAAATTTTGTTATCATAAAGTGGATTATGTTTTATTATTGTAATTTTACAAGTTTATAGTATCTGTATGAAAAATATATATAGGAAAACACCTTTTATCGAAACAAAAAAAGTGGATGACAAAACAATTGATCAACTCAGAGCTACACACTAATGCTATGTAGTGGAATTCGTGGTAACTAACTTCTTTGTATTCCATTGTAAAATTCGTATTCATTGGATCCTAAATTAATGAGATGTTAATTAAAATTATTATAGCTAGTAAAACTATTATCACAGTAGATCACAACTGTCACTACCTCAATAGTAGGCTAGTGCACTAACAAAACGATAATTTTCCAAACCTAACTAATCGTCAGAAAATTAGCATAAATTCTTTGACAGTCAATTCATAATATAGTAAACCAAATGCAACAATTTTAGAATTCATAGTTGAGTAGTGACTCATCGACAACATACAAACTTGCTTCTTATCATCGACAGATCATCTAATAATTCTTTGTAAACCAATTAAACAATAAATTAGTGGTTAAAAAGTAAATTATAGCTTATTTCTTACTTATTACATTATACAAAAGAATATATAAAATACAATAGTTACGATTGTAAAAAACAAAACCAAATTGATTCGGGGTTGGTCAAATTAATGTGCCTAGCTAAGTCTCTAATTATTTTAAGTATATTAGTCCGTATTAAGTAATAGGTCGAGAAATTCAAATTTTGGAGAAATTAATCTTCAAACATATTATATAAATGTGACAAAGCTGACTCCTATATCTTTTCCTAAAGGAAGCAAGTTCGGATAACTGACCATTTGAGTAACCGAAGTTTTACTATAATTTATTTTTAAAGAGGAGATATTTTTTGATAAAGATCAAACTCAATCAAAAACATTCAAATAAAGCACAACTTCTGGTAATCATTTAGTGATGAAATATAAGATAAGACAAGACTGATAATCGCATAGTCGCTAAGATCAAGCTGGCCAATGTAATAGCTGTTAATATGTAAACACTATATATAGAGGATCAAGACAGCAATACAGTGAGTGTTAACCCAGTTATCCTGCCAGTAATTTCATCCTAAATTTTCCCTTTTTTTTTTGTTTTGTTTACTTTTTTCCATCACGCACTACCCCTTAGTGAAGGACGTTTATTGCTCTGCATGTTCCATAAATCTATAGTAAATTACATACAATTGTATTTTCATATTTTTTCCAGTGTTTTAAATTTTTCGTTTTAATTATAAATAAAACTTAACGATAAATTGAGAATACAACATTAAAATAAAATTTAAACAACAAATTATTGACATAATCATTAAACCAGTTGAAACTGAAGTATTATCACTGATTAAAAGAACAAATAAGGAAACTAAAATTAGTAAATTATTGAATTGGTAATTGAAGAAAATAAATACAAAAAAAAAACCAACAACAAAATATTGTACCTATCATAGATTAAACTAGTTGAAACATAAATATAAATATTATCACATATTAAATAGCAAATAAGAAAATGAAAAAAAAAAGTAAGTAAACACAAAACTACTACAAACAAAGCAATTAGAAGAAAAAAAGACCAAAAATTCTTTTATCACTTATAATATTGATTTTGTGTAGTAATGATTAGTGACCACAATACTTATCCAAATTCCTTGATTTGCTGAAAATACTTGCAGTATAAGTCTTTTTTTAATTTTTTTTTTTTTAATAAGGATTAGATGGAATAACCACCGAAATATTTCAATAAACTTTTAGAGCTTTTCCCAATTTTCTCAGTAAGATGTTTAAAGAGTATTTCTCTAATGGAAGAAATCTGAACTCATGTTGTTTCCTAAGCCAGGACGGAAAGTTGTTTCCTAGGCCAATCCAAAACAAAAATCTGGCTCTACCGTTAACAAAAAATAATTACATACACTGGGCCCATAATCTTTTAATATAGAGAGTAAAAAGGTGATAAAGTGCAGAGAAAACAACAGTAGAAGTTATAACGATATGAGCACAGATTTATTGGATAGAACACAATATAAACATATATAGAGGGCGACCTGTGGTCTAGTGGTTAGCGTAACAAACTACTAAGCCCAAGATCGCGGATTCGTGGTCCGGCAGGTGCCCCTAGGACTATTTAAAGGGAGTAAACAAATCCTTAGTTACGCCGTCCTTCGGAATGGACGTTAAACGGGGGTCTCGAGCCTGTACGATGTCAGATACTCGTTAAAAATCCCTATCCTAATTAAACCTGGATAGGCAAAATTCAGAGCTCCCAATGTAGCATCGTCCGATTAGCCATAGCAGCAAAAAGTGACGTTAAATGAACAAACAAACAATATAGACAGACAGACTCTTCACACAATGACAGATCCAGTACTGATATATATACATATATATAGTAGCGACCCGCTCTGGCTTTGCACGGGTAGTAAGGCATATTATGCCCACATGTTTTGTCTGTCTAATATATATTATTATGTAGATATTATAAACATAAAAACAAAACAAAATATTTCTTTATATACGAATTTATTTTCTTGTGGGTTAAGTTTTTGCGATAACTCTTAAGATGCTCAAATTAAATTATATGGTATAAAATATTCTAATAATGCCCATAAAATGCTTAAGGTAACTAACCTATATAAGATGATAAGGATTAATACTGTACGTGATCAATTTTTTTAGAAGATAAATGGGTGTAGTAAGCCTTAAAAATATAGATATATCCTATCACCGATTTTTTTGTAGATTAATAAAAAAAAATATTCCACCATGCGTTGTTGCGTTATATGACAAAGGCATTAGGCAGCGCCTTCGAAGAAATCAATACT
Organism: Troilus luridus; assembly: GCA_964056705.1. Taxonomy (NCBI): domain Eukaryota; kingdom Metazoa; phylum Arthropoda; class Insecta; order Hemiptera; family Pentatomidae; genus Troilus; species Troilus luridus. Next base: position 96,974,912 of record OZ057412.1, on the reverse strand, counting down.
TTTTCCAACATTTCCGACAATTATCGTTATATTCCAACCCGCTTACACAAAACCTCGACAAATTATATACCTAAACTTTCCTGGTGAATCACTCTATCTATTGGTGAAAACCGCATGAAAATCCGTGCAGTAGTTATTGAGTTTACCAAGAAAAGACGCGCCTGAGGACTTCGTTTTATAATATGTAAGATAGTTAGACAGATAAGAGGTATTACGCAGCATCTTCCATGAAACCTGGCAGGCAGCTTACTTTTTCTAACATTTCCGACAAAATATCGTTATATTCCAACCCGTTTACACAAAACCTCGACAAATTATATATCTAAACCTTCCTGGTGAATCACTCTATCTATTGGTGAAAACAGCATGAAAATCCGTGCAGTGTTATTGAGTTTACCGCGAATAAACGCGGCAGAGGACATTGTTTTATAATATGTATATGTATATATATTAATAATTATCCATATAAATGGATCCGAAACTCGAAATTTTAACTTTGTGAATCACTTAAAAACTTCTGAGTATGTGAGAGACGTACGAACGAACGTAGTTACAGGAACGTCTAAACAGGTCAAAATGAATTCAGGAATGGCCTAAACAAATAAATCCGATTAAATCTGAAAATCGAAAATTTTCGCGATTATTGTACATAGTTCAATATTTGACACAACAATAATTAATAAAAACCTTAATAAGCTAAAAATAAATTTATAAATAAAATATGAATATATGAATAATTAGCTAATTTCAAAGTTAAATTTTATAATTATTCTAAATGAATTCAAATACAAAGCAGTGTTTAAAGTATAGTTTTATTAAAATTAAAACTTGTAACTTAAATTGATTAGATACGCATTACGCATTTAAATACTAACAAGGTTTCAATTATTAGTAATTATAATGTATTAAAAATTTAATTTTCATTATACTTCAATAAATATCATTAAATAGTTTATTTAAACGTTCTTTTAATAATATAAATTTTGATTAAATAATCCTGAATAACGCTCTGAATCTTTATATGCCTAATATGCGTTAAAATTATATTTGAAGTGAAAAATAGAACATTTTTATTACATATTGATAGCTATGAATTTAATTGACTGAAGTTGAAATCGTCCAGATGTACAAAACATAAAAAAATATTTGACTATGAACAGGACATATTCAAATTACTATCAAGAATGAATTGAGGACAGATCAACTTTATATTTAAAGGTGCGGAAAAATTGATAAAATAGTACAAAAGCTGTAGAGTAGTAACAAAACTTGATAAAGCTAAACCTCTCAATAAAGATAAGAAAAGAAAATATAAGGTTGTAGGAATAGAGTTAAAATACTATTGGTATTTACTTATTGGGAATTTCTGAAACTCTGTGATAAATACAGAATACAACCTAGTATTATTTGCAAGTATCATGTAGTATACCTTAATGATGAATTAAAGAATACAATTTTATTTTAAATGTTTAACAAATATATTCAATTTAATTTGTTAGCAAAATTTAATAATTTTAATAGACATTCAAATGAATTTGAAAGTATAAATATGATTTAATTTAGAAGAACAAGTTTTTTCAAATCAAAATTTAATTGGACATAAGGAAAATGTTTAATAATTTTTGAAAAATAAATTTTATTCTTGTGCTTATAGAATTATAAAAATTGTAATGTCAGAAGCATTTGCCAAGCTTATAACAATAATAATAAAGCACCTATCTTATAAAATTTTAAAACCAAATACCAGAATATGAATAATTGCTTAATAAAATTTATATCTTCTAAAATGATAAACAATAAATTTAATAAAAGCTACAGAGATTATAAGATTATACGAATTAGTCATAGGTAGATACTGGATTTTCCTGTATCTGAATACAAGTGATACGGATACTTTTCTGTATCTGATAATTTTACTTGATATTTTTAAAGTTTAATACAGCTATCCCGACTCTTACTCTTCTAATAAGCTACACAGAAGCTTTTCTTGGGGCATCAGTTTTTCTTACAATTTTTAAAGGAAAAAGAGTTATTCGCCGAAATAGTACCCTGCACAAGGCATCAAATGATTAAAATCATGTTTTGTATTGGTTAATTATTTTTTGAAAGCTATGGAATTGGACAAAAAAAAAAAGTTGTTAACACTACCTCAAACTTTTGCTATTCACGTTCCAAGACACGTAGAATTTGGATTGTAATACAAAATTTGTCTGTCCGCCGCCGCACCCTGAACTCTTTAACCCTTTCAGTGCGGAGCTCATTTTCACATTTTTTGCAATAAGTGCGAAAGGATTTTTGAAAAAAAGTACCTTATTAATTACAGCTACGACACGTCCCACATTCCAAGCAAAAACCCGGACAAAATTATTTATTGTATTACATTCCTTTTTTTTTTTGTAATAAAAGACAATAACTTATCAAAATTAGGTATATATTATAAAAAATAAAATATATCATTATAACATATATAGGTCGGCATATCTAGACAGACACTTCACACAATGACAGATCCAGTCCATATAAACTAGTAGTTGGTGGAATAGCTTAAGAATTTTCTGAATCTGAAAATCTGAGAGAAAAAAACAACAAAAAATACAACATTTTTAGGACCTTTTGGAAATTACTTGAAAATACAAATAGTTCTTGAATAAATTAAAAAAAAAAAAAATTGGATCCTAGAATTAGAATTTTCATGTGAAAAGAAAATCAAATCAAATTCAGAATTGGAAGTATAAAATTCTACAATTCCTGTAACAAATTATTGAAGGGGAAGAGGAAATAAATGAAGGTCAGAATGACAAATATGTAATCATTAAAACAATAGTGAACTGGTAATTGGTAATGAAAACAGTTTATTCCCACGAAGCTTTTAATAATCTCGGAAACCGAATTAATATTGTTAAACTTCAATTGTTAATCATTAAGGTACTAAAACTACACTCGGAAATAAATACAACAATTATTTGTTACTCCTTTGTTATTTACATTCCTAAGCTGGCTCAAAAGAAATAGAAAAGGCGATATTAAAAATATATTTTAATTATAAATATGAGAAATAATAACTTTTCAAACTTATTAATTGAGCTGTTATTTTTTAAAGTGGTATAAGTCCATTTGGATCTGAGAAATCGTTTATTCTTTTTAATCCTTTTAATGATTATAAAAAAATTTAAAAGGTGTGTAGGGTTTTAAACGTCACTCTTTGGACATATTTTGAAAGTAATTCAAACGTAAACTTTTAGATATCGTGAATATGAAAAAATAGACTTATACCACTTTCAAAAATAACAGTTCAATTATAATTTATAATTAAGTTATAAGTTACATATTACTCTCTTGCCCATTGGCAATGGATGGAGGAAAACAAAAATGCTCTGTAGTATACAGAATTTACATAAAATATGTGTCTATAACAGTCTAATGTTACGAATTGCTGACAAACAAAACATCACCTAGTGAAACCTAATACAATTTTAAAATTTATTTTTTATTGTTGCTCTTGCTCATCTAAAATTCTTTAAATGGTGTTTCTTCCATCATCTAGTATTAGACCCCATCTTCGGCTCGAAGCTTGTAAAGGAAGAACAAACCATCGTCTTAAAGCAAAACCAAAACCTTAATAAAACTTGTTACTTTTGATAATGAACCTTTGAGATCGCCCGAAAAAAATATAATTAAATTAAATTAAATTAATAAAGAAAGTAAAATCCAAATAGGATACGAAAAATTTCCGTCCTCCGCATTTTATTTATGTTTGTTATCTACCCTGTTTTGGTTGAAGGACTACGGGAATCTACAGCAGAGTTATGTCATGCATTCTAAATACTAACTTCTGCAATTAAACATAATACCATTTTAATATTAACTTTGCATGCAGTAACATAACCATTACGTAAAATCCAAATGTAGGATAAAAAAAAAAATCCCCTTGCCTAACTTCGTCCGAACCTTTTTCCGAGACTAATGAATCAATTTTTCTATTCTTCTATGGATATACGGATTAAAATCGTATATCGACACAGGACGATCCTCGAAACTCATTACCACTTCCATCGAACTTGCAGTTTAAAGATGGCGGCCAATAAATGATGCAACTAAATCATGAACATTTATAAAGACCGAGGGAAAACAATAACTGTTTTAGAAACAGTACAAAGATGCTTTCAAAGAAAACTCTTTGTAAATATGTTTCGTTACAAAAATAATAATCCTTTGCAATTGACCGAGAAAAAATAAGAATATAAACTTAATGAAAACTTTAGGTTTTACATAAGATAGAATGGAAAAGTAGAACTGTTTTAGAATCAGTTTAAGAACATAAATTCCCTCGGAACATTTCTGAGGACCATTTAAAAGATAGGCTAATTATCCCGACTCGTTGAGATAAGGAAAGTCGTGTGTCTGGACAAACCAGATGTTTTTGAGATGAACTTCTAAAGGTGGTAGGCTGAGGGGTCTGAACTGTTGATAAGGAAATAATAGTAATAGATTAATAATAAATAAACGCAATTTATGTTTAAAAATTGATTAATTTATATTTATATCAAAATTAGTGTCAATTAATTGCCATCTAGGGAAAATTATTATTTTTAATTGTATTTTTGCCATTCGGCTTAACCACCTTTGGCTTCGTTGAGATGATTATTTAATTAAAGTTTACTTTAATATGATGTTACTATCATCGCAAATACGCATATGTCAGCCAGCAAGGGATAGATAAAATTAATTTTAAATTGTTGAGTAGGCTGTTATTATACCAAATCAACCAGGTTACGCCTAATCTTGAAAAACCAAGGTTATTTTAATTATTTTCGTTTTAGAATATAGGAGCTAATTTGTTTAATCGTAATTTTAAATAAGCACGGTTTTTTTCAGTTCTACTTTATGTATTTTTGATAAGTTATATGTGTACGATACAATTAAATAAAAATATATGTGGTATTATTTTGTGTTGATAAGAAGAAAACAGTGAGAAAGTGGGTCAGGGCCAGGTATAGTAAAACCATTAGTGGCATTTCATTAGTTATCAAATATGTAGTTTTAATGACGCTGGTGGACGCAAGCTATTTGTATACCCATTTTATTTTATCAAATATTTATAAAGGCTTGTGTGTCGTCTAAATGAGCTGAAAGATAATTAGAGCAATTTTGAGTAAATAAGATAAGGAAGTTATCAGGGCTTGAGTTCAAGTGACGCTGCGCCAGAATATTTATTTTTTTAAATATCCGCTAGTGGACAAGTCAGCGGACGATCCTCACAAGGGGGTGTCAATATCAGAAAAAAATGCATTAACATATGAGGGGTTTGGGATCCGAAGCGCATAAATCTGAAATTTTAAAATTTGGATTTTTCACTTTCTTTGCTATTTAAGTCCGGCAATTTCTCACGATTTTAGTCAGGTTCTGAACTTGAGGTTTTGGGAGCATAAAATTTCTTGACTAAAAATGTGAAAAAGAAGTCCATTTTTGAAACTTCGGACTTGACTCTCTTTTTCTATAACGGCTTACGGATGTGGGGACACTCGGTGAATTCCTAGGAAGTTCTCACTGAAGAAAGACTCGATGACCAACAATGAGAATGGACCTATGACTTTCTGGCAAGTACAAAATAGGTTTAAAACGTCTTAGTTTAAAAATGTTATCTCGTACAGTCGTGGATCTTTGTGATAGCCAATTTTCGGAATCCATTAATAGTTCCTCGATAGGGTCTTTGGGTATATCATTGATGGGAAAATATTATTTAGCTAGTAAATTGTTTGTTTAAATTATTAACTAATGAAATCCGCCTGATATTAGGAATGATAAAATAACGATTATAAAACTTTTTTTTATTATATAAAGTTTTCATTTGCTTTTCCTCTTTAAATCTCATAAATGGGATTTAGAAAGTTTAAACCATTTTCCAGCTTTTTAGGACAAAATGAAAGACAACAATTATGGGAGTAATTAGTAAATTGAATGTGAATTTTTTACAACTTTTTAAAAATAGGAATCGGATAGCTTAGTACTAGAGCACTGAGTTCCTATCCGATGTTCCGATGATCCCGGTTTCAAATCCTGATGAGACGGATACATTATTTAATCTATTGAGAAACATATATGGCCACTATACACATAGGCATAATATATATATATATATATATATATATATATAGTGGAACCTACATATGGGCACAGAGGGCATATAGAATATCCCCTTAGTTGGGTGAAAAACTTGTCGTTTGACCGTGATTTCGGACAAATCACCTCCATGCAAAACTGCTATCTAACATTACAGTCTCTAACACAAGACTCTTCATGTGATATGTTTTTTTTTTTGTAAATGGAAGCGGGGTAACTCAGTGTGCATATCACTGTTCTGTAAAATCTCGATTCGAATTCGGCTGAGAGCCAGATAAAATATGTATTCTGTTATCAGCAGTGGACAAAACCTATGGGATCTGTAGACCGAGGCTCACCTATTAAGCGTGAAATTGATCTAATCAAGAACATGTGCAACCGTTGGCTTAAAAACAATAGTCTCAACCAAATACTGTTCCAAGACTATTCATGGGTGGTGTTAATAAAGTCTTTATTTCTTTAAACACTTTCCTTTTGCTTTTCTTACTAGTCCACATTCGAAAAGTTTGTTTTAGTAATCGATGACCTTGTGTTTTTTGGTAAGAAATGTCAGGTTTCGATAATCAAATTTCATTATTGGTGTATCAAATGACATCAATCAGATAATTAGATCGGCACATTTTTAAAAATGTTCACATTTCAATAACCTATAACCTTCAAACCCCACTTGCTTTTAAGAATAATTTTGCAAGAGTTTATTTTGAAAAGTGATGTGCAGTCAAAATTAGCCGATATATCAAGAATTCACTAATAAGGTTTCTGGTGGAAGGCAAAAACCACAAATTTACAATAAAAATAAGACCCACTAAATGTTCACAGAAAAAATCTACAAAATAACACTATTTTAAAATTATTTTTTTCGTTATGAATTTTATTACGCAAGCTTAACATAATCTGAATCGTCATCTTACACGATGACAATTGTATTTGTACAATTGTAATTCAATAGATATGGAAAACTAGCAGAGTATATTTATCTTCATGAATTGAATAATAAAAATAGACATGCATAAACCGGAAGAACAGCAGATGATCAATCAAAACTGACATTCATTTTCTTTGATCGACTCAATTAAATTGGAAATTGGAAAGCCAATTGACACGTATAGACCTCTGACCAGAATGGCCTAGACCTACATAATTGTCCGATAGTCTTACACAGAGATAAGGTCCGTGGAATTAGTGCAAGGATTTCAGAATTACTTTTTATCATCTTCACGCAATCGATAAAACATATTTTTTTAAGCTTATAACACATATGATTAAAGAACCTTGATAACGAGAAAGATATGTGACGTCAGAGATCTATCTCCTGTAAGTCTCTTAAAAGCTATACACTCAAACTCGTAATTGTAGTGTTTCACTTGACAGTAATATGTTCTGGAAAAATCAATTAATATTAAACAAATTTATAAGAAAGATGGATAATATATAATATAAAATACGAAGTATTTTTAAAAATTTCTAGATTTGAACCCCTCACCACGTCTTTGTTTTTTTTATTTTCTTTGGTATCTTAATTTATTTAATCAACTAATTCAACATAAAGATGAAGTATATGTACGTACAGAATGCTATAGAAAAATCCCCAAAATCAAAATCTTAATTATCATCGGGAGACACACCAGAAGAAAAATCTCATCAAAGTGCAGTACATCTCACATCAACAGTCCAAACAGACTCATCAAATAGAGACAACAACCTTGCTCCAAGACGTTACCAGTTGTACCAAACAACTTCAGTTTGTTTATATACTCGTATGTAATATGAGTTAATTAAATAAAATCGGATGGCAAAGAAAAATGATTATTCGTTAATTGCTTGTGTGTTGGCGGCATCCCTAGCTTTTATGGTTATCACATCTCCATTTAATTTCCAACCTGTACCACTACAACCCAGGGAGCGGAGTGACTCAGTGGTAGAGCACTAAGCAGCCATGCCGGAAATCTAGGACCCTCCTGCGGCTCACCCAGCCTCTATAAAATATTATAAAAATAGGGTACCCAAAATAAGGGGGGAAACCTGGCGGTTGAGCGTGACCTAGCTGTTATGGTTATCACATTTCTATTTAATTTTCAACCTGTAACCACTACGACCCGTAAACGAGTCGGGGGTTCATTACATGGTAGAGACTGTTCTGTTTCTTGACAACGGCCGTGCAGAGTGATTTGCCCTAGATTATGTCCAACCGCCTCATTTCCCCCCCCCCTTATTTCGGGTAACCACTTTACAGAGGTACCATTTATTTAAGGTACCTACCCACTCAACTTCCACTAGCCTTTAAAATCAATGATACTACAAAAGGTTGTCACGGAGCTGTATAATATCATTTAATGTTTCAAACATGACGATTAAATAAACATTATTATTTAATAAATTAGAGCATTGTTAAAATATTAATTATAGCCATTATTAGTATTTGAGAATCGAGCACTTTTGAAATCTTCAATTATTAAAATTTCCCTCGAGTTTCCGTTTTTAATTGCTTTCTTTAAAAATCAATGACAACCGCCGAAATTGAGCTAAGGTCAAGGAAACTTGGAAAAACAAATTATACCGTGGAATATGTAAGTTATGCTAAGCTTATAATGAAAGTATGCATATGTAAATAACGGTCCTTACAAAAAGAAGCATATTGAGAACTCGTAATAATTAATATAGAGTAATCAAAATTTATTCCCAAATCATGCCGAGTTGCTCAGTGGTAAAGCAGTGAGTTGCCATGGCGAAAATACAGGTTCAAATCCCGCTGGTGGCAAGACTTCTATATAGTCTTTTAGTGGCCGGAGCTGGATCATATCATATGCTAGGAACATTCCTGCGGCTCAGCCAGCATCTATAAAGTGGGTACCAAAAATAAGGGGGGAACTGGCGATTGAGTGTGATTTAGGACTAATTACCTCCCTGCACAACCGTTGTCCACAACAGTGCAGCCTCTACCGTGTACTGAACCCCAGACCTGTGTCTCTTAAGTATATCCCTGCTCCTGCCATGCTTCAGTCTCCTTGCCGGATTTTGAGGTAATTGTCTGACAGTAATGATTGTACCAGTAAGTTTGGGTATTCAGGAAGTCAGTCATGAAATTTGTTGTCGTTTTTCTTTATTGTGTCAGTCACGAGTGGTATGTTGAGATCTTTGTGAAATGATTTATTAGTAATAAAAAAGGGACACTGTGTAATAAGCGTATAATATAATATATATGATAGAAAATCCCCCTCAGGTCCAACGAGGTTATATTTTATATCAGTTAAAGGATCCCCGCTTATTACCTAATCGATAATAGAATGGTCGATTTATGTAATCGACAGCGGATGATGAATAAATCGCATTGAAAATTGCAACGAGGACGGCGAGTGGTAGATGTGGGTCAGCGATTTTGAAGGTCACTGTCAAAGGAACAAGAACTACACAAAATCAAGGTCACTACATTCTCTTCCTTTTGCTGTAATACTTTCCCATTGGTTCTAGAACTGCGGTGAAATAAGTCATACAATGGTTTTTTGTAGAACGGCTGTTAGTAATAAAAAGTTCGAAACAATAAATCATTATACAACAAGAAAAAGTGAAAGTGTTTGTCCATTCAAATTTTATCGATGTCCTTCATCTCACCAATAAAACATCGAGCCATTTTCATAGTCAATAACGGCCAGTTTTTTTTTAATAGTTAATATTTTTTCTTATTATTCAATCATTAATCAAATTGTAGCATTTTGACACATGTAACTATGAAGTTACGTAAACGTCCTGGCGGAGACGTTGCAACGTGGATCGAAAGTTGGCTATCATTTCATCTTCTACTCTATTAAAATAAAATAAAATAAAAACAAAGTAAATATAATTAATATAACATATTTTTCTGTTATTTATGTTTATTTATTTAAAGTCACTTTATGTTCCTATAATTAATCGGACGTGAAACAGCGGAAGTCATGAAATTTGTATATCCAGATATGATAAGGATAGGGACCTATAACGAATACCTGACATAGTAAAGGCTCGGTATCCCATTTTACGTCCCTTCCAGAGGACGGCATAACCAAGGATTTTTACTCCCTTTAAAAAATACCAACTGCATACTACGAACACGAGACCTTGTGCATAATAATAATAAAAATATTTATACAAATGCCATTTGGGATATATTGTATTTTCGACCTTTTTTAGAAAACCTCCCCAAAGGGGTTGTCGTGGAAGCGTGTATGGAGAAACCTCCCATTGAAGGCACTTCTAGCGTGGTTCATCTCACTGTAGTAGATAACTGCTACAGAGACGTCTCGGTTTCCTTGTCGGATTCTGAGGCAATGTGTCCGTCAGTAATGATTGTACCAGTAAGTTTGGATGTCCAGCAAGTGAGTCATGAATTTTTTTGTAGTTTTTCTTGATTGTGTCAGTCACGAATGAGATCTTTGTGTAGTGATTTATACGTAATGTAAAAGGGACAAGGTGTAATAAAACGAAGGAATATTTAACCTTGTGCATAGAAGGTTATTATGCTAACATTTACATCTTAGGTAACCGTCTTCCATTTTTCTTTTTCCATCTTTGTTCCGTTGATAAGTGAAAATCGGAAATATTCGATGTAAAAATACATAAAAGGAAGTAAAAACCTGGATAAATGACTTTTAAAGAACGATTACAATATTTTGCTTACTAGAGGCAGTTTAGAGTTTTAAGTAAAGTACCATATCTACAGCATAAAAAAACATTTATATATAGCTGGATACAATTACTTCGATGTATATACTTTATATCTCATTTATACACAGTATGTATTTAAATCATGGTCATTAGAATTTATTTTATGAATTATTTATTTGTATTTATAATTATCGTATATAAATAATTTTATATAAACGACGATTCATTCCTTTTTAATGTTTGCATATCCATTTATAGTCTCTCCTGCACTTTTAACTATGATCTGTTCTTCATTGTTTATTTCTAATTGCCTATTCAAAGTTTTACAGTATTTGTAATTGTTGTTATTCTGTTTCATTTTTTTATTATTTCATCCAACTATTATTATAATTATTATTAGGCAATATAATATTTTAAAAATTTTATTTTCTTCGTTACTATTAATGATGTATAAACAACTTTTTTTTTGTATCGTGTTTATTCAGATCCCGATGAATACGTGCAACTTTTTTGGGTTTGCAACAACTTCTTACTTATTGAGAATTCATTTTGGCCTCCAACTATGATTCAAATTTTCATTTGAAAATTTCGTTTTCTTAGCCCCAAGGGATGCAAGTAGGTGTTAAGTTCTAATATTAATTTATAGAGATATCTAATATTAGGAAGAGGATATGAGGGGATCTCGTCTGGTGTGCAAGGTGCATTTTAAGACCCCTGAGTAACGTAATCATTTTTCAGAGAGTCTCAAAGGACTTTCAATTGGTCATAATAGTCTTACGACACTTTTCAATATTATTGATTCAAGGCGGGGGAAACTGTTTGGTGAATCTAACAGGTGGCTTAGCCTGTAAGACTTGGTCATAACCGATTTGATCTTGTTGCAATGGCGGACTAGTGTCAGGTGTCTTCGGCCAACGGTGAAAAGAAGTATACTGCTTGCCAACTCGTCTCATTCCACTACTCAACAGACCTCAGGGAATATTCACTTGTTCCTCTGGAAGAAGAAAATTATACAGTCTTAGGATTAACTGTACCATTCCATTTTATTTTCATCCCCTCATAGGCGTTCAGCAGAACGTTTTGTGAGCCTGTTGAACTATTTTAGACATGAAATCAACATCTGGAGCTGAAGTAGCTTTTTCGCATTAAAAGTTTCAACTGTGTATATTGAAAACACAACTGCGGATAAAACATACCCTTGTGGGACTCCACAGATAAAGACAATTTCTTAGACTTCTGCTTCACAAATCGTAACCATATTGGTAGCTGCAGAAGAAATTACCACAAGACCCTGTAAAGTTGCTCATACTACTGTGAAGTCTGAAAATGCTTTAATATGTTATGCGTCTGGATAGTGAGGGTACTATTTATCATTAATTTCGGCTCACAATATGTAATCTTGTACCATTTGTTCCTCAACTCATGGGGGGAGGTTATAAGGCTAATAATCTGGAAGGGTACTTATTGCAGAAGAGGTCTAAATAATTCGTCACCTTGGTGACAAAAAATGTATCTACAAAATTGTCATTTTTTAGAAATGAATGAATAGCTTTTGAATCACGGACGTTGTGGCGCTCTATGTAGTTATATAGAAATTAGATCTAGTTATCCTAAATATCACTAAACTACTTGAAATTTTACATACAATACGTATCTCAAAAACATCAGTTTTGGGAATGATTTTGGGTCACTAAGGAGACAAATTTCATAAGATTCTCTGGTATGGGGTAATTTATATAGTAAATACATTCTTACTGTAATCAATATTGTATCTTAAAAATGTAGAATTTGGCTCTAAATAAATTTATGTAAACTAAAGATTTCCTAATAGGAAGATGTAAAAAAAGTTGTTTCTTAAAAACAACGATCTGTTCTTCAGTAATTCTCAAATAATAACATTTTGGCTAACCAGCAATTTCTAGAAGCTTTTTAATTTTTTTCTAAAACCCCTGTTTGACAATATGAAGTTAGAACCATCTTAGATTATATTTTGAGAGTTGCAGCTAGATATAAAGTATATTATGTAACGATTTAAGTAAATTGTTCTATTAGTTACGCTCTTTACGCGAGCTGCTCTCTATAGTTTTCTGTTTTATAAAAGAAAAAATATTCTTGAAGAAAAAATTGTTTTTGAAAAGTTTTGTTTCTGTACAAAACAAAATCATCAAAGCCGAACTAGCACCCCGGTCATATATTTGCCAGCAAACATCTCTTATACCACTATTTCTATAATACAGAACAGAATTTGTTTAAAAAACCCTATAAATAATTATAACTGGTGCATTGGACCTTAGATTAACTTGAAAGAGCTTAGTTTGTTATCACGTTATATTAATCATGTTTCGCTAATGACTTATTGTTTAAATTCAGTTATCTAAAATTACAATAACGTGATATGATAATAACCTTCTTTACTGTACAGTTATTAATCATGCAAAATGGACCTTTTTAAAATTCAGCTTAAGGAAAAATAATAAAAATAAATTAAAGTTACATAAAACAAAACAAGGAAACCGCAGTATCTTTTTTAGATAACCTTTGACCATATTAAAGGTTCTCTTGCAATTATTTAATATATTTTATCATCTATATCTACAAATAAAATTTACCGCTTCAGTATACGACTATTCATCACTGTATCTCAAAATTTACAATGCATAAAAAGCTGAGTTTTATTTAATGTTTTGTGTCGGTCTTTTTTCTTTCTTTCTGGGTATGTAAACATATATAATTGAGATCCCCAAATTAAGAAAGTCGCCAAAAACAAATTATAAATATTTTTTTTAGAAACAGCGGAACAAACGGCTATAATTTTGGTAAGAGTCCTTACCTAAAGAGTCCGGCCAGACATATAGCAGCAAACATTTCTTTTACCACTATCTATTAATTCCTTGTTTGTTATAATATACCATCATGTAGCCTCCCTTGATCAGATTCAGAGCTCTGGACGTCTTCGGTTGGAATATCGCAAACCCTCAAATTCCACACTAAAGTTTGGTGCACTAATCGGGACTTGAAGAGTTTTCACGTTAAATTCTATCCAAACACCAATCTATAATATCATCCATATATACTTATATCTACTTAGATACCTTACATATTTACTTGTACTAACCACTCTCAATCCCTCTCGCGCATTGTGATGAATTTCTACAACTTTTTTACCTAAAATTCTATTATGTTAAAGTTGTTTTCGTGATCTTGTTTGAGCCCTACGTCCCTTCCTCTGTTACCTGAGCACACCCACATCCGGCACGACCGGGTTGGCCGAACCGGGAGCGGTGTATATTCTTAGCATCTTGAAAATCTGTATCCCAGATTGTCTTCACAATCCAATGTTCCACACGCTAAGTTCCTCATCACTAAAATTTCCTTAAGTCCACTCTCCTTTAAATCGTAACAGGTCGTCCTTCTCACGTTCCATTTGATCCGTCTTTTGAATCAAACCTGTTTAATTTCGTTCCGTTCTTCTCCAAATCAATAATTTCAGGTTACCTGAACACAAATTTCCTTTTCGATTCCAATGACAAGTCCTTTAAATAAAACTTATAATTCTATAATTTATTCACAAATTTTTGTATGGGAATTCCCAAGTTCGATTTCGAATTAGAGCAACGGAAAAACATGAACTTAATGTAGAAGTTTACAGTATTAATAAAATTTGACACTAATATATGACAATATTAAGGGATGTTGTAAATTAGCATTGATTATAACTAATTAATTAATAATTTATTTTGATCAAGTATTTTTTTCACGAAACGGCCTTTTAAGACCACGCGAATATCATTACTTTTCCTTTCTCATTTTTGCTTTTTTTCTCTCTCATTATTTTCTCATAAGTTCTGCTCGACTTAGCTTACTTTCCTTCCACTACGCAGAACCGTCCCGTTTTTCTTTATTTTCTACAAGAACCTTGGTTTCTTTTAATTTGTTTCCATATTGTTTTCTAACTAGGCAGTATCTGTTATTTTTAATTTTTTTGTCATACATTATTTTTATTTTTTTTTAAATTGAAATTCATGATCATTACTTATAGTATATTTATGGTATAAACAATTTCATCAGAAATCGACATGAAATTTATCTATATGACCTATGTGACCATCAACTTCACTCACATGTTTGTGACAACTAAGCCGCGAAGAAGACCAGCAGCGTAGGCCGAAATGTCGGATTCTAATAAATAGTTTCAATATTTAAGGAATTATTTTTTTACCTCCATTTTCTTCCCAACAAACAAAATATTTTAATGCTTTATTTTTTAACATAATGGCCCTTGATGACAAAAATGACTTGCTTAGAATGTGTTGCTTTAAACGCCGTGAAATATAATGTATAATTGCAAAGAATAGTTTCTAGATAATATACTTCGACTCTAGGATATTTCTTGAAAATATTCATTTGTAATTACATGAAAAGTTCTAGAATACTTAATAATAAATTGAGATAAAAATGAAGACTACAAACAGAGATGACTTATGAATATGCATCGAGTGCCTCATTAAACGGAATGGAATTTTCTAATTTCGTATATATAAGGAATGATGCTTGATAAAAAAATTAGCACCTATATGGCTTATCGTAGCAAGAAATTAAAATAACTGATAAATAAATTCTAAATCATTTATATATAATGATCATTTTTTTTAATAATACAGTTTTTGAGATACTTGGCGGAGAGAAAGTTGTCTAACAAGCACTAATGATTGATTCTGAGTTACCCAAGGTGAAACTACAAAAAACAAACAAAGTTTGGTACTTGGGTTTCTCTAACATTCTTTGCTGAGGTAAACGAATTAGTTTAATTTGCATCAAAAACAACACGATAATTTAGTTTTTGAACTTTTGTAGAATTAAAGTTGATCGTATCGGCGGTACATAACGCACGAGTATTTCTAAAGTAACAAACATTTTTGGTAAAACTGGAAAACTATTAGTGAGCTTGAGATAGGATTAGAAACCTTAGAGTGAGACAAGTGTCTTCTGATTGACAAGCTCTGAAGCTAGGTTGATACAGTTTTGAGGAGTGATAAAGAGATATTTACCATTTTCTTTCATGTTCATAACTCACCACCGATTTTTGAGTAGTGTCACTTTAGAAAAACTAGTGGGATATACTAAACTTGGGACTTAAGAGGTAATTGAACACGCGCAAAAATGTGAAAATATTCACATATATATTTTTAAAATACTAATCATATAATAATATTATATGATGATAAGTTTTACTATATGATAAACGTGCCTGTATGATCAATTTTATAGAAACGATTCTAAAACTTATGGATGCATTCAATGTTTTCATTAATCAATTAAAATAAGAATAAATAATTTATGAGAATAAAGGATTAAAATGTTTTTTTCTATATCAATGCAAAAAAAAAAAAAAAAATACAAAGCAAGCAAATTATTTTCCTTTGTGGTTTCCATAATCAAAACTAAATAAATTAAATATGAATCAGAACAAAAGCATTCAAGGTTATATTCAATTGCTTGCTTGAATAATTTAACCTTCATAAGTTAAAGAAACCATGTGGAGGCTTTGAAGAAACCAAGAGGCAGGTGGAACAATTTTTTACAATTTTCTATTTGATGCAACATATAGGGCAAGACTTTTATTTAGTCTATTAGCAGTCGGTGATGGATCATAAGGGATCTAGGATCCTCCTGGGGCTAACCCAGCCTCTATAAAGTTGGTACCCAAAATAAGGGTAAAAATCTGGCGGTTGAGCGCGATCTAGGACAAATCACCTCCCTGCACAACCGTTGTCCATGAAACAGTACAGTCTCTACTATGCACAGAACGCCAGAAACGTTCACGGGTTGTAGTGTGACAGTTTTTTGTTGTTGTTAAAATACGGTTGTAAATTCAATGAATAAATTAATTTAAAAAAGTTTCGTAAGCAAATATTATATAAGTTTAAATGTTTTTAAAGTTTGCTATTAAAACTAATGAACCAAAAAGATCAGTTAATGATACGATGAATATAATAATTAATATTTAAGGATCAAATAGCAAAACAGAAATAAATCCTTTAAGTTATCGAAAGAAGGAATAATTATTAAATAATAATGCAGCGAAATAATCTGAAGGATAGTTAAATGTAAATTATTACAAAAAAAAAAAAAAAGAATCTTACTAAAGAAAATGCATTGCAAAAAAGACATTATAGACGTAATTATTTCAATTAAATTTCAAAGTTATTGAATGACAAGGTAATTGCTCTAGAAATGAATGTAACACACAGATCATGGAATTGTGCATTCTCTTCACAATGTGGAGTTGCACAACCGGCGCAAGGACAAACTATTAATTACGTGAATTAATCTAAGCTCACTAAACGATGCCATTGCTACATTTCCTCGTTAATATCCGCTCGACATAGGTAAGGAAGGCGGCATTCCTTCAGAATAATATTTAAAAAAATGGAAATAGGGAATGAGCTATTGGAAATAGTGCTGCGTGGAGCGGATCGTGAAGGTTAGATGTGGTTGTGAGCACCCGATTTGAATCCTTTGTAAACCGAATAATACTTATCGTCAAGAATACTTCAGGGACTGCAGTATTATCTGGAATTTAGACTGCCACGATGAATATAATGTTAAGAGGCGCTAATGAATATAGATAAGTGACGAATAAAAAAAAAAATTACTGAGTGTAAAATTTAAAAGACTTAATATTCTAATAAGAAATTTTAATATATCGAAATTTTATATAAACTTAAGATGCGTTTATGTATACTATTAACTAACGAATATTATAAAAAATATTACATATAAACGTCGGCACAAAATAAAATAAGTACCCACTTATTTAGTGTTTAATATGACTGCACCCCAAACTATTTCCTTCCTTATTCAGATCTTCCAGTCAACTATCTCCTCGCATATATAAAAAATATTATGAATGCTTTAATATTTAAAAGACTGAAAGAAAATCTTAAAATTATGGTTTTTAAAAAAATATGAATCCTTATTAATAAAGATCTTCACATTAACCACGTAAATCCAGTTGGTATAATTAAAAATATATTAATTTAGAATTTGATTTATTTATAATAATTAAGTATTTGATATGTGTATGTTCCATAGTTGGATTGGCTTAATCGTGGAAGCATGTCAAATGAGCATTCCATGATATAAAAAGCATTCATTCACATTGATTAAATGTGATAAGTAATTATAACGATAAGTATAAGTTTATGTATACAAATAACGAACGAAGTTTAAAAAAATATATTGCTGGGTGCTGGTGTATAATTTAAAAGACAACGAAGAGCTTAAAATTGTAGTAAATTTTTGAAATACATACATAATACCCATTTTATAAAAAGTAAGAGGTGCTTATATATATCTATATATATAAATAAGTAATGGATTTAAATAAAACAAAAAAGAGACGGAAAATCTTAAAATTCTTGTAACAAATTATCAAAGCATCAATTTTTATATAAAATTATGAGGTGTTTATTTCTACAGATAAGTGACGAATATATAAATTGTAAAGTGCTGTTGTAAGTTCTAAAAGACATAGAAAATCGTAAATTCTAATAACTTTTTTTTATACCTCGAATTTTACATTGTAGGTAAGAAACGAAAAACCACTGCAGTAAGTATAAAATTTAAAATACATTAAAAATCTTAATATTGTAGGAAACAATTTTTTCAAATATTGAATTTTAAAAATGTATTTGTTTCATATCTTATTATATCCTCACACAAACCATGTAACTCCAGGTTTTCAAAATTAAAACAAAAAAGGGTTCCTGTATGTTCCATAGCTTGATGAGTGGCTTAATCGTGAAACATGTGGAATGATCACTCCTGAATGCAAAAATCATTCATTTACACTAATTTAATCTGATTAGTAATTAAACTATAATGATAATAAAGCAGTTCTGACAAAATAATTTATTGAGGGCTGATTAAGCATTATTTATAGGATTTTTTTAAAGTTAACACTATTGTAAAACATCGATGCACTGTAATCGATTAAAAGACTCTACTACCTTGATCAGATTCTGCAGATCGATTGAAGTGAAGGTTGTGGGAGTGAAAAGAGTTGAGTGTGGAATGAAAAACAAAACTGACACACAATTTTATTTTTTTATATTCGCCAATTATTTTGAAAATTAGAACAAAATTGTATATTGATAGGAAATGAGTACAACCACTCTTTTTCATGATCCAAAATTGTTTGGTACACACACCTTTTACTCAAATAATAAACAATAATCAGTTAGAAGATTTAAAAACTGGATTAGGAGAAAAGGATGAAGATTCATTAAGCAAAGAAAGCCTCTGGTTTAAACTAAAAATGTCGGTTGTGTGGAAGGAACCGTTTAATTCAAATTGATTAATTTAAGTGATAAACGTCCCAAGGTCTCAGTGCGCCACTAAGCGGTCTACATCACCTACTTAACTAAAAGTGTCAATATTTTAATGTTGAATTATTTATAAATAGGCTTTTCACATTAAATTCGAATTAAAAAAAGATACAATATTAATTTTACATTACAAAACGAATATATATATTTATTACAATCAATATTAGCTTAATTAGTGAAATTATACACAATGAAATCATAAAATTTTATTGACGAATCACAGTAAAATGTTTGATATAAAATTAATACTGAAATATGTATTTGTTTCCCGCCCCCTCCCCCTTAATTCATTAAAACTATAATTTTGAATCAGTTTACGAGTGGGTGACTTTCTACATGATAACATGGCTACTAAAGATACGAATATTGTAAAACAGTAACGATTCATTTATAACATTCCAAATACTCTTTATTTATATAAAATAATGGTGTTTAATCTGGAAAATAATAATGATCTTGAAAAATTCCAATATAGTACATTATGATGCAAACCTAGGAATTCCTTCATTAATATTCCGATTGTGTTTGTTGAATAAATTCGTAACTTAATATTGTTGACAAACGCTTGATACTTCTCATTTATTTTAAAAATCTGATATCAGGTAAATATGACAAATATCAGGTAAATATGACCATCAGAAGTTGACTTTTTGAACCCTATTCTAAACCTTCGGAAAATCCATCAAGTTCCTTTTTAGGCCACGAATAAAATAAATAAACACTAAATAGTTTGAACATTCCCTAGAGCAAACAGTTATTACATGTCTTTAAACATGTTATATCTATGTCTTTATACATGTCAGTATTCTTCTTCTTGCATGGCTCTACAGCCCATCAATGATCCTTGGCCTCCTCGATTCGTTACCGCCAGTCCTCCCTGTCCAGTGCAGCGGCCTTCCAGTTCTGGACATTTACAGTAGACTCCTGGACTCCTCACTGATCCCATCCAGCCATAGCAGCTTGGGCGCCCTATTCTTCTTGTAAACTGTACATTTTCTTCAATTACTCTTCGGGGTTTTCCGACCCTTGTTGTGCACACATGGCCAGCCCAGCGCAATCTATTATGCCTTATTACTTTGACTACATCCGGGGCCTGGAATATATTTGTCACCTACGCATTGGTAAGTCTTCTACATGCACCTCCCTCTCTAGAAGGACCGTAGAATCTTCCTTTCAAAAGTTAGAAGCAATTTATTATAGGCTTTCTTTATGACTCAGGCTTCTGAACCGTATAGGAGAGGCCGAATGAGCGTTTTGTAGATTGCTTTCGTATTCCACATCCAAGTTGGCGCTTTATATGTCGGTTTATCCCGAAGAAGCCTTATTTGCCTGAGCCTCTCTATTATTGACTTCTGTTGAATCATTAATATCGCTCGTGACGACAGTTCCCAAGTAGGTAAAGGAGCTTTATCTTTCAACATTAAGCCCTCCCATCTTAAAAAAACATTTTGTTCCATTGGTCCTATCCCATATATGTATTTAGTTTTGGCCTGAATACTTACTAATCCCACCTTCTCAGCAGCTCTGACCAGATTAAGGAATACATTTTCTAGTTCATTTAAGGACCTTCCTACGACGTCGACATATGCGTAGGACAAAATTTGGGCCGACTTGTGGAAAAAAGTGCCGGTTCGTTGGATGCCTGCTTTGCTTACCACATACTCCAGCATTAGATTATACAGGTGACAAGACAGCGTATCTCCTTGTCTCAAGCCTTTGAATGTACCAAATTCAGCCGAAAGACTAGATTGCCCGAGTGTTTTATTTTGATGACTTTAATTTAATCTTTTAGCGGCCGGAGATGGACCCTATGTGATCTATGATCCTCCTCTGCCTCTATAAAGTAGGTACCCAAAATAAGGTGGAAAATCTGGCGGTTGAGCGTGATCTAGGACAAATCAACTCCCTGCACAACTGTTGTCCAAGATACAGTACAGTCTCTATCATATACTGAACCCCAGACCCTTCATGGTTTGTAGTGTTATAGGTCCATTTCAAATAAAGCTCTATACAACTTTTATCTAAGGACACTGTCATTTGCTGACTTGAAGTCAACAAGTAAATAGAAGTTTGAAGGTTGTACGCCCTTCCCTTTTCTAAGATCAACCTTAGGGTGAAGATTTGATCAGTGGTGGATTCGTTTCATCTAAACACAAACTAGTATTCACCTATTTCTCTATCACCAATGGTAGCAATCGGGCATTATTTCCACTATAGTTAGACAAAGATAAGGAAAATGAAAAAACTAGTAAATTAAATAGTGAGTATTAAAACTTTTCGGAAATGTGATACTCCCGCCTTTGCTTCATTAATGTTCAGCAAAATTGAAGAGAAAAATGTGAATACAATATAGTTCTCAACATAACAATTCAATGTAAAATAAACTATTTTACAAACATAATTCTTTATTTTGAATCACGCTTACGGTTCAATATGGGAACTGTAGAGAGAAAACTGTTCGTGAGGTCTCGGTCGTGTGAAAGAACTCAAGAAACTAATGCGAAACAAATGGTTCGGTAGCTCACGAAATCTGATTCGGAAGTATGTTTATAAGGAGCAGTGGCAGAGTTGTCAGTAAGTTTATTGATAAAAATAATTTAAAAAAACAAAATGATATTGGTAAAAATAATAAACTTGTCGTCTTATTGATTGAATGAGCAGCGTTATACAGATTCCAGAGTACAAAACTACCATTTGAAGAAGAAGAAACATTTTAGGATTTGCAGAAAATGCCGAAGTTTCACATAATATATATATATATATATATATATATATATATATATATATATATATATATATATAATACATACGTTTAATAAATATATTAAGTTTAAGACCAATTACAATTCATTAAAATTCTACATCATTAATGATATCACTTAGTCAATGCACCCGTACCATAGTAACTTTAGTTGTATGGTATAGGACTATATTTAATAAGTTAATGAATTTAATTTTAATAAAAGAACCCGAATCAATTGTAGTTTAACGTCATTTTCAAGACTCGTTTTTTTTTACATATTATATATTGTTTTATATTTATCAATTATGAATTAAAAGTACCTACTTACAAATGCTATTCAGTGATAATTATATTTTGAAGTGTATAATTAGTAAAACATATCTTGTTTGCAAGAATCTTAAAATTTCTCATTATATAACAATCTAAGGCACCAAGGTCAGCCAAAACATGAAATTGACATTTGAAAAGTGGGACGAGCATATATGTTCCTCGGAAAATTAAGAAGTTTCCCACAGTTTATTCCAACACAAAACTACATAGTAAGGAATTTGAAGTTGTTGAATATTTAGGGAACCCTTTAGCTGATTAATCCTTGTATTAAATTACATATGTAAATAAATTTAATATTTATCCCTAATTTCTCTATATAATAGATTAAAGGAGCATAATAATTTTTTATTTTAATTTCACGAAACGGCTTTTTAAGATCACGCGAATATCACTACTTTTTGTTTCTCATTGTCGTCTTTCTTTTCTCCCAGTATTTTCTCATTATTTTTGCGTGGCTTTGTCTCCTTTCTTTTGACCACGCAGTACCCTTCCATTTTTCTTTATTTTCCACAAGAAACCTGACTTCTTTTAATTTGTTTTCATTTGTTCTCAATATAGGCAGTCTTTGTCTGTTATTTGTAATTTTTCTGCTCCCTCTGTCATTTGTTTTACATACCCTCCTACGCTGTTGTATTCACGGATTTCGTCAAATATTTTCTTGTTACGTCTCCCTTGGTCCATTCTTCCCAATCTTAGTCTTCTGGTTCTTATTTTGGTTTCCAGGTATTTTATCTCCCCGTGTATTTCCTGGTTGGATCTTAACCTGTAGCCTTCCTGTGTTTTCATGGGTACATAAAGTCTCCTCAGGATCTTTTATAAAAATTACTACGTTTTATCACAGTGTTGTAGTGTCTTATTTTTGCGTTAGAGGATAGGTTCTTCCTGTTGCGAATCTCCAAGGACAGTAAAATCAGTTTAATAAATAAAAAAAAAAATCATCTTTATTATTGAATTATAAAGATTCATAATAGAGACGTGGTTTTTGTTTTCTGAGAAACTATAATTGTGAGGTTTTATTTGTTTTTCTTTAGATTCAAACAATTTCCAGCCAGCAGATTTATCATAGATATTTTATAAAACAAACTATCTATTGTTTTACTTAATTACACATCAATAATTAATAAATTTGAATTTTGATCCGAATAGTTAAAATATTTTTTCACATTAAAGGAAATTCTGTAATCTTTAAAATTTCGGTTTCCTCGTCTCATTGGAAATTCCCAGAAATCAATTTTGACTGGATTGAAGGAGAAAGCTGTGATTACTTTCCCATCTTGTATAAACCAAATCCGAATGCCGTAACTCAAAAAGAAAGTAAAAACAATGTAAAAGGAAGTATTTAATATACTTAAAGAAAACTTCTATCACTATAAACTCAACCGGAATTAAAAATGATAGTTAAATATAAACAAGAACAATTATATTCGCATTAAAATCTCTTCTCAACCACAAACTAACCCATTATAAATTATCAATAATTTAAAAACAGCGTATTAAGCTCCCAGCAGAGATAAATATCGAAATTAAATGCATACATTTTAAGAAACAACAACATTTAATTCAAGGATTTATCGTAATCAATTGAAGGGGTGATAAGAGAATTCATGTCAACGTATGAGTTTGAAAAATAAAACATGTAAACACAAATCAATAAATGTGAAGTGTTAAATTTCATTTTTTTTGAAAAATCAATAAACCAAAGAAACACATACTCTTAAAATGCATATATCAACATATACACACTTACGAACACACACACTCGCACATATATATACACACACAAATCAACCTAATAAAGGTTTATTGGTATGATTATATCATTTCGTCATGATTAAGAGAACAGTAAAATTCTAGTTTCGAAACGTCGTCAAAAGGAAGTTTAAAGAATATATTGAATCTCAAGAACGAGAAGTAAAAAGTATCTAAATATATTGCGCGGAAGAATCTCAAATGAATCACTCCAGGGCAAAGTAAAAAAACCATGATTTTGAAAATAAAAACTAAGCATTAGAATGGTAGTGTTCTCTCTTGAAAAATTTAAATATTATAAGTTTTTAAAATTATATGTAACTCATCTGACTCAGATTCTAATTTATTAATTAGTTACAGACAGTCTAAATAGAACGAACATCATTTTATTAATTCATTTTATAAAATAAATATATCCTACCTCATCTATTTAGCTATTCCCATAAAGGCAAGAAAATTGCCTAACTGTGACTTGAGCAGCCCGGTAGGCCAAACGTGGACCTTGGGAAATTGCGGATAGTGAAGGGAATGCTTTGGGCTTAGGTTACAAAACAAAATGGCATCTATGCCTCAATGGAAAAGAACTCAAGAGAAGCGAGGGGATGGATGGTTGACTGGAAGATAGACGTAAGGAAGAAAATAGTTGGGGGTGCAGTCAAATAAAAACCCTAAATAAGTGGTTACTTATTTAATTATGTGCCGAGGTTTCAAGAACTCAAGACTGATAATCGAAGAACTCGCAAACGAAGAAATCTAAAATAATAATAAAGCTTAACAATAAAACTCCTGGACTTTCATAAAATCTTAGAATACAAAAGATTCTCCATTATTCTGAATTCTATTAAGAAAACCAATTTATTAGTTATTATTAAACATTTTTAGCATAAGTAAGAACATGTTCGATATGAAAGAGAAAATTTTCATGGATTAGGCAAAACTTATGAATACGCCCACTTCAGGATAACTAATTATATTGAACTATTTTCCTTCCCTCACTACCTGTATAAGTAGGCATTCCGCAGGCAGGTCTAATTCAACATTCGGCTGAAATACTCCCAATGGTCTGGACAAATTTAATAAATTTACGTCAACCAAATATCTGCTCCTTTTCCTTGTATTATATGGACCAGTCCATAAGGCCGGGCGCACATTGAGACGCAATTCAACGCAGGGTAGGGTAGCAAAAAGTTTTGTGATACGTAGGTTTGAACGAACGAGGGTTAGTTGAAAGTCAGGGCAGGGCAGGACAGTTCAGAGCATGTGTGAACCCGCTTCAAGCAGTGTTTGTGACACAGATTACTGCGAATGTGTCAAGCAGTTTTTGTTAAAATTTATTATATTTCATATCATTTTATTTCAATATTATTTGCAAATCACATAATGTTGTCATCACATAATCATATCACAGTGGAAGAAAAATTAATGTAGGTTAGGCAGGGCAGATTAGAGCAGTTAAAAAGCTGCGCTACTTATATGACCGCACATTGAAACGCAGTTTCTTCTCATCTTTGTATATAATCGGTCGTCGAACGTAAAAATGGACGAACTAAACGAACTTGACTTAAGTTCCGACTCTGATTCAGACGAACAAATGGATGAACTTTTAATTTTGT
Organism: Troilus luridus; assembly: GCA_964056705.1. Lineage (NCBI taxonomy): Eukaryota > Metazoa > Arthropoda > Insecta > Hemiptera > Pentatomidae > Troilus > Troilus luridus. The sequence continues at coordinate 96,949,329 of OZ057412.1, read as the reverse complement.
ATTGACTATCAAAACGAAATAAATGTACATGGAAAAGCGCGTAAATGAAGAAAAGAAAAAGTCAATGAATAAATAATTTTTAATTTTGATTTCATATAAACAGCATGGCTAGCGTCGTATAATATTTTATGAGGACGAACGGCTTCAATTAATTTTTCTTCCATAGTGATATTATGAATAATATGATGACAATATTATGTGATTTGCAAATAATATTGAAACAAAATGATATGAAATATAATAAATTGTAACAAAAACTGCTTGACACATTCGGAGTAATCTGTGTCACAAACACTGCGTGAAGCAGGACCACACATGCACTGAACTGTTCTGTCCTGCCCTGCCTTTCAAATAACGCTCCTTCGTTCAAACCTATGTATCACAAAACTTTTTGCTACGCTGCCCTGTCTAACCTACCCTAACCTGCGTTGGACTGCGTCTCAATGTGCGCCCGGCGTAAGTGTCAGAAAGCCTCTACCTGCAGAACATTTAAAAAAGTCGAGCGAACTCAATTGTGTTGATGTTGATCTGGGAATCGTAGACAATAATGGAAAAGACAGGGGGAAAAAAATTAAAAAAAAAAATTATTCTTATGATAGAATATGAAATAGGATAGAAAGTCAAAACGTGAAAGGAGTAAGGAAGAACTGGGAGTGGTTTAGTTTCTATGAACGGTACTGGTTAATATTTCCCAATCAAACTTTCTGTTTAGTTTAAAAACAGTTTTTTTCTTCTCCTGTATAATAATCTATCAATTATTTTAGCAAAACTTAATCACTGTGCGGTGTCATTTATATACGTTAAGTTCTGTACTAGTTAACTATTCGTTTTATTGAAAATTACCGATTACTATGTCTTTCCATACAGACAAAAAATACATAAATGTAATTAGGAGGGGGGTAATGTGTAGAAGGCTGAGTTGCTATGATGAAGTTCTCGTGTTCGAATCCAGCTGTGGAAGATATATCATCTTTTAAAATCTACGGATGGAATATTTAGACCCTACTACGTCTCACCCAGCCTCTATAAAGTGGCAATACTCAATTGAGTTTGATCCAGGCCAAATCAACTTCTTGCACCACCGAGGCCTGTAGAAACACATTACAGCCTCTACCATTTGCTGATCCCCAGAACCTTGGGTGTACAGCTGAGTATTGCTGTAAGATGTAAATGTACAGGAAAATAAAATAAATAAAAAGGGTATTTTTTCGCGTAAGAGGATTTTCTTGTATGCAACACGTATGTACTCGATCTGAAAAATGTAAGTAGACGGGTTGCACTTGCATTTTTAATAAATGCATGTTTTTTCGTTTTCAGTATAAAATAATTAAACATCAGTAAAAAAGTGTCTATTCGTATGTTCTATTGACTCTTATAAGTATATGGATTGTAATCAATACGTTTTCATTAAAGTTCTTTAATAATCAAAAATCAAATATGATCGTAAAACTAATTATCAGAAAAAATAATAGTTTTGCAAAGTTGATAACTATCTAAGAACTCGTTTGGTGAAAACGCTAATGTAGATCATCCTTCATAAGGTAATCACTAAACTGATTAACATTTTTTTTTTTAATAAATTCTTTCATTACTTTTTATAACAACGTTACTTGCCCAATTATACTGGATTAAATGTTGCGAATGCAATAACTCCAACACTGTAAATGTTTCCGTATAATATTCATACCGTGTAGTGTTCTCAATAAATTCTATAGAAAATAAATCAAAAAATACTAATACGTTCCTCGTCCATTTGGAACTCTTATATCTTCTTCCACGGGTCACTCCAATAGCCTTTAAATACGTCCTTTAAATCCCGCATATTTAATCACTTTTATCCTCACAAATTTATCCATATACATATAATCATTTTTATGATCCAAAATTGTAAATGGACAGAACAAAAATACGTTTTAATGATTTTAAGTTGATCTTTCACACATTCATTTGCACCGTTTTAGAGAACAGTTAAGATAGTATTTGGATGTTCCTTTCTTATTTTATTTTTCTTCATCCAAATTTGTATAAATGTAAATATTAATTTTTTCTCCTTTATATAATTATTGTCCAATTTTTTTTTCTTTCTTTTGATTTGACATCATGAGATAGTCCATAATTTATTTTATTTTAAATAATTAACTAAATTCTAATTGTATTTTACCCTAGATTCGTATTGCACGATTTTTATTACAGGACGTCATAGTATGAATAAAGAAGTTCTTATTATAAATGCAATAGTAAGAAGATAAGTAAGAAAAACATTAAAATATGCTTCTTTTAACCAATAATTATACCTATAAATAAACTATGGGGAAGAAAATGGTCCCGGTGGAGTTTAAAAAAATTCTCTTATATTGTTACGGTCAGAGCGGGAAGGAGGACCGGCTGAGAGGATTAGGCAAACAATGGGATTAAGCGGAAGGGATTATAGAATGGCGTAGAGCCTTCTAGATCGGTCTAGGTGGTCCTCGTCCTTGTTCCGAGTAATGCCCCACCCCGACCTACCTTGCGTATATAAAAAGGACAGCGTTTTCGGCCGGCCCTAGTCAGTAATAAACCAGTGAAGTAATAAGCCCAGTCAGTAATAAGCAGTGAAGTAATAAGCAGTCGTTAACTAGTGGCAGTGCGTGTGAGTTACTGTGAGTGAGTATCAGCCTGTAATAAGTGCTTAGTGAGCAACAGTAACAATTAGTGGCCGTGTAATAAGTGTAATAAACTGTGTGGCAGTTTGTCATATTTGGAGAGTCTTACGGTCGGTGGACTTTAGTTAGCGAACTGTAAGTGTTAATTTGTAATTGTAAACTATAGTGTAATATTATTGTATTTGTACAAATTTATATATAAATAGTTTAGTTATTTAGTATTACCAATATCTTACATTGTTTGTATATTATTTTAGAAAATAGATAACATTTAGTAGAATATTGTTATTGTAAATTGATATTAGTTTAATAATTTAATAATCTCATTGTATTCTTTTTAATTTGTTAATAAATATTAGATTCTTGAATTAAGTAATAGTTTAGTCAATTTTACACCCGGTAGCCCGTAACAATATGTATTGGGAGAACTATTCGTTGTGTATACGTGTGTGTGTGTGTGTGTGTGTGTGATATACAATACACACACACGTATGTATTTATATATATAATATATATATATATAAATATATAATTTACTGTAAACTAAAAATAAACATTTTATTTTAGTCATGTATTGTTAGTTTTATTTTCTCTTTATGTCTTTTTATTTATTTTGAATAATAAATAATATATAATAATATATATATATAATAATATATATATATATATATAAGGCCAACTAATATTATTCAAAATAAATAAAAAGACATAAAGAGAAAATAAAACTAACAATACATGACTAAAATAAAATGTTTATTTTTAGTTTACAGTAAATTAAATTGCATAAATTATAAATACGGATGCTATGATACAATCAAAGCTAGATATTTTATAAGAATTTTATTTCTACGAAAAATATTGGTATTATAAAATAATGTTGAATAAATCTTAAATATTTAAAATAAATAATTATGACGGGTGCACCAAATCTGTTTAGCAGAAGTACTATCTTTTTCATTATTCAATATTATTATACAATCAACTGTTCTTTTATTATGTGAATATTTTGTTCTAGAATAAAAATTACTATTCAGTTCGTTTCAATCTGCGGTCAGTGTAGTGAAAAAAAGAAAATATTAATTTAAAAAAAATAAAAAGTAAGAAAAATATTAAATTATAATGTTAATATCAAAAATAAATACATATTAAAGTATAACTTTAATATGTTTTTTTTCATTACGTGATTTGCCTAAAATAATCCATTTATTTATTCATATTACGTTATAGTACCAAACTATTGTATTATATAACATCATATTACTATACACGATATCGTAAATAGTACTAGAAAATATATGAATTTATTGCATTTTGTTGACTTAGTATTTTTTTATTTTATAGACCTATTAAATTCTCTATTATTTTGTGAGCCTTTTATTTTGGAATCACACAATTTGTTGACATTTTGATTTAATGATGCACTGAAACTGTATCATTGAATAGTATAAGATATTCAATGGCATAACAACTGTACTATCGCCTTGACTGAACAGGCAATCTTAAAGTAATATAAATCACAGGGTGTCAACATAATAAAATTTAGATTATGTTTGACGGACTAATTTCCATATTTCCACAACCATAGAAGTTTATATGAAGTATTATATTACGCAAGAAATATAGTTCTCTAAAACAAAGAAATAAAAAAATACATATAAGATAAATACTTGAAATACTCGTTGTAAAACCATCATTACATCTGTTAGTTGTATACTTGAAAATTTTAGTACAATAATATACATTTTACAATTACAAGGGAAATAGTAATTTAAGAATTTATTTTTGATTTTTAATAAATCTTAAATAAAAACTGAAATAACTAATTTAAGTATTATTGCATTTGTTCATATTGTCAATTTTGAATCTATATATTTTTGGAAAGTTAATAATGCGTATCTGGGGGCGTAGTAGCTCCTGTGTGTAAAGCCCTAAGTAACTGAGCTGTACGTCCCGTGTTCGAAACCGATTGTGGTTGATAAATTGTTGATAAAAAATGAACACTTATTCTATTAACAACGATAAATCCGGCTCTATGGTATCGACAGATCCTCCTGGAACATACCCAGCCTCCATAAGGTGGGTATCATGTTGGTTGATCGTGATTTTACAATGAATGGAAAAATCGTGGCATTAGAAACAGTACAGTCTTTACCATTCCATGAACACCATTTAGAGTAAAGTGAAGTGTACTTAGAAATGCAAATGTATGTAAAGATCCATTAATTTTATGATTGTTGGTTGAATATTCATTTCAACAAATAAAAATCCAATACACATACAACATATATACAAAATCAATAAGTTAATACTGGAATGAAATAGCGGCCAGGTCATAAACAAAAATATTGCTCGTATATACGTGGCCTAAGTGCAGAAGTTAATAAAACATGGAATGATCATAATAATCTCTCTATTATATAAAAAAGTTATTAGTGACGGCCGTATAATATTTTAATTTATATATGATAAATAAAGCTGGAATAATAATTGAATAAATTATTTTTTGTATTTTAAATATACACAAAAATGTACAATATAACAGTTACAGTTCCAATTCAATAAAAATATGAGAGTTCGAGTGATTTGAACAATTATACAATTGGAACAAGGCGGAAAGGATACTCTTCTAGTTAAAAAAACTTAAACATTAAATAATTATGTAACAGTGATATGCATTTATTATAGGCCAATTAGGAGCAATTAAGTTAAATAAATGAAGATGGGACAAAAGCTTCAGACCCTGGTTTTGATATCTATGAGAATAAAATTATAATAAGCAAGAATGAGAATCCATGCTTTATATTTTTTGAATTAGTGCCAACACATATTATTTAATAAAACATCCCATTCCTACTCATAGTACTTTAGTTATCAAATAGGATTTATAAAACTATTTGTTTTATGTTTGAGTGGAAAATAGTTGACTGGATAATTCTAATGATGGTTTTGTTGTAATTAACACTGTTAAAATTATGCTTTTGATACAGGAAAAAAGTAACAAAAAAAAAATAGAGCGAGAAGAATTGATTATTAATTATTGTTTTTTACGAATGCATACAGGTGAGTGTTTATTAAATTAAATAGTATATGGTTTGTAACAAGAGATTGGATATAAGTTATGGTACTTTAAATTAAACTTTTGAGGATGTAATATTACTATTTCTCAAAATCAATCGATATCTTATACAGATAGAATAGTTGAAAAGAAAAAAAAAACGCAATGAGTAACAATTCTTTTTCAATCTAGACTTGTAATTACCAATAAAAATATTCTAAAGTAAATAACCAAATCAAAATATGTACATAAACTGTAATATAAAACAAACTAAACTAACTTATGTGTATGATTTGCAAGTATATTCAATTGTATGTGTGTATACTTGAAAATTATATATTATTATTATTCAAATTACATGAGATTATATAATTTCACTATTATACATATAATGGTGATAAATACAGGAGAAAAAAATTCTGGACTAAACTAAGTTGTTACAAATAAGTATTAAATGACAAACTGACCTAGAAATTAACGAACAGTACTCAAGAAAATCTTTCACTAAATACACTAATTAATTGCGTTCAGAGCTATAAAGACAAGTTTTCTAGTTATTAAGAGTGATAGAACATGTTTCAAGCATGAATTTGGAAAAATTTCATGCTATAATTACAAAAGATAATGATTCGGCACAATGGATTGGTATTTCCGAAACGCAAGTGAAATTAGCAACATTTAAAATGATATTGTAAGATGATAATGTTTTTATTTATTTTGTAAATTTTAAAGTAAATATGTAAATTGGTTTTCATGGCAAATTTCCGTGTTTAGTAAGTAACTCTATATAATAGTTATAACATTTTTTGACTGAAAGGCGCCAAACATTTTTCGGACACACAAAATTAATAATACGCCGGCGCTTGTTCTTATACGTTTTATATTTAAAATTATATATACACATTACATCTAAATGACATTTGTTTACCTCGCGGTTTTAGTATTATTGTAAAAATAAAATACTAAATCAGTTCAAAATTAGATATTTTTTTAAATTTATTGGTGAGTATTATGGATAAGGATCTGAGCTATGAAACATAAAATGGACTTATAAGCACATAAATTTAACATTAATTTTCAGATTGATCTCGAAGTTAAGATTGAGTAAAAAATAACTTGTCAGAAATAATTGTTGTCATTAAAATTAATCGGTATTTCGAGTGTACTCACTTTGTTTGAGTTGTTGAGGTACTCAATGACCCTACGGTGCTGGGACATGGCTGATACTGAAGAGTTGAAATCCCCACCACACGGAGCAACAAGTAGGTCGGCTCTGTTATCTGCCCAGCGGCTGCTTTCTACCTCTTTATATATACCTTCTCATATCTCGTATCTGCCAGCTGATTAGGTTATAGGTACGGCTGGGGAGCAGTCATCGGGCTGCGAACAAGATATAGAACGAGAGATGTCCGGGTACAAAGAATCGGCCGAGATGTGTGGAGTACCCCAGTGGTACGTGTTAACTCCTGATTAACTATTAGAAAAAAAAGTGAAATAGAAACAGGCCAGTGGAACTTAAAAACATGATACAAATAAAAAAATGTAAATAGCGGAAGAAAAAATTTTAAAAAAATCTGTATCACTAAAACCCCTGAAAGGCCTTGAGTTCAGTACGTAGTAGAGACTGAACTGTTTCTTGGACAACGGTTGTGCAGGAAGGTGATTTGTCCTAGATAACACTCAACCTTCAGATTTTCACCCCTATTCTGGGTACCCACTTCAAAGGGGCTGGGCGAGCCCCAGGTGGGGTGAGTCCTATATCCTCCCATATGACCCATCTCCGACCGCTAACAGATTAAATAAAAGTCTGCATTTGAACCAAAGACTTGTAGTATTACAACTCAGCACTGAGTCACTACTTGTCCCATAAAGTAATATAAACATTGAATATATTTTTAAGAATAGACAAATATATCTGTACCTCTATTACACATGAAAGGTATTGGGTTCTGTTTCCAAGCCAACGATTGTGTAAGTAGGTAATAAGGCTGAGATCATGCTCAACACCCAGGATTTTCCCCCAATCAAAATACCTACTTTTATATGCTCGGTGAGACCCAGGATGGTCTCCAGAACCCACAGAATCGATTCCTGGCTATTAAAAGATTAAATAATTTATTCTCCACATCCAGTCTCGAACTCAGGACCCAAGAGCTCAATAACCCACCACACTACGTACTGAGCTAGCCCGCTACCATATTTAAGATAACATTATATAAATATTCTTGGTTCTAAGCTTTAGCAGCGGAAATTGGAAGGTAAGGCTCGTTAATTTGATCAATATCGATGTCGTGTATCCATATTGAAGCCTGTAGAAGGAATCCAGGAGTAAATCCTAAACTAGTTTTGAACAGGACTGAAGAAATTTTATAACTTAGGCCAAAACGTTCGCACAGCATAAACAATCAGATTCAGTTAGTGTATTTAATTTAACTGACTTCTGACCAAGTGATAAGTTTTTAAATAAGTTTATATCATCCTAAACACTGATGATAGAAGAGGATAAGAATTGAAAGAACTTTTTTTTCATACTATACTCTAACGGCCTATGATTATCGCAGGACCTAGGCCTCCTCAGCAATCCTCCTCCATACCTCGATACCGAACAACCGGAGGACGTCTTCCACATCTTGTAGCCAACGAATTCTACGTCTACCTTTACTTTTTCTTCTACCCGGATGTCCATCCATCATTTTAGGAAGTCTACCATGCTCCATTCTTTGGGCATTACTGGACCACTTTATGGTGGAAACAATTAGTCATTTCATAGAGGTTTCTTATTTCATCCGCCACCGATCCATTCTTGTGTATGACCATAAATTCATCTGATTTTTCTCTTCCACATATTAAACAGCCTTTCATCAGAAAGTGTCAGCGTCCAGACTTGCCCAACGCTTGCATACATAACCACCGGCAGCAAGTTCGAACTGTAAGCTCATAGTTTGAGGGCTTTAGATGTATCCTGATTTCGAAGAATTTTCATCAACAGCCAATAACACCTATCTCCAGCTCTTATCCTTGCCTTATTTTCTTCTCTAGTACTATTGCCCTGGGGAATAACAGTGATAAATTCTTGAATTGCAGTAGTCTTCGAAGTGGTATCCAGCTCCATCAATAAATCGGTTTCTTCTTACCTGGATATATTATAGTTTTTTCCATTATTGATTGCGAATCCTGTTTTCCTAGCAGCTTCTTCGCATTCCTCGAATGCTTCTAGCACCGCGCGCAGGTTATCTGGCATAAATCTCTACATTATTCGGGAACGTAGATGTGTCAATCTGTGGAATATGCATCCGCTTGGACTAGTGCGGATCGGCCTCATGACTACTTCTAACATCATCTTCTTCGTTGTTCTCCCTTAATTTTAATTTTCACTATTCCTTTACTGTCCTGGAGGTCCATCTTGATAAACCTGACAATCTTTATCGAAAATCCTAGAAATTTCGATCTTTCACAGAAAAAATTTCTGTCTATGTTGTCATAGATTAATATTCCTACCTCATAAAACATTTCGATTATTTAGCCTACTAGCTGTTGTATATCTTCATGTCTGTTGTAAAATTAATTACATTTTTTTTCTTTTAAATAATATAAATATAATTCATTCCAGAAATTTCGGAATTCATCATTTTAAATACTGCCTAAAATTTGTATTTGCATGTTATTGAATTTAAATTTGTGATTAATCAAACATTTTGTAAATAGCTTTTATAATGATTGGACCTAGTTTTTAAATTTTGTAAGATTTTATATTATATAATTTTTTTTAATCATTGATTTCAAATGATCTTATAAATTGAATTTTGTTTAATTCTTTTATCACATTTGTTTTTCATGTTAGCTATAGATTTCTCCGATTTTTCATTATATCCATAAATTTCAAGCCAGCCTCTGCATATTATAAAAATGAAATTTGGTTTTATTAGCAATCCTAGATAAGCTAGATATCCAAGATGTTTTAATTTTAATTCAAATAGTGCCAAAACAAAATATTGTTTTCTGGTCATTTTAATTAAATCTAATATATCATTAGATTTTGAGCTTATTAAGTTTTTCTAAGAAAATAATAACAAATCTTTTTTCATTAATAGGTTTTAAAAAAGATGTAAGTGCACCGGTCAGTGCGTATAAGTTAATCCCAAATAAATTATACTGCATTGCTGTTTAATAAAAAAGGTTTTATAATAAATAAATTTAAAAAAATGATACTGCAGACAAGATTCAAACTATTGCATGCTAATAATGTGAAGTTGGTTTAAATGCCAATTTACATTTATTTTATATTTTACACACGTTTTCGACTATAAATGTCGGTTTAGAGTCCTAGGACAAATATGATTCTTCAGATATTTTTTCTTATACTTATGGTATTTTTATTTTCACTGTACCAATAAACTAAAAATTAGTGTATAAATTAATCCATATACAGTGTAAAGACCATCTTATACATTCTTGAATATCCTTTAGTTTTGGAAAGGAAAAAAACGGACATAAAATTGAAAGTGTCCATTTATAACAGATCGTTGAGTAGAACAAAAAATTAAGTAGCATCCAATGTTTACAATACTCCAGTGTTATTTTTTTTTTTAATTTTAAGATAACACCAATAACTGTTACAAGGCCGTTTGGAAGTTATGAATCGATTCCGAGTAGTTTATCATCCTGTATTAATAAACTGCCCATCGATTATTCTTATAAATTTTACAGCAGAAGAGAAATATGACTTTTACTAAAACGACAACATGAATTCAATTTCGTCAAGTATTAATATAAAAAGTCCTAATTTTCATTATGATTGCTAATACTGATTGTTAGTAAATAAAAACCGAAATGTATGCAAGAAATAACACAACTGATTAAAAACCGGATGAAATAAATAAGGATGTGCATATAAATGCACAATAGTTATTTATGCACCTAGGGACTAAAGAAGATCATTATTCCCTCAGCTGTAAGTTTGTTCCCGAACGAATGCGAGGGAACAATCGAGTTTATTCCCGAGCGAATGCGAGGGAATCATTATCTTTACTCAAGAGGCCAAGCCGAGGGAGTAAAGAACTGCTGGGAATAATGATCAATTTAGTCCCGAGGGGCATACAAGATTTTATCTCCAGATGGGATGTAAACAGGCAAACTATACGCTATAATATTTTATATTATTTTATGTTTTATAATAAATTTAAAAACTTAAATTAAATGTGCCATTATTACAATTTTGAATTGTTAAATTTTCAGCAATTGGATATTTACATTGGGAATTCTCATTATCTGATATTAATGGCCGGTGTGACAGGTGTACCAACCTAACCCTGACAAAACCTACATTATTTAGACGAATTAGGTTGTCATCTTTGTAGTTTATTCCCTAGGGAATAAAGTTAACTTTTTGACTCGACAGTTAAAAGACCTATTAAATTTGCCCACAGTTTACAAAAATGCATTCATTTAAGTAGCCATAGTATTAAAAAAAATTATAAAATTCATATCATATGAAATTTAGTCCTACTTAATTGAGCCAAAAACACATGTTTTTGTACCGGGTGGAGATAAAAACAATTAATTAAACATTCAGTCTAACATTCGTTGAAAGCGAGTTAATGAGGTAAAAAACATTCCTTCTTAGGTGCTTTTTGTTTATCATTTAACGTCAGGTTAAGCTCTTATGGCTATCGGACGATACTACAGTGGGAGTCCTAATTTAAGGCCATTAAGCCTGTAATTTGGATAGGGATCTTTTACACCACAGAGGGTCGGGATTTCCATTTTACTTCTCATCTGAAGGATGGCATAACATAATAAAGAATTTTTTAGGGCACCTGCCGGATTGAAAATCTGCGATATTGGGTACAAAAAGTTGTTTTGCAAACCACTACACCACAGATATCCCGCTTTCTAAGCGGTATGATAAGTAGAAAATTTGGATTTTTCACGAAAGGGCAATAGATACCTGAAAATCAAAATGCATCCATATTTTACAAACCAACATTGCTACAACTAAATTCGAAAATATGTTTACTAAATTTGTATAGTAAATATTTACATCAATATTTATAAAGTTCGCAGATACACGCAGCCAGATATCATTTTTAGAGCACTGGTACATTGATTTTATTCTTTAATACTTAAAGGGGACGTATGTTAACAAGTAAAAAAAAATAATGGAAACAATATAATTTATATACATGATAAGTATGAAAACAAAATTAATGTTTCATATTATGCGATATTCTGATTTATAACCCATTTTCACAATTCGTTCAGTTATGTAGGCATTATCGATATAGGCGTTAGCGATGGACATGAATATTTTTTAACCTGTCAACAAATATTTTGAACATACACGCTTTTATGAAAAAAATTTAATACAAGAAAAAAAGCATCAAGGGTCATTCCATGTGCAATCACCCAGGTCATGTCTCCCACTATTTTAGATTTGCATGAAACCTTGCACATTTGCTTATACTTATGCCCTAAGGAGACCTGTGAGATTTATTCTTCCAGGATGTATACTTTTTTCTTAATAGAATTTAAAAAATATGAATTTTGCGATAATTTGGTTCCGCGGAATCGCTTGCGGGAAATGAGTAATATTTACATGAACTATAACATTTCAGGTATTAATAAAGATTTTGATCTGGAAATTTGCCCACAGTTTAATAGAAGTACACAGTTTACAAAAATGCATTCATTTAAGTAGCCATAGTATTAAAAAAAAATATAAAATTCGCATGACATTACTGTGGTTTCCGAAACTAAAACAAGGGTTTACAGAAACGCTTGTAACTTTTTTCTCCAAACAGCTGGGAAGGTGGAAAAGGTTCCAAATTAAACCTAAGATTATGAGATTTTTATTAATATAAAACACCAATTAGCGTTTTTGTGGGTACATTTATAAATAATGCCATTTTCAATAAAATTGAGTAAAATTTGGTGCCAATTGCTCAAACGATTTTTTACGATTTTTGCATTTCAGCGCCCCCTGGTGGCGTAGAGATATAGAAAACATAGCGTATGTCAGTTCAGGTGTGATAAAGGATCTACTTTAAAATTTAATAACAAGCAGTTCAGTAGTTTTTTGTTTAGTAGTTAACAATAATGCCTCCAAAGGAAGCTGAAGACCAGTAGCTGTAGGCCTGCAGCAACTTGCTCTTCATACACAGTCATAAAAACTGCTGGTTTGGTAGGTTACAAAGGATAAGTCTTTTTTTCATATGTAAATTTCTTTTAATAGTAACTTTTTCTCCTCGTAACATGCGACTGAATTCATCACGTTGATAAAAATCAATAACAAATTTTACAATGCCATCAGAAATTCTTTTTACCTTTCTTTGTTCTGGAATGGATAATATGCACTTTTCATTTTCAGTTTTCTTGCCTGACGAAAATCTTTTAATTCATATTTCAGTCCAGACAAATTTTTCTAGTTGACGTTTACATTAAGTGGCATGGGGTCTCAAGTAATATTCCAAATTTTACACAATTTTATTGAAAATGCCATTATTTAAAAATGTACCCACAAAAACGCTAATTGGTGTTTTATATTAATAAAAATCTCATAATTTTAGGTTTAATTTGGAACCTTACAAGCGTTTCTGTAAACCCTTGTTTTAGATTCGGAAACCACAGTAATGTCATGCAATATGAACTGTATAATTTTTTTAATACCATGGCTACTTAAATGAATGCATTTTTGTAAACTGTGTACTTCTATTAAACTGTGGGCAAATTTCCAGATCAAAATCTTTATTAATACCTGAAATGTTATAGTTTTTGTAAATATTACTCATTTCCCGCAAGCGATTCCGCGGAAACAAATTATCGCAATATTCATATTTTTTAAATTCTATCAAGAAAAAAAGGTCTTCTTAGGGCATAAGTATAAACAAATTTCATACAAATCAGAGATGGTGGGTGACATTTCATCAAAATATTGGGTGATTTGATATGGAATGATTCTAAAAAAGTTTGTTTTTTAAAGCATTTTTGATAGTTTTGTTCCACTATAGGGGTGGAGGGTATGTATTTTGTTTTAAGTAATAAGTTTCTAAGAAGCTTTGCCCTTCTGCTCTTCTTGCCGATTTGAACAACACAAAAGAGAAACGGTTGATTCAAAGGTAATAAACAATCCTTGAGTCGTTTTTTTTATGTTTCAAAGTATCGAAGTATGATATTGTTCAACCAATTTACACAAAAAAACCTTGGAATAAGCTCTAATCATCTCAGAAATGACCATCGAGGTCATTTTTCCTCAATTTAATTCAACCAGGAAGTAATCACCAGCTCGTTGGAGCGCGAAATAGTGGTTTCTAGTAGTGGTGACGAATATCAGGAATAGAATTAATGAACTACAGCAATAAATATAAGTATCCGAAAATAAAGCGTAAAGAAGCCGAATAAACTAGAATATAATAAATGAGTCCAGAGCTGGATGTTGGATTCCTTACGAGATAGGAGTCGTACTCATTCTAATGCAGACGGAGAGCACAATAAATTATTATTGACTAATAAAAAATATTAAAGAAAAAACCTTATATTTTAATTGGAGAATCAAGAAACATTATATATCTACAGCCCCGGTGAAGAAGTAGTTAAGTCGGATTTTGAACAAGAGAGTTAACTGCTTTCAGATAACCGGAATCGTATCATTCTCGTGGTTTTTGGCTTGAAATGGAGCTGTAATAAAAACAATAAATCCTTTTCAAGCCAATGCCTTACTTAGCACCTTATTCACTACAAAAATAACTCGAATCCGCTTACTTAAGTACAAGAATCTCATTTTGGAGAAAATTAGACTTAACCACTTATTCATCAGGGCTGTAGACATAATACATAACATTATGTATAGGGTGTTTTTTTAAGCTAGATAGAACTTTAAATTGTAAAAAGTAACACAAAAAATTAAATTGTAATCAAAAATTTTTTTTTATTTGTTTCAGTATACTCTGACATTTCGTATACTTCTTTCGCCGATTGGGCTCTAGAGCAGTTGGCAACTGACCCGTTGTTTTATCGCAAAATTGTGTTCAGCGATGAGGCGCATTTTTGGTTGATTTCGAGAAATGGACCTGTCAATTGGCCTCCAAGGTCGTGCTGTGGGACTACGTGAAGTCACTGGTTTATGCTGATAAACCAGCAACAATTGACGCCTTGGAAGCCAGCATTGTTCGTGTTATTCGTGACATACGGCCAGCAGTGCTCGAAAAAGTGGCCCAAAATTGGACGTCCAGAATGCGCTTCGTCAAGAACAGCCGCGGTGCCCATATGCCCGAAATCATTTTCAAATGTTAATGTCACGTATTGATCTTTCGAATAAAAAAAAAATTTTGATTACAATTTAATTTTTTGTGTTACTTTTTACAATTTAAAGTTCTATCTAGCTTAAAAAAACACCCTTTATAACTCAGATTCATCTTCATGCATTAATATAATGTAAAGATATTATAGAAGCGTGTAAAATAGTCAGGGAGTGCAGTCAATCATTTTACACAAAATATATGTAACTTATTTATTTGTGCCTACGTTTCGGCTTAACGTTGAACCATCCTCAGGGCTGAGAATAACAGAAAATGGAAAAAATATAATAGGCTGGGGAAAAACAAATCCATTATTTTCTCGGTAGATGGCTTTAGTGATCGATATCTCGTAAAATATCGATCAAACAATCGCAAGTTTAAGCTCGTTGTCAAGGTGACATTTCAAACTAAAAAAATTCTTTGGCTGTTTTTGTTTATTCCGTTTAGTTGTGAGTTTCAGGGTGTTAGCAATGGAAGTCAACAAAGAGAAAATTAGGTACATGTTACAGTTTTTCTTTGATAAAGGCGAGAATGCAAGCCAGGCCACTGAAATTGTGAATGGTGTTTATGGTGCCGATACTGTAACAGCTAATTACGGGCAATTTTGGTTTCGTCGATTCCGTTCAGGCATTTTTGATGTTAAAGATGCACCTCACACAGGCAGGCCCGTCGTCGAAAATGTCGATAAAATCACAGAAATAATCGAAGTTGACCGGCATATTAGTAGTCGTAGCATCGCCCAGGAGCTTAAGATCGACCATACAACATTTATTTTATTCTCAGCCCTGATGATGGCCTATAACTTAGGCTGAAACGTAGCCACAAATAAATAAGTTAAACTTATTTTGTTTAAGATTATTGACTTCACCATCTGACCATTATACATGCTTCAAAGATATATCCGGTCAACCATTTCGTTAAGATATTATGTATGCATTAACATAGATTAACCGATGAATTATTGGTTTGGTCAATTTTGCCAAAATAGTATCTTGCTTAGGGAAGCGGAATCGTGCAATTCTCTTGCTGCATAAGTGGTCTTTTATTATAATCCATCTCATGCCCTAAATTACAAGAATGATCCGCTCTCCCTCAATACAATTAACTCTCTCTGGACAAAATTCGACTTAACCACTTATTCATGGGGCTTCAGATTTATACTATTTAACATACAAATTAAAATAAATAATAAAAAAAGGAAAAATGTTTAACGATTTTTCAAAAAGTCTTATTCCCCAAGTATATTAAAGTTTTTCCCTTCCATCGTCCATATTTTATTATACAAATTAAGAAATATAACAAACTGGATTATACCCCAACTCAAGGGAAGAATAATCCATCTGTCGTACTCGTATACATACATGCATACCTACTATTTATTATACAGTATATATCAAATAATATATGTATTATTATAAAATATATATATTCTTGAATCAATACAGCTATTTCACATCATGGTTTAATTGTGATTAATCCTGAAATAAATATTAAACATTAATTTGGTTTTGGTGACTCCTTTGGATATGAGGAACAACGAGTGAATCTTGAAAAGAAGATGGCCTAGTAGTGTCTTACTCCGGTCAGAGGAATGATAGGAAGTTTCCATTGTAAAGAATGATTGGGTGTGGCTACGAAGTTGTACACGTCGCACTCTCTCGAAAGGTGGAGTTAGTCCGAAAGTTAGTCTTCAGTCATTAATAATCAACAATCAAATTGTCCACAATGACACTCAACATGCGTAGGATGAATCTAGGGTTACATTGTAAGTAGCTAATGGAGAAAAATATAGGCGACCAATGTGAACAAAAAAAAAAAGATCTTAGTTCTCTTCCTAGGTTACGACAACCTAATGAGTCCTAACTTCAAGCAAAGTTATTCCGGTATCTTAAAATAAAACCCCAAGATATAAAATTATTTCTCTAAAATAAATTAACTTTCTTTGAAAAATAATAACAAGAAACTGAAATAAACCTAATAAAAATACACAAAAATACAATATCAATTCTGATGTTCTCTCCGTTGACATTAAGTTGCAACCCACAATTTCATGGATCTTGGGTTTAGTACATGATAGAGTGTGGTGTTTCTAGGAGGTGATTGCAGTATCTAGTTAAGGGCATCCAATTTATAGAGGTTGGGTGACGCCCAGGAAGGATTGTAGATCCCACAGGGCCCATCCCTTGACTGTTAACAGATACAATAATTTATCTGCCACAGCCGGATCTGAACCAGGAACCTTCAGCATGGCAACTCAACAGTTTATACACTGAGCTACCCATCTATTCAACAACAAAAAATACTAAAATAGTTCCTAACTCTTCTACCTTTCTCCCGCCTGCCATATTGTTCTGAAGAATTAATGTTGTAAACTAATTAATTAATTCACTATAGAATATGTTTATAATGGTTAATGGTTGATACGGTCTCATTATGCAAACTATGGGAATCATTGGAAAACATGAAAATAAGCAAACATTTAATAAGAGCCATCAAAAGCTTATATAATGGGGCCAAAGCTAGGATAAAACTGAGGAATGGACTGACAGACCACATCCCTATCACTAAAGGTCTCAAACAAGGATGTCCTCTATCGCCTCTGTTATTTGTTATTAGAGGTCCTAAAAACTTGGAAGAGGAAGTGTAGGGGAATGGGTGTACAAATTAGTAATAATGTCCTCTACAAACTTACAATTTGCTGATGATCTGGCGATAGTCACAAGTTAGATGAAGATGCCAGCTACATTATAAGAAAACTTCAGGAAGCATTTGCTGCTTGGGGTCTGAAACTGAACAGGAAGAAAACCGAGTACACGGCGATACACCCCTCTCCCTCGAAAATTGGAAAAACCCATGAATGTAAAAAACTAGGCAGATGGCTAACAGACGATGGAAGCTCCAATAAATATATAACAGATAAAATTCTAAAAGGCAGACAAATTATTGGGTGTCTTAAATCTGTTCTGTGGAGCAAAAAGGTTAACGTCAAAACAAAAAAAAATGATGATCCACTAGTTGGTTGAAAGTGTTATCCTCCACGGATCCGAAACGTGGACGATTACGAAAAAAGAGGAAACGAAGTTGTTGCACGTGGAGACTTCTGGAGATGCTGTTGTGCTATTTCCAGAATTCAGCATGTCCCTAATAGAACAATTAGGCAATTGGTTGATCAGGAAACAACGATCTTATTCGAAATAGAAACAAGAAGATTGAAATGGTATGGCCACTTAAAAAGAATAGCAGAGGACCGATGGGTAAAAATAACCTTCGTATATTGCCCTATGGAAAGGAGGAAAAGAGTACGACCCAATAAAAGATGGTTGCAGGATGTGGAGGAGAACATAGCAGGGTCTTAGAGAAGGAGACTGGCTGAATCGAGATCTGCGACGGGACCTTTTAGAGATGTAAAACAACCAAGTTGTTAAAAATCGTGAAAAAAAAGAATATTTTTGGAACCGCCATACAGTGGTTTTGTCAAGTCTCGCTAAATAAAAATCGATAAATCTTTTGGACAACACATGCCTTCCTAGTACACTTCCTCTTAAACCACAAATCATTGGCTCCAAACGGCGATCCCGAATAAAATTAAAATCTGCATCTACAGTATCATACAGCATTTTCTAATTATTTAAATTATCGCTTATTACATACACCGGAATACTGTAAAATATATTAAAAAAATAATAGTCAGGAATATTTAAGAAACTAGACAAAATTGAATCAATTTTATTTTTATAAAAAATACAGCATAAAATGAAGGAAAGTGAAAACGATTTTTACCACGACTGTTTGATAGCGGAGAAGCTCATTGTGTAGAGTTGATATGCTGAACTAACGTTTCAAATCCGGCAATGAAAGATAAATAGTTTCTTATGTTAAGATCCAAGTATGGGATCTAAAGAATTTCCTAGGGCTCACTCAGCTTCTATAAAGTGGTTACCGTTTACGGGGGTGGGGGGAATTGGCTGATGAGTGTGATCTTAACAAATTACTTTCCTGCTCAACCGTTGTCCAAGAATTAATACAGTCTCTACCATGCAGTGAACCCAAGAAACTCCATGGCTTGTGGTGTTTAAGTTCTTTTACTTCTAATTTGATGGGTGGTAATGTAAAATGCACAGTAGAGTTCAAAGTGAAGTATCACTTCCGGTTAATATGGTATTGCTAAAATTGAATGCTGTTTTCATCAGTACTGTTAAGTATAACTACAGTTTTAAACCAATACTGTTGATTATTAAATTTACAAATAAATCTATCAGAATATATGATCTTGTATAAAAACATTCAAGTGAAGTACGATTTCCTGTTTTCATATTGTGAGGGGTACAACTAATTGCTAAACCAACCCCAAATATTAAAATTTGACATTCTACTGCTAACCGTTTTAAAGTAGTGATAAAACGAACGAACGTAGTTATGTATGTCTCACGGTGAAATAACCGAAAATGGATGATCAAAAAGGATAAACACATTGAGACCACAAGATTTTCAAGATTACATTACTTTATTAACAGTGTAAATGAATGGAAAATTATAAAATGAAGTTTTGTCCCCTAAAATTACTGCCCTACATCTCGTTTTCGACCTACATGGTACTCATACCTTTAGGCATTACATTATGTTGAAGGACTGGCTTTGGGTCTTCTGATTTCATGAAACTATCTTCAGAAACAACAAGTAGTAAGTTTGACGATGTTATCGGCAGTCAATTCAAAGCAAAAGATTTCTCGATCCTAGCTGTCTTCCTGAAATTTGTAGCGAAGAATAGCGTGATCTCTTCCATTGGCGTAGCTGCTGCATATTCTGCTGTTTTGCCCATACTCGTAAGCACCGTTAACTTAAAGTCAAATGTTTAACTGTTCGTATGAAAATCAGGTATTCTCTGTTGGTGAGCATAGTGAATGATTCCTGAAATTTGGAGCGAAGAATAGCGTGATCTCTTCCATTGGCGTAGCTGCTGCATATTCTGTTGTTTTGCCCATACTCGTAAGCACTGTTAACTTGTTCGTTTGAAAATCAGGTATTCTCTGTTGGTGAGCACCAGATGATCCCACCAAACGGGAACTTATAATAAAGAAGCATTAAGGTAGCGGGAATTTCGGGAATACAGAATAAATGAGGATTGTCAGAAATATCATGAGAGATTAATCTTTAAACCCTTTTCACGCCAAAATCTGAATTGCCGAAACAAAAATTAATTAAAAGAAAATGCGTACTATAACATCGTTTTTCGGCACTAGATTTCGAAAATGGTTAAATATAATTATTTATTTTTAACCCTGTTGGAAAGCTGTTGTACAATTTGTCTATTTTTACCTACTTTTTATTATTATTATGATCTATTTTTTTCTCGCATTTGCGGGTTCAAACCAGAGATGGGGGACAAGTCCAACCATCTTGAGTAATTATTTTTTTATTTTTCATCTTTAAACATTCAGAAATTTTCTGATGATCCTGGCTGTGTCTAGGAGAACTGCCTGTTGAGCCTCCTTTAAAACCTCGACCGGAATTCCCAGTTTCTCAATGCCCTCCACCGTGGATTTAGGAACCAATCCATTCGTGGAGATTATAATATTTCTTCACCACCTCTTAATGACTACCGATGTGCATCAAAGAGTCTTTCCTTGCACTTGATGTTATAAGAAAAAAGTAGCAGATTTGTCTAATAATCTATAATTCAATACATGCTGCAGGGTTCAGTTGACATAATTCCGTTATCTGTAATAACATATTTAACATCAATAATAGAAAGTAGGTAATAATAAAATGTCGTAAGCATTCAATAGTGTTAATTAATAAATAATGAAATGTATAACTGTATTGACATTGCTCATTAAAGTTTTTTGACTGTATTACTTGTAAATTAAATAATGAAATGTTCTTTTAACACATCACTTTAAATATCGAGACAAGTGGTGTTTTAACTGACAATGATAGTCCGATTGATCAGGTTTTCCAACAAAGCTATTATTTTCTAAGATTAATGTAAAATCCAAATGAAGGCTAAGGTCGCGGTTTCATAATTATTTTATCTGGTTGCATAAGTATTCTTTCAAGTTCTGTTTTCTCATAGCAACTTTTTTCAATATTAAATGAATTTACACTTGACAATCTAACAATTTTGAACAAAGACTCAACTGGTTAGACCGAATTGGAATTTTTGGAATTAATCAACGAATACACAATCAATTTAGGTCCTAAATACTCGATTTGTATACAGACAGACACATATATATATATATATTTCGAACAGCCAATTTCAAACATTTAATGCTTATTAAAAATTATAAATATATTTGGCATACTTATAATGAAAGTATTTAAATACCATTAAAGTATTTTTTAACATAATCGATAGAAAAAAAATTTGTAGTTTAAAAGATATTTTATAAAGTAAATGTAAATTAAATGGAGGAGGGTCACTCAGGAGGCCAAGGTCCTGCAAGGACCATAGCCCCGGTAGATAGATAGAAATGTAAAACTAATATTGCGTATACTGACAAAATAATTTTATAACTATTTGTATTACAGTGTTAAACTTTGTGAAAAACCAGGCAGTTCATTATTTAATTTTATTAGTTTTCCACACAGTTTCGAAATCGGTTGAAGGTTCGAATTTAGGCCCAATATTTGGTGTGGAGTGATTTGAGTGTTCACCATTGATCCTACACGAGTTATGTTGTGAAGGCGAATAAAAAAAATACTACCACTGTAGATTTCGCTGATCTCACTTCTGCGCATTGCCGTGGGTGCTCTATTTTTTTACTACTTTTAATACGGAGAGCTTGCTTGTACCACTACCCCTTACAACCAATACAGGGTCTTGGGTTAAGTACATGGTAGACTGGACTGTTTTTAGGACAACAGCTGTGCCGGTAGGTGATTTGTCCGAGATCACACACAACCGCCAGGTTTCCCCCCCAATTAAAGGTATCCACTCTATAGAGGATGGGTGAGCCCCAGGAGGATCTGCATATTTTCATAGCAACAAGTTAAGGCTTATACGTCAAGGAAAACAAGGAGTGCTTATGCTAGTAATTAGGGGAAAATAAAACATAAAATAACTTTTTTATGATTAACAAAAATAAAGTTATTTTAAGTTATATTACCAAAAATATAAAATAACTTTTTTTAATATGTCGTTACTTAATTCCCAAAGGATACTAAAAAGAGGGATTAATTAACTCTCTGATATATAAAAAATGTTTCTGATATATAAAAAAGTGTTCAACGTGTTATATTTGATTTTCCAAATTTTTTCTCCCCCTCCAAGATTTTATTTATCAATAACTACAACATACAATATATTGAACAACAATTAATTGAATATACAATTATAACATATCCTAGTATTACCCTTGAGAATTGTTTTTAGACATATAAGGGGAAATAATAAAAATGATTCGTAAAAAAATTGAAGTAATTGGGAGGAAACATTTTAATTAATTTTTGTTTTATATTCAATAGACAATTTAACAAGTATACAATTGGAACAAAGAGGATTGTTTCCCACCTAGTAATCATTAATATTTTATTGCAACAATGCGAAATTACTCGAGGTACAACCTGTCAAATTGATATACCATCTTTATCAAAACAGAAATTCGCCAGTCAATGAAAGAAAGAGAAGGAAGGTCAAGATAGGTGAGCATCGCCATAAATATAAAATAAACAAGATCGATAGTGTTTTGAATTTTTTAAAAGTCGCGTTCCAAAAAGAAGTCAAATTGCAGGTCACAATTAGATCGACTATTGATTGCCTTTGTTAACTTGAAAAACATATATTTGTTAGAGCTCCACTACTGCATATGATGAATTAAATTATAGACATATCTCCTACAGATGGTTCCGTATATTGTTCAAGGAATCACACGGAAATCATATTAATACATTTTTCACAACAACCATGATCTAATAAATAGTAATATTATTCAATATATAAAAAAAAGGCATACAAATATTTTTCAGTCAAGTGTTATCTATTGTATAACCAACATATTTATCACTTATTTTTTGGTTTTTAAAGGTTTTATGCAAAGTACTGTTAATTAGTTTGTTAGTAACTCTGTGTTCTTTTGAGATTTTATTTAAGAAAGTCCCTGAGGTTGGGCAAGTGAGGTTACCGTAAGTATAGGTTTATTTAATTTTAACCTCTAAACAACTAAAAGGGGTCTGTTAGGGTTTAGACAATTTTTTGAACATTTCATTCTCTAATGGACATATCTTTATATAAACAATTTTCTTCTAAAAAATAGTTCGTGTGCATATAATATATATATATATATATATATATACACACACACACACACACACACACACACACACACACACACGCGCGCGTAAATAACATAATACGTAAATCCTAAACGATTGGGCCAATTTTGATGAAATTTTTGTGAATATTCAAGCGGATTCGAGGATGGTTCAGATACACAATTCAATCCGATAGGTAATGTTTTTTAATTAGCTAAATTAATTTATGTTCTGAAACCTCAAGTTTTTGATTTACAGTGCATCCGACAGGCAGCCCTGCGATCAAAATTATTGGAGATAAGAAGTTTAAATCGTTGTGTATTTATTACAGAAAAATGCTACGACTTGAGTTAATTCTTTCTTGCTACTAAAAAAAACTGTTTTAAGTTTATACTTGTCACATTTAAGCAACGGATATGCTCATAGGCAATTAGTAGGGCAAGTTGTGATAACTGAACCATCACTTCAAATATTTTAATGATTTTTTTAACATATATTTTCATCGCACTGTGCTCACTACGTACGCTGATGACACATGTGTGTTATCAGCGAATAAGGATCCATTTGTTGCATCCCAATCTCTTCAATCCCATATCTCAAACCTTCAAGAATGGTGTCAAAATTGAAGAATTAAAATAAATCCTAACAAATCCCATCAAATTACCTTCACCCTTCGTCGTAAACCTACGAATTCCTGCCCTACTGTATCCTTTAATGATATTCCACTGAACCCTGTCGAACAGATACGTTACCTAGGACTCCATCTGGACAAACGTCTAAGTAGGAATCCTCATAGAAGACTGAAAAGACAAGAAACTGCTCGACGTTTTCGGTTACTTCAACACTTACTGGACAGACGCTCTAAGCTCCCAATTAGTTACAAAAGACTCATTTACATGATAGTTATCAGACCTATTTGGACATACGGAGTTGAGCTTTGGGGCTCTACTAAACCATCCAATTCATCTCGTATCCAATCCTTACAATCCAAAATCCTTCGTAAAATCCTCAATGCTCCTTATTATGTCAAAAACAAACTCATCCATCATGATCTTGATATCCCATATGTTACTGATTTGGCCCAAACTAGATACCTATCCTTCCATGACAAGCTCCATACACACTTGAATCCGCTAGTCTCTCAACTTGCTTCCCATACTATTCCTGATAACCCTCCGAGGCGTCCGAAAAGAAGATGGCCTCGAGACCATCTACTATAGAACTTTATTGGAGTGCTACCGATGGGTAGTTCCTCCACAGGTGTTTTTCATGTCATAATGAACATATCAGCAGATTTACTTCTTATAATAACATTATAGTTGTAAATGTCAATAAATTAAATTTAAAAAAAATATATATATTTTCATCAATACAGTCCACATTATTAAAAATTGTTATAATCATCGGATTTGAATGTTTGAACAGGACAACGTCTGTCAGGTCAGATAGTATATGTATAATTAAATAATCTCCAACACTAAATCACTTTTTTAAAAGAAACTTTATTGAATAATGACAATGCCAAAGTAACTGGCCTACTCGCTAACTAAAGATAATGATAATGCTCATACTCCACATCTATTAGAGGAGAGGGAATATATAGGAATGATATTATCTATATAACTTAGATTCTAAGGACACCTGCAAGCTGACCCCTTATTCTAGGAAAGACGCCTGAAGTTATCCTTTTACTCTTCCCGGGGCAAGATTCTGCAATACTCCTGGATTGCTATTTTTACAATATTTTGACCCAGGGTGGGTACTGTACTTCATAAGTACTTACAACTGGTACATTAGATACAATCATTTCAGGTGCTGTGGGAGCAATAAAAATAATAAACACAAATACAAAGTACTATAAAGTTTACACTGATTAAGCTATAAAACCATTCATTAGAAATAAAAGGAATATAATAAGTTTAAATAAAGGTGGGTAAGGAAATATTGACATTTTGCATTGGCTCTAACTTGAAAGATTTATACAAAGGCTTAAATTTAACATATAAATTATGGATATAAGTTATATTAAAATTAAAAATACAATCCTTATTACTAACAGTAACAAGTGCAACTTGTGGTAAAAATATAGATTCGTTGGGACAATCGTCAAGTTTAGAAATGTTATAAGTAATATACATTTTTAGAAAATCATTAAAAATAATATTAGTAGTAGAATTTACGAAAGTACAATAAGTAAAACTAGAATTATTAATAATATTCAGAATACATTTATTTGATGTTTCTTTTATATTTTCACAATAATATTCATTATGGAACATGCAATCTGCATAAAGTAATTGTTATTTTTCTTTATAACTAGTTGTTGGTCTAATTCTAATTCTTTAAAAGTATTGTTACGGGCTACTGGGTGTAAAATGGACTAAACTATTACTTAATTCAAGAATCTAATATTTATTAACAAATTAACAAGAATACAATGAGATTATTTAAAACAGTTAAATTATTAAACTAATATCAATATACAATAATAATATTCTACTAAATGTTATCTAATTTCTAAGATAATATACAAATAATATAAGATATTGTTTATACTAAGTAACTAAACTATTTATATAAATTTGTACAAATACAATAATATTACACTATAGTTTACAATTACAAATTAACACTTACAGTTCGCTAACTAAAGTCCACCGACCGTAAGACTCTTCAAAAATATGACTAACTGCCACACAGTTTATTACACTTATTACACGGCCACTAATTGTCACTGTTGCTCACTAAGCACTTTTTACAGACTAATACTAATACTAACTAACTCACACACTGCCACTGACTTATTACTCACTCGTCTTATTACTGCCGCCCCAGAACAGCTGTCCTTTTTATATAGGCAAGGCCGGTCGGGGTGGGGATTTCTCGGAAGAAGGCCCAGAACCGCCTAGACCGACCCACAAGGATCTACGCCATTCTATAATCCCTTCCACTTAATCCCATTGTTTGTCTTATCCTCCCAGCCGGTCCGACTTCCTGCTCTGACCGTAACACTGCCCCCTCCTTAAAAGTGCTCTGCCCCAGAGCATAGTCCGGAGAAATCGGGCGGTTATGAGCTTCCCTCGATGGAGACGCATTTCCTTTCCAGGGGTTGAACGTGCACACCAATATGGCGACTCCAGAGTTGGCGAATATCTGTTCAAGCATGTTCCTGACAACCTTCCACTCCAGGCCGTCATATCCACAGCCCAACTTAGGGATCGCGAGCTTGGTGACACGCAGTCTCAGAAGCTTACTCCGCAGGTCGTCGAGGCTTCGCCGCAGTGCGTCATATGTGGGCTTCTGATCAGTAGCACACTTGGTAACTAAGTAGAACAGGTGTCGTCCTTCGTGCGTATGGTGGAGTGCTTTCCCGACGCGTGGTCCTTGGCGTTCCAGTTCCTCAGTTCCAGCAAACTTCTTCCTGAAGACCGTTGCAATCCCTCGGGAAGTCCTCAGATCTTCGGCTACACAATGGGCCAGAGAATAGTCCGCGGGTAACGAGAAGATATCTCTGTATACTGTCTGAGTTACTCCACGGAAACCTTGTACCTTAGGTTGTGCAACTGATACCTTACTGGTCTCCACGTTGTTGAGGTTCCTGACTTGCTGGTCTTCTGTCGGGCCATGGTCTCCTTTGTATGGGGCCAGTCTATTAAAATGGACTACCCTGGGTTTTCCTTTTGGCTGCTTCCTGATTCTATAGATGACGTCGTTTATCCTATTGATGATCTCAAACGGGCCATCCCAGGAGTTCTGAAGTTTAGGTGAGTAGCCTCGCCTCCTTCGAGGGTCATGTAGCCAGACCAAATCTCCAGGTTGGAAGCCACCTTTCTCTGCCCTGATGTCGTAACGCTCCTTCATTCTGTCACTGGCTCCCTGGATGTTTGCACGAACCTTCTCGTGGATATTATCCATCCGCTTCCGTAGATTCGTGACGTATTCCTCTCCGTTAACTTCCTCATTAGGCTTGAACCCGAATTTTAGATCACAAGGCAAACGAAGTTCTCGGCCGAACACCACATTTGCGGGGGTCTGCCCCGTTGCTTCATGGACTGAACTCCGGTAGGCTAACAAGAACAAGTGAAGATACTGGTCCCAGTCTCGCTGATGCTCGGAGACCACTTTAGACAAATATCGACCCATTGTCCTGTTCATGCGCTCCACCATGCCATCCGATTGAGGGTGAAGAGGTGTTGTCCTGGTCTTCCGTATCCCCAGTGCTTCGCACATTCCGGAGAAGACTGCAGACTCAAAGTTTCTTCCCTGGTCAGCATGGAGTTCCATGGGTACTCCAAACCGGCTGACGAGCTGCTTCACAAGTACGTCTGCAACCGTGACTGCCTCTTGATTCGGAAGGGCATAAGCTTCCACCCACTTAGAAAAATAGTCCATGGCCACGAGAATATAGCGGTTACCTTCGTCCGTGACAGGGAAAGGGCCAGCGATGTCGATCGCTATCCTCTCGAACGGTGCTCCCACGTTGTACTTCTTCATAGGGGCCCTCTTTCTTCTTGTTGGTCCGTTAGAAGCCGCACAAGTCGCACAACGCCTGCACCAGTCCAACACATCGTCCTTAAGGTTTGCCCAGTAAAAGCGTTCACGAACTTTTTCCAATGTACGGTGAACTCCGAGATGGCCGCCAGTTACACCGTCATGTAGTTCCCTAAGCACTTCAGGCACTTTATTCCTTGGAACGATGAGCTGTAGCCTACGCTGATCTCCTTCCGCGTTCTCCAATGCCCGTTTCAGCAGCCCGTTGTCCACTAAAATGGAGTTCCATTGGGCCCAGTACGTTTTTACATTCTTCGACATTGGAGCAACATCCTGCCAGGCCGGTCTTCCTCGCCCCGATATTTTCCATTCCTTTATTTGTTTTAAGTCCGGGTCCTCGTCCTGTTCCTTTGACACCTCTGCATCTTGCCAACTGTCGATGACAACTGTAGTCCTCAATACCGCTGCCTGCTTCTCTTCTTGTCGAGAACAATGCTTGCAGCCCTCATCACAAGGTCTTCTTGACAGCGCATCCGCATTTCTGTGACATGTCCCAGAACGATGAGCAGATTCAAAGTCATACTCTTGAAGGCGCTCGATCCACCTCGCCACTTGTCCCTCTGGTGACTTAAATCTCAGCAGCCACATTAGAGCCGCGTGGTCTGTTCTCAGGAGGAACCTTCGTCCGTATAGGTATTTATGAAAATGCTCTATTGACTTTACTACTGCCAGAAGCTCTTTCCTTGTGACACAGTAGTTGCGTTCCGGAGCTGAGAGTGCTTTGCTGAAATATCCAATGACCCTTTCTTCTCCATCTTGGATCTGAGAGAGGACGCTTCCAATAGCGATGTTGCTGGCATCTGTGTCTAGAATGAACTTGCCCTCAGGACGTGGATAGCTCAGAATAGGCGCACTACTCAATTTGCTCTTCAGCTCCTCGAAGGATGCTTGACACTCGTGATCCCAATGGAAAGTCCTTTTCTCCTCGGTAAGCCTGGTAAGCGGTTTTGCGATGTTAGCAAAACCTTTCACGTACCTCCGGTAATAGGTGCAGAGCCCGAGAAAACTTCTCACCTGGTGCTTATCTCGAGGTACCGGCCAGTCGGTGATCGCTGCTACCTTCTCTGGGTCGACAGCAACTCCGTTGTCTGACACAATATGCCCCAGGTAGTTGACTTGCCTTCGGAAGAGATTACACTTCTTCGGGTTCAACTTAAGGTTCGCTGCACGCAGTCGTTCGAAGACCTTCTCCAGATTCTTCAGATGGTGAGCGAAGGACTTTCCTAGCACAATGATGTCATCTAGGTACACCAGGCATACCTCCCAAGAGAGACCTCTTAACACATTTTCCATCAGCCTCTCGAATGTGGCAGGAGCATTGCAAAGCCCGAACGGCATTACTGTAAACTGCCAGAGCCCAGTGCCAATTGAAAACGCCGTCTTCTCTTTATCCTCAGGTGCCAATCCAACCTGCCAATATCCACTGCGGAGATCCAAAGTAGAGAAAAGTTTACACCCCTCTAGGGTGTCCAGCGTATCGTCAATCCTGGGAAGCGGATAGCTGTCCTTCTTGGTGACATTGTTCAGAAGACGGTAGTCTACGCAGAACCTCGTTGTGCCGTCTTTCTTCTTCACCAATACAACAGGAGACATCCAGGGGCTACTCGAAGGCTCAATGACACTGTCAGCCGCCATCTCCTTTATGATCTCCTCGGCGTCCTCCCGTTTGGCTAACGGCAGCCTCCGCGGAACCTGTCGGATGGGCTTTGCATCCCCAGTGTCAATCTTGTGCTGGACGATATCCGTTCTGCCCCGTGGTCCTGGTCCGATCTCGAAGACGTCATGCCATCGGATAATCATATTCTTCACTTCCTCGCTCTGTTCGGGCGAAAGGTCGCGACATGATTCGTCCAAAAATCCTTTAAGTTCCTCTGGGAGTCCTCGAAGCTCGGTGGGATGACGTTGCAGCTGACGAACCACTGAGGTAGCGGTGGTACACTCCCCGACTGGTGTTCCTTTCTTCAGCGTTACCGGGAAGCTGTTCAGGTTCATTAGCCTAATTGGAGTGGTACGTCTAACCTTGATGAGAGACCTAGCAACCAGTACGCCGCGTCCGATCTCCTGTTCTTCGTGCGTTCCGGGTTCCAGTAGTACACATTGACCATCCGGTAACTGTCCTTCGACCGTCCCATGGGTCAGGATTTGGCTCCGTGCAGGTAATGTGGTATCTTCTAGTAAGAGCACTCGTGCGTAGAGGTCCTTTCCCTGCCGAAGGATGACTTCCTCGTCTCCCAGCGTGATCACACCTCTTGCCATATCCAACTTAATCCCGTATTCGATCATCAAGTCCGTGCCTAATATGACATCTTCATCGATTTCTGCCACGAGAGCACGGTGCCTCAGATGTTGACCGCCAATGATGAAGGTGGCAACTGTCTCCCCGTAGATCTTGGCTGGCTGTCCCGTGGCAGTCCGTAATGTCCAAGTGGTTGGTAAGATCCTCTCATCGGGAACTATCTTCGAGTTCAAAATTGTCATGGTTGCGCCAGTATCCACTAGAAGACTTCGCAGCTGTCCGTTCACCATTCCATCAACGTAGAAGCTGTTCGTTCCGCTTCCTATTGACGCAACTCTGATGGTCTTCCTGGGGCCTTTGACGTTACGGGTTGACAGTTGCCCCTTCCCATCAACCCTACTTAGTTTTCCTGTGGCTTTTCTTGCTTTTTCGATGGACACTTACTTCTAGGGTGTCCAAGTTGACCGCAGCTCCAACAGCGTATCTCCTTCTTACGGGTCCTGAGAGCCTCCAAAACTTTCGTCACAATTTCCTCGACGCTGGGGACCACATTTGGCTCCGCTTCTGCTGCTCGTACTCGCGCATGGCCCCGTACAGACTGCCTAACAGCCTCGAACTCCATAGCCTGGGATAATGCGTCTCCCAAAGTTTTCGGCCTGGCGAGCTTCACTGCTTGCTGTGTCTCTGGGTCCCGAAGTCCATCCAGGAATTTGTCGACAGCCAAGCTTTCGTAGACATCGTCGGTGACCGATGGGTAGGCGTTCCTCACCAACCGGGCAATATCCGCTTCAAATTCCTGCAAAGTCTCGTTGGTCTTCTGGACCCTGCTTCTCAGCTGTGAGCGATACAGCTGGTCCATGTGGCGGTGGCCGAAACGCATCTCCAGTCTTCTGATCAGCTCCCCGTAGTTGGACCGCTCCGACATGGGTATTCCCTGCAGAACTCCCAAGGCGTCTCCACGCAAGGCCAGGCACAACGCTGAAGCTTGGGTCTCCTGTGACCACCCGTGGATCGAAGCCGCTGTCTCGAAGAGAGTCATGTAGTCCTCCCACGGCGTCTTTCCGTCGAATACTGGAATGGTGTTGTGAGCTGGTGGCGTCCCATTATTGGCGGGCAGAATGGTTTTATGAAGACTGACCTCGGGGGAACGGTCGGTGTCGTTCATCGGTGGGTTGCTCATACGTCCCTCTAGAGCTTCTACTCTTTGCCTAAGTTTGCTTTCAATTGAATTCAATTTTTCTCCTAACCTAGATTCTACATCAGCTACTTTATTATCTACATTGGCTAACTTATTCTCAACACTTTCCATTAACTTAGTCTCTAATGTACCTAATTTAGACTCTAGTTTATTTTCTACATTGCTTAACTCATTTTGTAAATTACCTAGCTTATTTTCTACATTGCTTAACTCATTTTGTAAATTACCTAGCTTATTATCTACATTGCTTAAAGTTGCAGACAACTTGCTTAAATCGGTTTCAAACAGAGCGTCATCTGGATTCTCCCCTAACTCTACAAAAAATTGACGCAAGCGATGTTGCAGTACACTTTTATTTCCGGAAGAATCCAGATCACGTTCTTCTAATTCCCGTTTTAAATCCGCAACTTTTAAATCCATCAATTTAAGACTTTGAGAAGCCATTTTTCATACAGTAGCCCAATAATTACAAAATACAAGACAAAATAATAACAATTACACAAAATCCCACTTCTGACACCAATTTGTTACGGGCTACTGGGTGTAAAATGGACTAAACTATTACTTAATTCAAGAATCTAATATTTATTAACAAATTAACAAGAATACAATGAGATTATTTAAAACAGTTAAATTATTAAACTAATATCAATATACAATAATAATATTCTACTAAATGTTATCTAATTTCTAAGATAATATACAAATAATATAAGATATTGTTTATACTAAGTAACTAAACTATTTATATAAATTTGTACAAATACAATAATATTACACTATAGTTTACAATTACAAATTAACACTTACAGTTCGCTAACTAAAGTCCACCGACCGTAAGACTCTTCAAAAATATGACTAACTGCCACACAGTTTATTACACTTATTACACGGCCACTAATTGTCACTGTTGCTCACTAAGCACTTTTTACAGACTAATACTAATACTAACTAACTCACACACTGCCACTGACTTATTACTCACTCGTCTTATTACTGCCGCCCCAGAACAGCTGTCCTTTTTATATAGGCAAGGCCGGTCGGGGTGGGGATTTCTCGGAAGAAGGCCCAGAACCGCCTAGACCGACCCACAAGGATCTACGCCATTCTATAATCCCTTCCACTTAATCCCATTGTTTGTCTTATCCTCCCAGCCGGTCCGACTTCCTGCTCTGACCGTAACAGTATTGTTAATGTACATTGGTACTGGAATTATTAAAAATCCATCATAAGATTTCTCATGAGTAGGCAAACGTATAAACGCATGGGATGTAGAATTATAATAGGAACAATAAATTTTAGAAATTTCCCATATAATTTCAATGTTTCTAGAAATTAAAG
This sequence comes from Troilus luridus, assembly GCA_964056705.1. Lineage (NCBI taxonomy): Eukaryota > Metazoa > Arthropoda > Insecta > Hemiptera > Pentatomidae > Troilus > Troilus luridus. The sequence goes on along the minus strand of OZ057412.1, from coordinate 96,916,760 downwards.
TAACATTAGAGGGGATGTTGTTTATAACATCAATCATTAAATTGGAATGAATTATTCCTGATTTTCAGAATTCCATTGAAAGCAATAGTGCATTTAATTTTTGTTCTAATAACTGTGTATGCAAATAAAAATAGTAAGCTTTGTCTTCTCTATTTAGTTCATTAATAGAATCTTGAATCTTGTTATTAATAATTTTTTTTTCGTTAATATTATTTTGAATTGTGTTACTCAATGTCTTTTGAATCATGTCGTCGTAGTATGCTTTATTGTCGGCATCCATGTTCCCTGTTAGCCATGATATAGCTGAACCGAGTCCATTTATTAATCCTCTTTTTGTTCTAAGGTTATTTTTTGGATGTTATTTTAAAATTCTTAATTGATTTTCTACAGTTTCTACGGTATTTAATAAAATATCATAAATATCATTTTCATTAAATTGTTTTAGTAATGTGTAAAGATAATTAACTTCTTTTGAAAGTAAGTCTGTCCTGTAATAATGTTATGTTTCATAAAAAGTATCAATCATTTTAATGTTATTTACCGTATAATGAAGAATACCTGGGGATTGTGTCAAGTCTTGTATTTTTAACAAATTACATTGTATGAAGAGTAGTTGAAGAATGACTAGGTTCTTCATCTGAAACACGAAAATAAGATTTCTTCTTTTTATTAGGACGTTTTATATTATTGACATGTTGATTGTTAATTTTTAATTTGTTATATAGATTTTTATTTTTACTTTTAACTTTAGGAGTTTTTACATAAATAGTGTCTTCGTTCAATTCTGGTGGTTCTTCTCTATTTACATTAAGTCTATCTGTTCGTTTTTCCTTTTCATTAGTTATTTTATCATATACCATTTTTTGTAATTTATTTAAGTGAGTTAAATAATCATGTATGTCTTCGGTTTCAAAATTATTTTGAAATTTTTCAAATGTAATTTCATGCGGTGTTAGTTTAAGATTTTGATTTAGCGAATTATTGTAAGCAATTACACTTGTTTGTACAGTCCTATCAAATTGTTTATTTGAATTAACGCTAAGTCTTAAGATTTCAGTTAATGTGGTATGACATTTATTAAGTATTCCGAGTGAGTTGGAATGATTAGTACTTGTATAATGAATGTCTATTTGTAGTGATTTACAAAATTGTTTGATCAACACGTTGTCGAATTATTTTCCTTGATCGCAAATTATTCGTTCAGGTGGATGATATAGCATGCAGTATGTTTCTAAAGATTGACAAATTGTCATTGCATTTTTAGAATTAATAATTTGTGCATAGAAACGTTTTGAAAAGGGTATCTATGCTTGTAAATTTAAGTCTATCATTATTTCTTGAAAAGGCCTTTCAGGTGTGTTAGTTAGTTGAAATTTAGCTTTAATAGGTCTTCTATCATATTTACTTGTTGTACAAATATCGCACTGGTTTATAAGTTCAGTTATTTTGTCTTTCATATTTGGAAAATATATTTCTCTTTTTAGATGTTCGTAAGTTTCTAATATTCCAAGATAGTAAGCTTTTCAAAGAATTACCACTTAGGAAAGATAATGTCATATGATTTCTAGTTGTTCGTGTAAGTCAGTCTACCTTCTTGTAACAGCTGTTCTATGAAAGTATCATATTTTGCTGATGAATGGTTGTTGACTCCGTAATCATATTCTCTATTGCATTAAGTTCATTTCTTCTCGATAATGTGTCCGCTACATAATTTATTTTTCCTTCGATGTGCTTAATAGTGTTACGGTCAGAGCGGAAAGCAGGACCGGCTTCTGATCTGCCTAGAGCGGATTAGGCAAACAATGGGATTAAGCGGAAGGGATTATAGAATGGCGTAGAACCTTCTAGATCGGTCTAGGTGGTCCTCGTCCGTGTTCCGAGTAATGCCCCACCACGACCTACCTTGCCTATATAAAAAGGACAGCGTTTTCGGCCGCGGGAGTAGTAATAAGACGAGTCAGTAGTAAGCCAGTGAGTAGCAGTTGTTAACTAGTGGCAGTGTGTGTGAGTTAGTTAGTGTTAGTATCAGTCTGTATTAAGTGCTTAGTGAGCAACAGTGACAATTAGTGACCGTGTAATAAGTGTAATAAACTGTGTGGCAGTTTGTCATATTTGGAGAGTCTTACGGTCGGTGGACTTTAGTTAGCGAACTGTAAGTGTTAATTTGTAATTGTAAACTATAGTGTAATATTGGATTGGCACCTGAAGATAAAGAGAAAACGGCGTTTTCTCTTTATCTTCAGGTGCCAATCCAACCTGCCAATATCCACTGCGGAGATCCAAGGTAGAGAAGAGTTTACACCCCTCCAGGGTGTCCAGCGTATCGTCAATCCTGGGAAGCGGATAACTGTCCTTCTTAGTGACGTTGTTCAGAAGACGGTAGTCTACGCAGAACCTCGTTGTGCCGTCTTTCTTCTTCTTGGTGTCAGAAGTGGGATATCAGAAGGCGGTAGTAATACAGACTGATACTAACACTAACTAACTCACACACACTGCCACTAGTTAACAACTGCTACTCACTGGCTTACTACTGACTCGTCTTATTACTACTCCCGCGGCCGAAAACGCTGTCCTTTTTATATAGGCAAGGTAGGTCGTGGTGGGGCATTACTCGGAACACGGACGAGGACCACCTAGACCGATCTAGAAGGTTCTACGCCATTCTATAATCCCTTCCGCTTAATCCCATTGTTTGCCTAATCCGCTCTAGGCAGATCAGAAGCCGGTCCTGCTTTCCGCTCTGACCGTAACACTGCCCCCTCCTTAAAAGTGCTCTGCCCCAGAGCATAGTCCGGAGAAATCGGGCGGTCATGAGCTTCCCTCGATGGAGACGCATTTCCTTTCCAGGGGTTGAACGTGCACACCAATATGGCGACTCCAGAGTTGGCGAATATCTGTTCAAGCATGTTCCTGACAACCTTCCACTCCAGGCCGTCATATCCACAGCCCAACTTAGGGATCGCGAGCTTGGTGACACGCAGTCTCAGAAGCTTACTCCGCAGGTCGTCGAGGCTTCGCCGCAGTGCGTCATATGTGGGCCTCTGATCAGTAGCACACTTGGTAACTAAGTAGAACAGGTGTCGTCCTTCGTGCGTATGGTGGAGTGCTTTCCCGACGCGTGGTCCTTGGCGTTCCAGTTCCTCAGTTCCAGCAAACTTCTTCCTGAAGACGGTTGCAATCCCTCGGGAAGTCCTCAGATCTTCGGCTACACAATGGGCCAGAGAATAGTCCGCGGGTAACGAGAAGATATCTCTGTATACTGCCTGAGTTACTCCACGGGAACCTTGTACCTTAGGTTGTGCAACTGATACCTTACTGGCCTCCACGTTGTTGAGGTACCTGACTTGCTGGTCTTTTGTCGGGCCATGGTCTCCTTTGTATGGGGCCAGTCTATTAAAATGGACTACCCTGGGTTTTCCTTTTGGCTGCTTTCTGATCCTATAGATGACGTCGTTTATCCTATTGATGATCTCAAACGGGCCATCCCAGGAGTTCTGGAGTTTAGGTGAGTAGCCTCGCCTTCTTCGAGGATCATGTAGCCAGACCAAATCTCCAGGTTGGAATCCACCTTTCTCTGCCCTGATGTCGTAACGCTCCTTCATTCTGTCACTGGCTCCCTGGATGTTTGCACGAACCTTCTCGTGGATATTATCCATCCGCTTCCGTAGATTCGTGACGTATTCCTCTCCGTTAACTTCCTCGTCTGGCTTGAACCCGAATTTCAGATCACAAGGCAAACGAAGTTCTCGGCCGAAGACCACATTTGCGGGGGTCTGCCCCGTTGCTTCATGGACTGAACTCCGGTAGGCTAACAAGAACAAGTGAAGATACTGGTCCCAGTCTCGCTGATGCTCGGAGACCACTTTAGACAAATATCGACCCATTGTCCTGTTCATGCGCTCCACCATGCCATCCGATTGAGGGTGAAGAGGTGTCGTCCTGGTTTTCCGTATTCCCAGTGCTTCGCACATCCCGGAGAAGACTGCAGACTCAAAGTTTCTTCCCTGGTCAGCGTGAAGTTCCATGGGTACTCCAAACCGGCTGACGAGCTGCTTCACAAGTACGTCTGCAACCGTGACTGCCTCTTGATTCGGAAGGGCATACGCTTCCACCCACTTAGAAAAATAGTCCATGGCCACGAGAATATATCGGTTACCTTCGTCCGTCACAGGGAAAGGGCCAGCGATGTCGATCGCTATCCTCTCGAACGGTGCTCCCACGTTGTACTTCTTCATAGGGGCCCTCTTTCTTCTTGTTGGTCCGTTAGAAGCCGCACAAGTCGCACAACGCCTGCACCAGTCCAACACATCGTCCTTAAGGTTTGCCCAGTAAAAGCGTTCACGAACTTTTTCCAATGTCCGGTGAACTCCAAGATGGCCGCCAGTTACACCGTCATGTAGTTCCCTAAGCACTTCGGGCACTTTATTCCTTGGAACGATGAGCTGTAGCCTACGCTGATCTCCTTCCGCGTTCTCCAATGCCCGTTTCAGCAGCCCGTTGTCCGCTACAATGGAGTTCCATTGGGCCCAGTAAGTTTTTACATTCTTCGACATTGGAGCCACATCCTGCCAGGTCGGTCTTCCTCGCCCCGATATCTTCCATTCCTTTATTTGTTTCAAGTCCGGGTCCTCGTCTTGCGCCTTTGACACCTCTGCGTCCTGCCAACTGTCGATAACAACCGTTGTCCTCAATACTGTTGCCTGCTTCTCTTCTTGTCGGGAACAATGCCTGCATTCTTCATCTTCACATGGTCTTCTTGACAGCGCATCCGCATTCCTGTGGCTCGTTCCAGAACGATGAGCAGATTCAAAATCGTACTCTTGAAGGCGCTCGATCCACCTCGCCACTTGTCCCTCCGGTGACTTGAATCGCAGCAGCCACATTAGAGCCGCGTGGTCCGTTCTCAGCAGGAACCTTCTTCCGTATAGATATTTATGGAAGTGCTCTATGGATTTTACTACTGCCAGAAGCTCTTTCCTTGTGACACAGTAGTTGCGCTCCGGAGCTGAGAGTGCCTTGCTGAAATATCCAATCACCCTTTCTTCTCCGTCTTGGAGCTGAGATAGGACACTTCCAATGGCGATGTTGCTGGCATCTGTGTCGAGTATGAACTTGCCCTCGGGACGTGGATAGCTTAGAATAGGAGCACTACTCAATTTTCTCTTCAGCTCCTCAAAGGAAGCCTGACACTCGTGATCCCAATGGAAAGTCCTTTTCTCCTCGGTAAGCCTAGTAAGAGGTTTTGCGATGTTAGCAAATCCTTTCACGTACCTCCGGTAATAGGTGCAGAGCCCGAGAAAACTTCTCACCTGGTGCTTATCTCGAGGTACTGGCCAGTTGGTGATCGCTGCTATCTTCTCTGGGTCAACAGCAACTCCGTTGTCTGACACAATATGCCCCAGGTAGTTGACTTGCCTTCGGAAGAGATTACACTTCTTCGGGTTCAACTTAAGGTTCGCTGCACGCAGTCGTTCGAAGACCTTCTCCAGGTTCTTCAGATGGTGATCGAAGGATTTTCCCAGCACAATGATGTCATCTAGGTACACCAGGCATACCTCCCAAGAGAGACCTCTTAACACATTTTCCATCAGCCTCTCGAATGTGGCAGGAGCATTGCAAAGCCCGAACGGCATTACTGTAAACTGCCAGAGCCCAGTGCCAATTGAAAACGCCGTTTTCTCTTTATCTTCAGGTGCCAATCCAACCTGCCAATATCCACTGCGGAGATCCAAGGTAGAGAAGAGTTTACACCCCTCCAGGGTGTCCAGCGTATCGTCAATCCTGGGAAGCGGATAACTGTCCTTCTTAGTGACGTTGTTCAGAAGACGGTAGTCTACGCAGAACCTCGTTGTGCCGTCTTTCTTCTTCACCAATACGACAGGAGACATCCAGGGGCTACTCGAAGGCTCAATGACACTGTCAGCCGCCATCTCCTTTATAATCTCCTCGGCGTCCTCCCGTTTGGCTAACGGCAGCCTCCGCGGAACCTGTCGGATGGGCTTCGCATCCCCAGTGTCAATCTTGTGCTGGACGATATCCGTTCTGCCCCGTGGTCCTGGTCCGATCTCGAAGACGTCATGCCATCGGATAATCATATTCTTCACTTCCTCGCTCTGTTCGGGCGAAAGGTCGCGACATGATTCGTCCAAAAATCCTTTAAGTTCCTCTGGGAGTCCTCGAAGCTCGGTGGGATGACGTTGCAGCTGACGAACCACTGAGGTAGCGGTGGTACACTCCCCGACTGGTGTTCCTTTCTTCAGCGTTACCGGGAAGCTGTTCAGGTTCATTAGCCGAATTGGAGTGGTGGGTCCGATCTTGATGAGAGACCTAGCAACCAGTACGCCTCGTCCAACCTCTTGTTCTTCGTCCCTTCCAGGTTCGAGTAGTGCACATTGACCCGCGGGTAGATGCCCTTCGACCGTCCCATGCGTCACGATTTGGCTCCGTGCTGGTAAAGCGGTGTCTTCTGGTAGCAGCACTCGAGCGCAGAAGTCCTTTTCCTGCCGAAGTATGACTTCCTCGTCTCCTAGCGTCATCACACCTCTCGACATATCCAGCTTGATCCCGTATGTGATCATAAAGTCCATACCCAGTATGACGTCCTCATCTATATCTGCCACGAGAGCGAGGTGCTTCAGATGTTGGCCCCCGATGTGGAAGGTGGCATCTGTCTCCCCGTAGACCTTGGCTGGCTGTCCCGTTGCAGTCCGTAATGCCCAAGTGGTCGGTATGATCTTCTCAGCTGGAAGTGTCTTCGAGTTCAAGATCGTCATGCTCGCTCCGGTATCCACTAGAAGACTTCGCAGCTGCCCGTTCACCATCCCATCAACGTAGAAACTGTTCCTTCTGCTTCCTATCGACGCAACTCTGATGGTCTTCCTGGGGGCTTTGACGTTACGGGTTGGACATTTGCTTCTAGGATGTCCAAGCTGGCCGCAGCCCCAACAGCGTATCTCCTTCTTATGGATCCTGAGAGCATCCAACACTTTCGTCACAATGTCTTCGATGCTAGGGACCACATTAGGTTCCGCTTCTGCTGCTCGAACTCGCGCATGGCCCCGTACAGACTGTCTAACAGCTTCAAACTCCATGGCCTGAGATAATGCGTCTCCCAACGTTTTCGGGCGGGCGAGCTTCACTGCTTGTTGTGTCTCTGGGTCCCGAAGTCCATCCAGGAATTTGTCGACAGCCAAACTCTCGTAGACATAGTCGGTGACCGATGGGTAGGCGTTCCTCACCAGCCGGGCAATATCCGCTTCAAATTCCTGCAGCGTCTCGTTGTCCTTCTGGACCCTGTTTCTTAGCTGTGAGCGATATAGCTGGTCCATGTGGCGGTGGCCGAAACGCATCTCCAGCCTTCTAATCAGCTTCCCGTAGTTAGACCGCTCCGACATGGGCATTCCCTGCAGCACTCTCAAGGCGTCTCCACGCAAGGCCAGGCACAACGCTGAAGCTTGGGTCTCCTGTGACCACCCGTGGATCGAAGCCGCTGTCTCGAAGAGAGTCATGTAGTCCTCCCACGGCGTCTTTCCGTCGAATACTGGAATGGTGTTGTGAGCTGGTGGCGTCCCATTATTGGTGGGCAGAATGGTTTTATGAAGACTGGCCTCGGGGAAACGGTCGGTGTTGTTCGTCGGTGGGTTGCTCATAAGTCCCTCTATAGCTTCCACTCTTTGCCTAAGTTTGCTTTCAATTGAATTTAATTTTTCTCCTAACCTAGATTCTACATCAGCTACTTTATTATCCACATTTTCCATTAACTTAGATTCTAATGTGCCTAACTTAGACTCTAATGTATCCATTAAATCATTTTTAACAGTGCTTAACTCATTACCTAGCTCATTTTTAACAGTGCTTAACTCATTACCTAGCTCATTTTTAACAGTGCTTAACTCATTACCTAGCTTATTTTCTACATTGCCTAATTCACTTTTAACACTGCTTAATTCATTACCTAGCTTATTTTCTACATTGCCTAATTCATTTTTAAAAGTTGCAGACAACTTGCTTAAATCAGTTTCAAACAGAACGTCCTCTGGATTTTCCCCTAACTCTACAAAAAATTGACGCAAGCGATGTTGCAGTACACTTTTATTTCCGGAAGAATCCAGATCACGTTCTTCTAATTCCCGTTTTAAATACGCAACTTTTAAATCCATCAATTTAAGACTTTGAGAAGCCATTTTTCAAACAGTAGCCCAATTATTACAAAATAATAACAATTACACAAAATATCCCACTTCTGACACCAATTTGTTACGGGCTACTGGGTGTAAAATGGACTAAACTATTACTTAATTCAAGAATCTAATATTTATTAACAAATTAACAAGAATACAATGAGATTATTAAAAACAACTAAATTATTAAACTAATATCAATTTACAATAACAATATTCTACTAAATGTTATCTATTTCTAAAATAATATACAAACAATATAAGATATTGGTAATACTAAATAACTAAACTATTTATATATAAATTAGTACAAATACAATAATATTACACTATAGTTTACAATTACAAATTAACACTTACAGTTCGCTAACTAAAGTCCACCGACCGTAAGACTCTCCAAATATGACAAACTGCCACACAGTTTATTACACTTATTACACGGTCACTAATTGTCACTGTTGCTCACTAAGCACTTAATACAGACTGATACTAACACTAACTAACTCACACACACTGCCACTAGTTAACAACTGCTACTCACTGGCTTACTACTGACTCGTCTTATTACTACTCCCGCGGCCGAAAACGCTGTCCTTTTTATATAGGCAAGGTAGGTCGTGGTGGGGCATTACTCGGAACACGGACGAGGACCACCTAGACCGATCTAGAAGGTTCTACGCCATTCTATAATCCCTTCCGCTTAATCCCATTGTTTGCCTAATCCGCTCTAGGCAGATCAGAAGCCGGTCCTGCTTTCCGCTCTGACCGTAACAATATCAAATTCAAATTGTTTCTACATTTTTTATTTATTTTTTTTCAGTACTCGTGAAGCGATTAATAAAATTGTTTTAAGTTGTTTAATACTTTTTAAAAGCTATAGTTTTATTATAACTACGTTTAACTAAAATTATTGTATTATAATACTTATTTCTATCATTTATAATGTAAGGAAGGAAATAGTTAGGGGTGCAGTCAAATTAAACATTAAATAAGTGTGTACTTATTTTATTTTGTGCCGACGTTTCTATTTATAATGTAGTTTTTTATTTATATAAGTAATTATTGATATTAGTTAATTCTTTATTCTATTTTTATACTTCAATTATTAATATTTTAGCTAATTTTAATTGTTATTTATTTCTATAATTTAGTATCATTAATTTTAATAGTAATTTTATTTAATCATGTTAGATCTAATTAATAACCGTAGTCCAATTCCTGTCGTTAGATTCATACAATATTCTTTCCGATGTTAAATACTTTAAAAAATTGTCTTAACCTTTCCGCGTAGATAATTGCGCACGTCCGCGGGCTTACTTCTAAAGAAAATCCGATGTGCTTTTACATTGTTTCCTGCATTTAATTTATTACTTTTTGAATTTTGCATATTTATTTTCTTTAGTCGTTTTATATTATTAGGATATTTATCTGTTTTCTTTTTAATAATATGGAATGGATCTGTTGTCGGTGGATTTAATTTAAGTATAGCTGACAAGTTGGGGATTTGCCGAATTGTCATTTCCACGTCTTTTTCATTGTTACGCTCTTTTGACATTTTTACTCCTTTATGACAATTTCTTTTTAATGATTCCAAGATAGATTTAGATATTTTTACGTTCCCTTTGATATTTTGATGATAATATCCAGATTTACCTGAGGACTGTCTTGTCGACATTTTATCAAGAGATATTGGGAAATTACTTATCGTTTCTATCATTTATGGGTCTGTTTTTAAACTATCATCGATAACCATATTTTCATTAGTCATCATATTTTTTAATTCTTTATTTTTATCACATTATTTTTTAATTCTTTAGTTTTAACACTTGTTACATTTTTAATTTCTTTATTTTCGTCGGCTTTATTATTGTCTATAGCATTTATTATTTCCTTATTGGCGTCGATCACTTTATTACTTATATTTCTTTATTATCATTAGTTTTATTATTATTTATAATATATTTTTTATTTAATTATTATCGAAGATTTTATCCATACTTTTTGGATTATTTATTTTATTATTATTGTTATATCCCCACGAGTTGCGCGCGCATGAGATGAGTTGTGATCATGTGTATATGTAACCATATATAATTTAATAAACCAGATATTGTGCCACATTGTGTTCTTAATATTATGAATACCTAAACGGCGACACAACAGAATTGGCGACGAGGATAAAAGAAGTCAAGTGAAGAAGAAAGAGGAAATAAATTAACATTATTCAATAGCCGAGAATACTGAAGGCCGCCATCGATACCAGTTAAAGGCAAGTTAACCTTTCTACTACAAAATGATAACAATTAATGAATACACACTCTATAAAAATAATATAAGAGATATTATTTTATAATAATAGAAATATTGAAAGTGATTAATTTATAGTCAACAGAAGGAATAATTTAAAATTGAAATGGATCCAACACAATTCCAACAACTCCTAACAGCATTTAACCAACAACAGGCTACACTAATCAAATCGGTACAAGCATTGTTGAAACCCCAAGTAACACCAGCACCAGCGGAGGCAACACAGATGATCTTGCCATCATTCGAATCATTCAATTCATCGAAGGAGACATTTAAAATATATAGGAAACGGTTTGAAAATTACCTCAAGATGAAAGGGGTAATAGATAATAAAATGCTCTGTACACAGATGTTTCTCAATTCAATAGGGACGGAATCTTACCAACTCATAACGTTACTGGTAGCTCCGAAAGGACCGGGCGAGATGGCTTACGAAGAGCTGGTCAAAATATTAGAAAAACATTTGTGCCCCAAACAAAACACACTGGTAGCTCAACATCGATTCCTGTCGCTATACCAAAAAGACGGTCAAAGGATATCGGAGTACATCACAGATTTACGCCGGGGACTCACTGAATGTGCATTTAATTGTGCGGCAGCAGATTGCGGAAAAAGTGTTGCTGACTTATTTCTGCGAGCACAATTCATCAGGGGTATCCAAGACAACTCGATCAGAGAAAAACTCTTAGAAAACGACGGAGAAAATACAAACTTTGAGGAAATAAAAGACAAAGCTCTGGCACTCGAAGTATGTAAAATTGACAGTCGGGAAATTGCAAATCGCAGCCACGTAACATACTCCCCATGCGTGGAAGGAAGCGACATAAATAAAATTACACAGAAAAGAGATAACAAAACACCACGACAACGTTCATCGACCTGGAACACTAAAGGCAAGGCATCCTATAATAAAAACAAGACGCTGAACTACCAGCAGTTAGGAATCGAAAATCGCTGCCTACGATGCGGGCGAAGCAATCATGTGACAAGGGAATGCCTAATTGACCAATCAAAATTGAGATGCGACGATTGTAAGAAGGTAGGACACCTCGCGTCAGTATGCATCTCAAGTCGTTTGAAAAACCTTAGGCAGATCACAACACAGGACACTAATTGGACTGATTTGACTACCATTGACGAGCTAAATTCAATTAATAACGTAGTAGATATTCATCGGAACGAAACTATCCCGGGAAAATACTCTTGCGAAAAATATTTCGCAGAAATCAAAATAAACGGGACGCTACAACGATTCGAAGTTGACTCGCGGGCCGGATATACACTAATACCGGAATGTGAGTTTAAAAAACTAAAGACAGCGAAAACAAAAATAAGCAAAACGGAAGTTATCTTTAGGTCATATACACTAGGCATTATTAAGCCAATAGGAGTAGCCGAAGTCAAAGTAGAATACAAAGGAAATATTATTCATCGTTCCGGACCAATTGGCACCGATATTAGGAAGGACATGGATTAGGCACCTAGGCATACGGCTTGAAGAAATAGATCTCAATCCACCAGTCAACTCAATTAAAATAGACCCCGAATACACAGACATTTTTCATGAATACGCCGAAATTTTTGAACCAAAAATCGGTTGCGTTCCAGGGTTTACATGCTCTCTCGAATTACGCGAAAAGGCGAAACCCGTCTTCATCAAAGAACGGCCGATACCGTATGCTCTTCTTGAGAAAGTAAATAGTGAACTCGATAACCTAGAGGAGGCGGGTATCATATCTAAAGTAGAGACAAGCGATTGGGGGTCACCCCTTGTCGTAATACCGAAGCCAGATGGAACGTTGCGATTATGCGTGGACTACAAGATAGCAGTAAACAAACAATTAAAATCGGCACATTACCCCATAAGGAAGATTGATGATATTCTAAATAACTTAAGGAACTCAAAATATTTCTGTAACCTTGACTTATACAAAGCATATTTACATATTAAAGTCTGCGACGAAAGCAAAATGATACAAACCATCTCAACACACCGAGGAACTTACCTAATGGAAAGATTGTCATTTGGAATCAAATCGGCGCCTAGCCTATTCAATAGGATTGTGGATCAAATATTGGCAGGTCTGGAAGGAGTTATGTCATACTTTGATGACATAATCATCCATGGGAAGACCATGGAAGAATGTAAAGAACGACTAATTGCCTGCCTAGCAAGACTAAAAAAGTATGACCTACACCTTAACAAAAACAAATGCGCATTTTTTCAAACCCAAGTACGTTACCTGGGTTACTGCGTTAGCCACAATACCATTTCAAAATGTCCAACCAAAGTAAATACGATAAAAAATATGGAGGAACCAAAAAACGCAGACGAGCTACACCGGTTTCTTGGGATGGTAACATATTATGGTAGATTTATACCTAACCTATCCAGCATCACATACCCACTCAGAAAATTACTACAGCAAGGAAATGAATGGAAATGGACAGAAAAATGCAAAAAATCCATAGAAAAACTTAAAGCGGAAATCGCAAGTGACAGGGTGCTCACCCCTTATGACCCATCCCTGCCGGTCACTTTGGCTTGCGATGCCAGCCCAACAGGCATTGCGGGGGTCCTGTCGCATGTGATGGGAAATGTGGAGCGTCCAATCACGTTTGTCTCGAGAGCATTGACGAAAACCGAAAGGAACTACTCGCAACTGGACAGAGAAGCGCTCGCCATCGTCTTCTGCATCTCAAAATTATCTATGTACCTGACAGGACGGCCATTCACACTGATAACGGATAATCAGCCCTTAACACGGATATTTCATCCGGATACAAAATTGCCTGCACTCACATCGGCAAGACTACTGCGATATGCCACATACCTTCAAGAATTTGATTACAAAGTATTACATCGAAAGGCTGAAAATCATGTCCACGTCGACTGCTTTTCACGTGCAGAATACATCACATCGGAAAACAGGAAAGAGAGGACTGGATGTATGATGAGTTTGGAAGCGGAAACAATGGAAGATCAAACCGTAAATCAGATATCGACGGAGATCGTGACAAGCACGAAAATCGCTGAAGAGACATTAAAAGACCCGATCCTAAAAACAATACTTCAAGACCTCATCTCCGGAAAACTGCGCGATCCAGAATATAGCACATCAAAAGGAATTATTTTCAAAAACGATCGCGTCTATATTCCAACAGCACTGAAAGAACCGGTTCTACAAGAGTTACACCACACGCATGTGGGGATGGTCAGAATGAAACAGCTCGCCAGACGACATTGTTTTTGGGTAAACATCGACAGGGACATTGAAGAGATCGTAAAAAATTGTAAGGAATGCGCTCTAGTTCAAAAAAGTCCGGCTAAGGTCCCCTTGCATCAATGGGATGAACCAAGAAACAACTTCGAACGCGTACACATCGATTACGCAGGACCACTGTTGAATCACCATTTCTTAGTGTTGGTTGATGCGAAATCAAAATGGGCCGAAGTCAAGATGACAAAAGACGCCCCAACAACAGCGGTAACCATAGAACTGCTAATGGATATTTTTAGTACACATGGGTTTCCAGAAATAATCGTCTCAGATAACGCGACAATATTCTGCAGTGAGCAGTTCAAGGAATTTTGCAAAAACAGTGGCATAATCCAGAAGTACATAGCACCCGGACATCCGGCGACAAATGGACTGGCGGAAAGATACGTCCAGACATTAAAATCAAAGTTACAACGCATGAACGGATCGGGGCTAATACGTCATAAATTAAGGGAAATATTATTTAGGTATCGAGCTACACCACTGCAGAACGGAAAAACACCGGCGGAGATGTATTTACAGAGAAACATAAGATGCCGACTAGATAGTTTTAAACCCCCAAGAACAAGGCTCAGTAAGACGGACGTTACAATCCCTTTACCGAAAGCCAGACAATTCGACATCGGAGAAACTGTAATGGCGAGATGGTACCAAAACAACAAGCCAACATGGAAAATTGGTAAAATTACACAGAAATTAGGCCGATTACACTACCAAGTAACGTTACAAGGGGGTTACAGCCTAAAACGACACGTAAATCAGTTGAGGAAGGGTGGCTTAGCAAATGAAGAACCGGACAAAACACCAACGGCAAATAAAGAAATAGAAGAACCAAAACAAACCGATTGGTCAACCCTGTTATGGTCGACTAACCCAGAGACAACGGAGTTGCCTGAGGCACAAGAGATACCACCTGAAGTACCACTCCGTCGCTCAACAAGACAGCGTGGTCCCCCGGACCGCCTAAATTTGTAAGGTCAAAAAAAAAAAAAAAAAATTATTACATTTGTTTAATGTATTTCATTAATTAATTCAAGTAAAGGAATTCTTTTTTTACTTCAAAAGTATTTAAAAAAAAAAATTTTGTTTAATATTTTCATTAATTAATTTCATGTCAAAGACATTTATTTCAAATGTAAATTGTCCAGCATCATCTTATGCGGGGGGGAGAGTGTTATATCCCCACGAGTTGCGCGCGCATGAGATGAGTTGTGATCATGTGTATATGTAACCATATATAATTTAATAAACCAGATATTGTGCCACATTGTGTTCTTAATATTATGAATACCTAAACGGCGACACAACAATTATCGTCGATTAAATATACTTCGTTTATTATTTGAATTAGCTTATGACAAGTTTTGTTATTTAGATGCTCATGTCTAATCACTTTTTTAATTTCTGATTTATTATTCATTAGGTGACGTTCGGGCGTTTTATTATAGTTAGTGTGATTAAATTTAAACACAGTATCGCCGATCACTATGGGATTATCCTTGCAATTTACTGAGATATTTAAATCATTCATCGTTTCATAACCTAAGAGAAAATCATATTTGTCGTTTACTGGATAAACTAGGAATTCTATTTTAGTCTTAATACCTCTCAACTTAGACAAACGTCTAACTTGGAACCCTCACACAAGACTGAAAAGACAAGAAACAGCTCGACGCTTCCGACTACTTCAACACATACTAGACAAACGCTCAAAGCTTCAAATCAATGACAAAAGACTTATTTATGTTACTGTTATAAGACCTATTTGGACTTACGGAATTGAACTATGGGGCTTCACCAAACCATCAAATTCCTCTCGTATTCAATCCTTGCAATCCAAAATTCTTCGCAAAATCCTAAACGCTCCTTATTTTGTCACAAATAAAACCGTCTATAATGACCTGAACGTTCCATATGTTACCGATTTAGCCCATTCCAGATACCTATCATTCCATAATAAACTCCAGGCCCATCCAAACCCACTAGTTTCCATTCTTGGTTCCAATTCCATCCCGGACAATCCTCCTATGCGTCTGAAGAGAAGATGGCCTCGAGACCTTCTATAATAGAAATGTAATTAGAGTGCTGCCAATGGTTAGTGCCTCTACACGTCCTTTCATGCATTTATTTATTCATACAGCCCTTGTAATAGATGTATATATTACAGTTGTACAATTCAATAAAATAATTTCAAAAAAAAAAAAAAATTCTTAATACCTAAAGAGCCTCGCATATTTAAATCTACTTTATATTGTCCATTGTCTATTCCTGTTGGATTAGAAATCGAGAATGGTTGTTTTATGACCTTTAAATTAAATTTCATAATTATTCTCGAGTGAACATAATTTTTAGATGCTCCTGTATCTATAAGCCATATTTTATGATTAAGGTCTTATGCTAGGTCATTTTGTAGTATCGTTTAAATTATAAATAGGTTTAAAATTATTATGAATATTACTATTGGAATTAAAATTAGTTTTAAAATTAGCATCTTTTTTAGTATTAGTTTTTAAATTTACATCTCCTCCTCGTACGTTTGGCCTAACGGAGGCGGATCGTTGCTGTGTAAGCCCTTGGATAAAAAATGATTAAACTGCGAAGTTAAACTATGTATTTCATCTTTAAGAGATTGATTTTCTTTTTTAAGTTGTGAGACATAAGATTGTTTCTTCAAATAATTAATTAAGAGCTTAACATCATTGAATTATTTGTCTTAATAAAGTTCTTCTGGTTCACCAGTTAATTTTGATAACGGTTGTATTAAAATAGACTTTTCTTTGGTAACTCTGTAAACATTATCTGATTGACAAAATTCTTCCGATAAATATTCTAAATTTGAAATATATTTCATTTATTTTTATGGATCTCCGTCATAAATTGGGACGATTTTAAAGTCACCAGCGTTGATTTTAATATTAGTATTCATATTGGAATTGTTTGTTTTATTTAGGCTGGTTGATTATTAATAATTCTTGACTTGAGTAAGATCTTAAGAGATCAGCAAATTCTTTTAAGTTTACGAGAGTTTGATGAACAAGTTCCACAGTGACAACTCGAAATAAGTTTGAAGAAATTCAGGAACAGTTACTAAAAAGCAAGTGTTTATACCTTAGTCTTCTGGTGAAAGAAGTTCCTAGATGAATTCTAGATTGAAGTTCTAATTCTGAAATCTTCTAAGAATAAGCCCTCAAGTCCCTATTTGGGCGCCAATTAAATTATCTCCAACACTAAATCACTTTTAAAAAAGATACTTTATTGAATAATGACAATGACATAGTAACTGGCCTAATCGCTAACCAAAGATAATGATAATGCTCTAACTCCACATCTATTAGAGGAGGGGGAATATATAGGAATGATTACTTAGATTCTAAGGACACCTGCAAGCTGATCGATCCCTTATTCTAGGAAAGACGGCTGAAGGTATCCTTTTTACTATATATGTATTCACTTAACTTCTAAATGGTTGGCGGGAGGGATTTAGTTGACATTTTTTGGGTGTGTTCAAGGGGTTTCGATTCACAATTCGATCCGATAGATCCTATTTTTTAAATTTATTTATTTATTTTTCTTTATTAAAAAATATATCTGTCATCAAAATGATTTGCGGTTTTCCTTTCTTGCTATTTTAATAAAAACAGTTTTAAGTTTTCATTTAACATACTTAAGCTTACAGAACACAGAAATAATCACACGTAGGTCAAGTATCTAATAATTCTTTTTTTACGTATATTTTCATCAAAACGGTCCAAATAATTATAATCTATTTAAATTGAAATTTTTTTTGACAGTTTTAACAACCAATCAAATTTCGTAAATTTGTGTCATATGAAACAATCTCACCCAATCATGTCAACATTACACTGACAATTGCATTCGGTGCAATTATCAATCATCATGACAACATGTGTTAACAGCAACGAATCTAATGCTAAGTTAAATTGTAATAATTGTACTTTCGCCAACTGTACCTTTGAAAAATAAATAAATGTTCGTTGAGTTATAACTTTTTTTTGTCAAAAAAGATTTCGCCGAATATCCCTCGGACATTGACAAATGCCTCATTATTTTATGACAAATTTCTCAAGTTCATTGCTTGGTAACAGTCCGAAGCCGAAGGCCACCAAGAAACGAGCTTTCGATTGTCATAAAATTATCTCGTCTATTATCAATGTCCTATCAATATTACAAAAAGAAGAAAACAAAAAGATATGAACGTTGCTCTTTTGTTTTCAAATCTCAAAAGATTAAGAGGGTTATTCTCAAAGTGGAGGCCAAGAAGTTTTTGAAAAATATAAATTATTTAAAGATTAATAACAAGAAACAAATAATTAAAAATACATGGTATATAGCCAAATAACGATGTACTAGTAGAAACCAATAGCCAATTCAACAATTCAAGGAAGTGTTTTATTTGAGACAAGCAGATATAAAAATCCGAAGAAGCCTTGAAAGTACATACAATGTGAATGGAAATAAAGGAATCCATTAAAATATGCAATGTTAATTGTAGTTGACCATGAAATACGTTGGCTAGCTTAATTATAATTAAAAAAGCATTTGTCCATCCACTTTGGTCCAAGCCATTTCCTGTTCTTTAGTTGTTTTTTTTTCTCTATTAAACAGAATATTTTTATAGGAAAAAAATGGAAAATTTTAAAAACCATGGAAAGAGGCTTGTATTCAGTTCTGTTGTTTTAGCAATCGTTTAAGAGTCTACTTTCATCAGTAATTACAAATTCAATTAAGTCCACTCTACTATGACTTAAAGTAAGAAACTTCACCATATTGTCCATATTGTCAAAACTAAACTTTTACATTTGGCACTAGTTCAATGAGCATTTATCTTGGTGCTTGTTCGCTTCTTCTAAAAACTACTATGTTATCGCATATCCAAGAATCTGTGAGGTCTGTGTTGCTAAACCTTCTCCTAGGTTCGATTGTCTTATGTCTAACATAGCTTCACCTTATCGCACTCCACCGTTGACACGAAATTCGGTGCTCATTCTATTGCCAGTGAGAACTCTACCTCGTGATTGGAACAGCGTCATTCTGATTAAATTAATCAATATCAAATTCTTTCAAGGCTGATGTTACCTGCTCTATCAATCTACCATATTGTAGGCTTGTTTAAAGCCAATGAAGAGCTAATTTACTGTAATGTTGTACTCGCAACATGCACAAATATATGTTTACTACAATAGCCTATGAAAGGAGTTAGGTTCCTTACAGTCTAACGGAGCTGATTAAGCAGAAATACATCATTTGTGTATCCTGAAAATCTCTAGTACTCAAAGCATTGAAAAAGAACAATACAGACGATTCGTATGACAGCATGCACACAGTTCCATCTTCTTTTTTTTCATACATGGACACTCCCCCGTTGTACAACAGTTCGATATTGTTTCTGTGAAGAAGAGAGAACGTACATAATTTAATCTTCATAATAATGAGGTATTTTAATTTCTTTTCACGAGTGCTACCATCAACATGTAAGTTCCCAAATGTCTTCTTGCACATACCCCCTTCAAGGGTTTAACATTATCTTATTTGAAAAAATTTTAAAACCCGAATTCCGACAGAATCCTGCTTGTGTAGTAGCTGATCTGCATGAAATCTGTCTCCTTATCTCCTCTTCTTATCACTCGTCTCATTTGAGTTATTTGTGTGTGAGTTATTTAATTGTTTTCTGTGTTGTTTTTATCTTGATAATTGTCTATTTAAATTTCTGTATTGTTTATTAAATTTAATTTTGTGTTTTTGTTTTATTCGTTTTGTTATTGCCTATCTAAAATGAAAAGAATAACACGTTATGAATACCCCTCTTTAAAAGAAGGAGTTGTGAAAAACTTCCAGAAGTTCGGAATAATTTCAATGATGAAGTTATGTGAAAAAGTCATCAAATGGATTTTAACAAGGAGAAATGGAGATGTTTTCATCGAAAACGCAGGTAAAACATTTATATATGAGGAGCATGGCTCGAGGGGTACAGAATCAGCATTTTTTTATTACATTTTTTATATTTTAAGTTCCATTAATATGAATGAAGAAGGTAGGTAGGTGTTATCAGTATCTAAATTATCAGTGTTCAGGATATGAACAATGGCAGGTATCAGTCCC
Organism: Troilus luridus; assembly: GCA_964056705.1. NCBI lineage: Eukaryota > Metazoa > Arthropoda > Insecta > Hemiptera > Pentatomidae > Troilus > Troilus luridus. The sequence continues at coordinate 96,896,869 of OZ057412.1, read as the reverse complement.
TGCAGACCAGCTGATACACAAGTACCATGGAAAGTAAGTGGTAATTTTCTTAATTTGAAGAATTTATAGAAAATTCTTTTGAGTTCAAGGAAAAAAATGATAACATACGTAGATCGAAAAATGTTTATTATTTGTTTTATTTACCATCGCATTTGTTAACAAGTCCGTGCCAATGAATATTCATGGATAGTAGTTATGATATTAAGTTAACAGCTAAAATATCACATTTATTCTGTGTAAATGTGATTAATATTATATTTTTCAGTATGAAGAACTTTGCCAAATATTAAGAAATTTTCTGCCATGGTATCAGTCATGGAAGCTCTAATTAAAACTGAGTACTATTGTTGGGCATGCTACTTAAATACTAGTCTAAATAAGATAAAAATAAATGAAAAGAAACCTAGGACCATTAATTAAATGAATTTGTAAAAACAAAATTGAGATAATAGAATAGTAAGACTATCATAGAAAATAGCACTTACAAGTTGCTTCTATATTTATGAAAGGCTTTATTTTCGACAGCTGTTGGTTCTTGGCTGGGGATGCTTTATTAACATCCTCACAATTACAACTACCTGAACATTAAAGTGACGCCTCACTTCAAACTGCCAACAAATAATGGCTGCCTTGTCAACTACTAGTGTTTTTATCTCATATTAAGATCCTGGGAAGTAGGATGATGGAAAATGAAACAAAGCCATTGTTTTCAAGACACTTTTTTTAGCTAACATAAATTGAAGAAATAAATTTTTTTTTCTCTTCTTATTGCTCATTTCTTTTCCTTTTAACGACAAGGAAGACAAATATCTCTGACAGTCTTGTGACAACAGAGATATTAATAAAGGAGTTAAAGCTGAAGACAACTTTCAGTTTTAGAGAGTGTCAGAGTGATCATGAAGTTGAAAAAAAATCATGGTGTAATGATAAATTATGAATTTTTTTTTCTTTATAGCAACTCTAAATATCATAAAGAAAAAAAAATTAAAATACTTTAGATGACACCAGTCAAAATTTTATTGCTAACATTTTTTGGAAGAGATACAACTTTGTGGATACTAATAGGACTAATAAAAAATAAAATAGGATTAATACAACATGAATTGAAGTAATCCCATTTTATAAATTAATTACATAATAAAATAAAAAGTCAATTATTTTTTCATAAATGTTCAAAGCATGTAAGGCGGTGATTTACATCAGAGCATTTTTCAGTGTAATACTATTGCAACTATAGTAATTTAAATACTCAACTTTTGAGAAGAAAATAACAGCATACATAAACTGATGAAACTTTTTTTTAACTAGAAATAATAATTTAAAGATTTTAACCAGGAATAATTATTAATATGTTCATATTCAGCTGTATTTTTAGTGATGTTAAGGAAAATGAACCTGGACCTAAGAATATTTGAAAAAAATTAACCAATAGAAATAAATTGAATCAATATTCATTTTTAGCACTGAAAAAAAAAATGAAGACATACATAATTAACTTACTCATCAATCCTTCCTATATTTAATAAATAGGATAATTAATGTTAACCGAAATCAAATATTAAAAATCTATATTTTTAAATTATAAATATAAAAAAAAATTAAATTATTATAATGAAGAGATTGATATCCCACTAAAACAACCATAATGTATTAATAGAAAATTTTTGATTATATAATCATAAAAAATAGATTGATTAATAGAAGATATGAACAGTCGAGCAGAGCGTTTAATCTTGATATAATAATAACAAATAATTTAGTTAACAATTAATCTTGAATAATTATTAGTTGACCCTATAAATATAGAAATACATTTTTTATATCATTATTGTTGTAAACCTTTATCCAATTGATTTAGCTCAAAATTTAAAAAAATACTTTTACTTTATAATTTAAATTACTTCTATTTTTGTATGTTGTTTATCCCAATATTTTCATTTTTATAAATATTTTATTTTATTCCAATTATTTCAGTTTAAAAATATGTTTGTATCTTCTACATTCTAGGACCTGCAATGTGGGTCGAGACATCAGTTTCTAATAGATAGCCTTCTCACTAGAAATTATTATTTGGCCCCCATTTTCCAAGAACTTTTCGTATATTAGTTGCACAGATCTAATATAAGAACTAACAATTATTTATACAAAACTACATATGTGGAATGAAAGAACAAAGTTTACATTGATTCCAACTATTTTAGCAGATGAGGAAATTATTGACCATAGATATCCTGGGTACTGTCAATAGAATTATATACCAATAAACAAAACTTATTTACTATCAAAACTTATTGTGTTGATGATTTGGCCTAATTTCTATGCCATCAGGGCTGAGAAAAGCAAAAGGCCATCAAAGATGTTGATAATATGATTCATGAAGATCATGTTTTATTATCTTCACAGATTTCATTTCCCTCTTGTTAATTATTTTTCATTCCAACATTTTCTGTATATATAACAGTTTTATTCTCTTTGCCATTTTGTTTTTCCTGGCCCTGATGATGACTAAAAGCCCGGCACATAGTAAATAAGTTTTACTTATTGGTGTAAATTGTATTGATCACACTTCTGACCAATTCCGAAATCATCAATTTTAACATTTGCTTGAACATCAATATAACCACAATCATCTAGAAAAAACAAATGTATGTAACTGCAATGATAGTTACTTATATTTGGAAATTCATGTTGAGGGAAGTAGAACAAGAAACCATAAAAATCACATCCCTACCCAAAATCATCAACGCTTCCTAGAGGGTAAAATAATATTGTCCAGAAATATCTTCTCAAATATTGCGGATATGTTATAGTTGAAATAGTACTAAATAACTAATGCATATTGCATTAAAAGCTACATCACCCACATTACTTAAACACTTAATTCACTTTACCATCACCTCACGATACTTCCCCAAAACAAAAAAAATCTTTTTTCACTTCTTACATTGCATAAAAATTTATCATGCAACTTGAAATACTTTATGTGCACATAATAGAAATATTCCAAAAATTATTTTTTAAAAATTGGACATGATGTCCTATAGATTTTAATTTAAAATAATAAGTAAAATTGACGAAGAAGTCGTGCAAAGAATCGGAGCAGTGGGGCAATGTTCAATAAGATCCAACGGGGGTTTCTGAGAAGAAGAGAGGTGACAAGGCAGACCAAACTGGCCGTCTATAAAGCGACCTTCCTTCCTATCCTATCTTACTCTTCGGAATCGTAGACCTTGACCTCAAAGCACAGAAGTCAAATACAAGCTATGGAAATGCAGTAACTGCGAAAAGTAGAAAGGAAAACTCAGAGAGATAAGATATGGAACACAACACTACGGATTAATCTCGATATTAAACCAGCTGAGATTATCTTGGATGAACACAAACTATGGTGGTTCAGACATCTACTTAGGATGGAACCAGAGAGAATTGCCAGGAAGAATTACGAGACCCGCATAGAAGGAAAAAGGCCCAGAGGAAGGTCTCGCATATCCTGGGAAGACAGCATAAGGGATGCTTTCAGGAGGAGAGAAATGGACTGGACCCGGAGAAGAGAGCTGGTTCAGGAAAGAGATACTTGGTCCAGGCTCTATAAGAAGGATCCTCACACAGCACAGGTGTAGAAGAGGGAAATATTATGATGATGATGAATAAGTAAAATCTACTATATACCCTTCATGCATTTATTTTAAAAAAGGTAATAATTTGACCTGGACAATTATTGTTCCTAACACCTTTCCCTAATTTGCACATTACTTTCATAAAGATAAAGCATGTATTTTCGAAATTTTACTACAGCTAAATGGAATAAAGTGAAAAATGAAATTTTCAACTGTCCTAAATTACCACTATGTAAAACAGTGGTAAAATAATTAAACAGTAATTTTTAAAGGGGACATTTCAAATTAGTAACCGGAGCAAGAGAGGAAGAAGTGTGACCAGGGGGCTGATGATTTACTCAGTTAGAAATGTAATGTCGCACTAAGCAGAGCAAGTTCTGACCTGGTAAGAAGTCAAATTAGAGGCTACAGACCACAACACATAGGAATTTTTAAAAAGACCTCTATAACTGCTGGCAAATGAAGATATGATTAATATTACTAATAATAAGATAAGAATTAATGGTGAATATCATAATCTTTTTCTCTCTTCAAGTATGAATGAACCGTCCATGAACTGATAAAATTATGTTGGATAATTCACCCAAATACCGTGGGAAAATGTGGTAACACTGAAATGTTATTAGTTTATAATGGCAAGATCAGTGTCAATTCTTCCAATTTCTCAGAGCTTTTTCGAGATAGAAGTTTTCAATTTCATTAAAAAACTGTCAAAATTGGTCGGTAGTCCCTTTAACTTTACACCACCTTCTAATTCTAACAAATACTGAATATCCTCCAATTCCTTGTCAAACAAGTGATAGACAAATTTTATTTGTGAATTTGATCATACTAAGCAATGGAACTGTGATGTAAGCCATAAACAATAGTTGAAATCAATATTTCTTTATCAACTGATTTTGCTCTGATAAGGCAAACTTCATCTAATTAAGTTATATTAACCAGTTGAATAATCAAAATATCCTACAACATAAAATATGAAATCATTGAAAAAATAAATTAAAAGTTGATTCATCTTTTCCTTCTAAAAACTGAATACAATTTTTAAACTAAAAAAAAAATGAAGAAGCAATTTATAACTTATTAACATCTCAAAGATGGATCAGCACCGTTGCATCAACATGCTTACAGAGAGGGCAAATACTGCGAGACTGCGCTACATGGATTAGTGGAAAAAGTGGAAGATGCTCTGCAGTGGAAACAGATTGCGCTCAGAGCATTTTTAGACATAGAAGGGGCATTTGACAATACCCCTACTCATATGTTAACAAATGCCCTACAAAATCATGGCATCAAGCCAAACATTACCAAATGGGTCATTGCCATGCTAAAGAATAGGGTTATTCAGGCCAATATGGGCAATTATCACCAAAAGGTTAAGGCAGCTGCAGGCTGCCCCCAAGGAGGGGTTCTTTCCCCACTACTTTGGAACCTGGTAGTGGATGAACTACAACACCTCTTGAATGAGGAGGGTCTCTAAGCGATAGGCTATGCAGATTACATACCAATTGTCATCAAAGGCTTTGATCAGCAGACTATCTCAACAGGCAACAACAGGCACTAGGAATGGTGGTGAGATGGTGCATGAAAGTAGGATTGAACATCAACCCTAATAAAACGGTAATTGTACCTTTTTCTAACAAAAGGTCTTAGGTTCTAGTACAAAAGTACAAAGGTTCTAAACATTACAGCAAATATACATTATATAGGATATTTTGTGGTAAAAGAACAAGATTTTTAGAAAAAATAAAAAGGTTATTTTAAAAATAAATCTATCCCTTCTTCCTCGCTCCTTCCCTGCTCTGTAATTGGCTTAAAATAAACTCAGTATGAACTAAGTCAACCAAAAAAAAATTATAATAATTACTATATACTTATGGATTGTTCATCTATGTGTTGAGGTAATAGTCATGAAATTTAAAAAATTTTTTAAAACATCTAATTAAACACAAATGAGTTGTCACCATGACCTATATAGTTAGTATTACTACCACGTTTGTCTGACCTTATAGCTATATTTGACTTCTAAACTATATTCTATTAAGCTTTCCTCATAACTGAATGATATACATACTTTTGTATATGCAAAATATTAACTTTATTGAATATATTATTTTAATAGAATGAAGTTTAGATTTTCTATTAAATGATTTAATTGGAAGGAAAGACAGTAACTTGAAAGAAGATAACAAGGATTTATGCTAAATTAAATTATTACAGGAAAATTCGATACATTTTTATTATATACGTATCAGACCTGTGAATTTTTCTGTGTTTCTCTTTCTCTTGAAGTGAAAACATCTCAATCAAAAACAATTTGATGTGGTCGTGTTTAACGATAATACCTCTTTGAAAGGAAGGAATATTAATTATATACTTATCTGAATTAGTAGTTATTATACTAAGTAAAAGATAAAGGGATAAACATTAAGAAAAACGAGAAAGATACCATCCTAGAAACTAATCACATTTATAAATTTTAATGTGAAATTGGCAGTTTATGGTCAGATTAAAAGGTTAGAATTTAATCATAAATAAAAACAAAAGAATAAGACAAACTTTACTTTTATTCTTAAAATATATTGAATTTGTTAGTTAAATAATATGAAACAGTAATGCTGCAAATGCTAGAATACTAAAATAGAATAAATAATAATGAGATAATTCAAAATGAGAAATTCGAATAAAATCTACACTTTTGTATACAATTAACAGTTAATCAACACAAGTTTAAACAAATAATCATATAACAGAATCATAATGAACCAGCTGTCAACATCACCAGAAACCTTCCTTGGGATTTGCTTTTTTAAAGAATGATATACAAAACACGGTTAGGTTATTAAACACAAACGTTAGTATTAAAATAAAATTAATGCTGGATAAATTAAAACTAAACAAATACGCATGAACACAGCAATTATTTACTCACAGTTCGCTGTTTTTTTGTTGTTTCCCTGTCATCTCCCGTCATAGCTGCAACAAATGCCGGTAATGCAGTCTCCCTTACGGTAATATATGTTATTCACACAAGGCTGACCGTTTGGTGGACAGTCTACAAATAACTGTGTCAGATTTATCCGCATAACAGCCCATTTAAACAAAAATGACTCAAAGGTCTTATCATGCACTAATTGCACTACCTCGTGAACTCAAAGGGCATGCCCGCCCTTATCAATACATCATTGAGGATTGATAACAAGATATCCACGTTTGACTTCTCTTAACACATTTATCAACATAGATCTAAATTATTATTATCGAAAGGTCACTAAACATGTTACCTGATCATTAAAACATTAAAATCAATAGAGGAATGTAAAATTAATTATTAAAAAAATAATTCGCGGTTATTCCATTCTAAATGAATGTGGGTATCTCTTTTTAATTTTTTATAAACTGTCATTGTAAAAAACAAAAGTTATAATTTTTATTTTCCCTCTTGAAAAGAACTGGAAAATAAATAATTTTTTAAGTGTCATTGTTCATAATGTTTACTAAATATTTTCTTAATTAATTTAATTTATCAATTTCGTCATTACTGGAAATGAGAACAGCAAGTTGACCCAGTTTCAATATTTTGTTACACATTTAAATAAGTTGTGTGGGGTAAAAACCTGGTCGTTGAGGGCCATCTTGGGCAAATCGCATTGGCTTTGTAACATCACAATCCTTACCATGTACTGAATTAAATACCCATCATGGGTTGTATGAGGTAGTTGTACAGGCAGATCTCTGTATTAAAAGTAGTAAAATAAAAAAAAGCTAAAATTCACAGAAATTAATACAGGGAAATATATTCCTCTCTCCTACAAAATGTATGAAAAAAAATATTATTTAACTCAGCAGTATATTATACATTAAAAGATAGTATAATAACATATGACATACAAAATAATATTTTTATTTTAAATAAATGAAATGTAATAAAATAAAAATTAGTGAAAACAAATCATTAGAGTAAGAAACAAAACAAAAAAATAATTATTATTTATAATACTGGTTAGTGGTAGGGATCTAGGTTGAACAGAACTATGGGGTGAGGTCAAGCTGAAATTGTGCTAATGAAATTTTAGGATCAATATCCACTTTACTTTAGCCAGAAAATTCAATTAGAAATTATTTGTGATCTCTAATGATGTAGTAGGTACAATTTTTTAATTTAAATGATCCTTATGTCAATTAGTATCATAACTTTGGGCTACTTTATAATTAATTACTACTTTGTATCCAGACTGAAAAAAATATTAAATGGGTAGTAAACTTGTAAACAGAAACAAGATCAAATTCTTGCAAGCTCAATTGTGGTAAGGAAGAGCCACTTATGTGTATGGTTATAGTTGGGATTTAATGGTTTAAGCATGGGATGATTAATAAGACTGGGTTTATTGACAAAGGAGAGTGAGGAAATAGATGATTGTTCCGACAATGGGTGAAATAATTGATAAAAAGAGGTCTTATTTAGAGCATTAAATATCAAACCTTGAAGACCCATATAATTTGAAAATTGAAGATTTAAAATTTGGATTCAAGACAAACTTATCAAATACCTTATTCTTTATTTCATATTTTCATTAATTATATTGATTCACCATGATCTTGGGGTAATATACATTTGAATAAGTGAGTATTTATTAGTATAGACCTCAGAGTTGTGTTATTTTAAAGGTACTATAATCTTGATTTGCAAATATTAATGAAATTCATTAAGGATTATTATTGAAGAATTTATCATTAGAATAAATCGTATTTTAAAATTTTCTACATATAATATGATGATCGTCAATGTTTTTTTTTGGAAAAAATACATTTTTGAAAAGAGTTAAATAAAATAAAAACCCTATTTAAGTGTTCATATTATTATTTCTTAATTTTTTATATTAATATAATAGATATAAGCCTAACTTACATTCCTCCTTAGGGTAAAATTACTTTAAATATAGAAAATCTGCTCAATTTTATGGTGCATTTTGACTATTTTGGATTAAATTCTTATTTAAATTGCACTGAACCAATGAAAATGCAATGTCATAATTACACCGTTTCTGAATACAATAAGTTAGCACAAAAACTTACATCCTCAGAAATAATATTTTAAAAAATAAACAAAAATGGCTATCATTGGAGTAAGGAAAAAATATAGACATTGTATTGTCATTCAATCATAATGAACCAGGGTTATATTAGGGTATAATTAGGAATAAATCATCAATGGAAAAAATAAAAATTCATTTAACCAATAAGGATCTGTGGTCGAGCAACAAATTAATTTTTTCTGTAACTCTTGAAATGGACCCTACAAGCTTATAAGAATTAATGCATGATGATTAGTTTTTTTTTATACTGCATTAAAAAAAAATATGGTTCCTAATTTACAAATTTGTTCTTAAATATTAAAGAAAATTCTTGCACATATTTTCAAGCTGATAAGATAATTTCATCTGAATAGGTTAGTAAATTGGTTTGAAATTACTGACTTCTTGTTATGATTAATATAATAAATTATATTTTTTACCAAAATCATTAATTTAAAATTGCTCTTAAATTACTTAATACAGTTTGAAGTTTATTCATGAATTAGGAATTTACAGAATTTTTCATTAATATGAGCTGTTCATCATATTCATTTTTTTTCCTCTTTATATATTTATCCATACTGTCAAGCACAACAAACTGACAATCATCTAATGGCCTGTCAGTAAAATTATAACAAAATGATATGAGAGGTATGAAGAAGAACAGTTCCAGCAGTACCTCTCCTATGGATTAGTATGATAAGAAATCCCTTATCCACTTTCTTTTTAGTCTCCTCCTTGTGCCTCTAGCATGTTAGTCATTGCCATTTGTTTTATTCGTGGGTTAGGTTGTTCGTGTAATTTTTCTTGAAATTTATATTATTACTAAGCTAGTATGCAAAGTTTGGTTATTAATGTACAATGGTGCTTTTTTATAAGGCTATGTATTTGAAAAGTTTGTAGATGTTTTGTGTGCACTTGTATAGCGATAGCGATGCCATAAATTTATAATGCATAGATCTTAACTGGTTTTAGTAGCATTTATATTTAGATGTTTTGTATTGTTTTCAGTCATTTTTTAACTCATAAACTATTTATACTAACTACAATGATTAGAAATTTACTCAATATGAGTTCTACTGTTTCTGGCTATATGCATGAATTATATTTTATTTGACTTACATTTTATAGAAAACTATTAAAAACTATAGGCATGAGTTGAAATCGATTTGTGACCGATAATATATTTATTCTGTCATTATTATTTATTTCCATCCAGGAAACGAATGGGTTGTATCCTATAGAAAAATACTCTGCACCTATTAAGATTTCCGATATTAGGTCAAGGTATAAGTCCTGGGTTTTGAGCTTGGATGAAAGTTGGCCAGGAATCATCATGTCTTTACCAACTGTTTAATCTAATCTTTACAAACTTAACGTAATGTTATAGGCTTAATTATGATTATTTTCTGCAACCAGAAGTAATATCTCATTCAAAAATTAAAAAAATGTGCTTAAGGACCATTAAGTCGAGAATTCCAGTTCTATGTCCAAATTAATTAATTTCCAAAAACAAAACAATAAAATTAAAAAAATTAGTTTTCTCAAACTCTAACTTGCTAATAGTTTTGCCTTCAATTAATATTTCAATCTAAAAGAAAATATAAATGTGTGGTTTAAGCACTACATTTTTTTGGTTTTATATTGTTTTCTGTTTTTAGAATGTGCTTTAAAAAAATATTTCATAATCAGAATAATGACTAAATTTAAACAACATTTCTTAACAAGGAATATTTGACCTAGTTCTTGTTGGTACATGCTCCATGGCATTCTTAAAAGAGCATGTATTTTGTGCATGTATAATTGGGCTTCAGTTTTAGAATTAAATACATTTTAATTGAAAATATGATAATAATGAACTCTGTAATAAGGTATCGTTAGTTTCAAAAGTTATAAGCACACTCTAATCTTTAAAAATATCTACCCTTCCATCTTCCTCCCTCATAAATGGATAATAATCCATACATAAATCTGCATTATTTATTTAGTGAATGAAACTTGGTGACAGCAATACTCAGATGAGTTAATTATATTAACATGTTAAATATATTTTTGCTTTTTATGATACCCTCTTTCATAGAACTCATACCACATCAGTTACATCAGGGTTTTACTATTAAATATTTAGTTTGCAGTCAGGCATTTATGATTGTACTGAAATATTAATATTCTCCCTTTAAGATTATCTAAAGAGTAATTTTTCTATTTATGGATTTATCAAATTAAAATATAAAATTTATCATTTTGAAACTTGCGTCAAGAAGTTGTCAAAATTTCAAATCAGGTAGAAAGCATTGATAAATTCTACTTTGCCTTTAATCTCATTTTTTGTATGCTGGATATAATCAAGTTAACATTGGTTTTTGGATTATAAAAATACACTTATATTATTATTTCTGGTTAATTGATAGAAATATCAGTGAATTTGGTTTTTATGTAAATTTTTATTTAATTATTAGGTCCAGTGGTTGTTGCTAAAAAACATTAACACATTTCAACTAAAATAGTTCTTCTTAGCCTTATTATTATGAAAATTCAATATCATTGAATAATGATCATGTATAAATTGTGTTAAAGGATAAACATAGATTTAGTTGTTTTCTATGGTTTAAAAATTAATTTAATTTGAAAATTCATGGTGCATTTGTACTACAGATTTATCAGAGAATAAAGAAATTATACCATTCTATAAACTGTTGCAGAATGTTAAAGAAAAAATCCTAATAGGTGAATTTTAGATTGATTCCTATACTTCCCTCACTAAGTGAAAGGAGGTAATAAAAAGCAGTAAAGAATTTTAAATTAAGTATGACTTTAGGTTTTTCAACAATCTAAAATTTAATATGCGATTACTGTTGATAAAACTAGTAAATGTTAAATTTAAAAATAATTAATTTATATTTAAATATATTCTTCTTCTTTTCCTTCATCCTTATGTGCCTCTGAGCTTGGAAATCTAAATATATTTTGGAACCAAAATTTGTTCCATTATTTAGATGAGGTACCAGTTCCAGTTTAATGATTAACATAAAATTACTAAATATCAAATTTAAAAATAATTCCGTCATATTTCAATTACTTTTTTCTGTTTCCTTTAAGAGTTTCAGACAAATTACCATTTCTTTTTTTTCTTTTAACTGAAATTTCCAGCATTTTGCTTATGTTTCTTAATGAGGTCTACATTTTAAATGTTTTTTAATATAAACTTTGGTGAACATTTATTATAACTTTCAATTATAGTACTTTTCATGTGATCAAGTTGTAACCAATAAGCAATTTGTAAAATTATAACACAATCCAAAATACAAAATTTTACCGGATCAAAATTGGTATTTTAGTTGAAATATGAAAACTGGGAATATCTGTATTTACTACACTGCATTGGTGAGATAAGAAAGGAAATTGAAGCGCTAATAAATTAATCTTTACATAGCGTTGTTTACAATTTTGAATGTTAAGGTAAGCCATTCCCTTCTTGGTCATGGTCTTGATCAAATTTTGAATTATTTCTTGTTAATCAGAAATATTTATTTTAGAAGCAATTGTTATGAACTAGAGGGCTATTTTGACATTCCATGGTTTGTGGATGAAGAGACTTGAATGATCTTAAAACATATAACATATATAATATAACATGTCAAGCCATATTTAGCTTCTTTTACCAATGGTTTTTTTTTGAAAATATTCCATGGTTTGATCGTGAACAAAGATTTGAGTGATTGCTTTTTGATGGAAGATTGGAAGTGTTATAAGAGACAAAAGAAATAATAAATTAGACTAGAAAGAGAATGATTAAAAACATTTTTGGCAAGAAAAAAAAAATGACCGATAGTTTTACTTTTTTCTCTTCTGTACATCATAATATGTGACCTTGTTCTAGATATTTATCAAGCAATATTAGATTTAGCAAAATGAACTTAAAATTAAATCTAGTAACTACATAAATTGGAGAGCACCATTTAAGATTTGTCTTACTCAATCCAGACACAAAAAAATCAGTAATGTGTAGGACTGTGTTATCTTATATAAGTTACTGATATTACAAAATATAAATAGTTTTAAATATGGCATGCAGTTGAGTTAAATTAATTTTCACATTTTTTATGCACAGAACAAAAAAAGTTTCCTATAGGGGATAGTCAGTTTTAATTTCTATGCAGAGGAAAAGTCGGTTTTAAAAGGATTCAACTGGTTTTGCTCATATTTAAATAAAATCAAGCATACATCCGATACCTACAGATTATTTAAGGGTTGATTGGGTTAATATAGTAAATCTAAATTCTGCTTACAATGAAGAATTGGCTTTGATAGTAGCAATTATTTTTAAAAAGTCCAATACTGATGTTCTGATGATTGTGTAATTTAAACATCACATTGGTGCCCAGAAAAATTACTCTTTTATCCTTTTCTACTTCATAATTGCTGCTGAGTCAAAGAACTGAATTACTAAGCACAATCTTGTTTAGGGGATTTTAAAGAACAATCTAAAATTCCTGGATTATTATCCTGGAGTATATAGTAAGTATAGATTTATAATTTACACCAATTTCCGAGAAAATTAAAATGTAAAAAATTAATGCCAGTGACACGTTGATCTGCTTCAAATGTATTGGGTTGTAACATATGAAATGTCAGTGAAGGTGTAAATTTAAATGATTAGCAAAAAAATTATTAAACAATACTTTTATTAATTAAAACGGGACCCTTCCCTTTCAATACACTTCTCCTAACGTGAAACAACCATTTCTATCCCCACTCTGTAGAAATTAGGTGTCAAGGAAGAAGTGAAGTCTTGGAAGGCCGATTTCAGGGCATTTTCGTTGTCAAATTTTTTATTTCTTAAAAAATTATGCAAGCAACGGTAAAAGTTAAAATCAGTTGGAGAAAGGTCCGGAGAATATGGTGTGTGAGGAAAGACCTCTATATTCAACTCCTGAAAAAAAAAAATCCTGTGAGCTGCTGGGCCTTGGTTAATGTGGTACCCATATTTTCAGTTTTTTTTATCTTACCAAGCTCCTTAGGTGCCTGGAATCAGTCATGGCACTTGCTCCAAGTTGTGAACCTAATTCATGAGTGGTTTGGGAAAGGCCCACTTCGACCAGCTTTTTCTACTTTTTGTTGTCCAACTTAGTCTTCGGCCTACCACATTTTCTGTTGGTAAGGTCATAATCCTCAGACCAAAATTTTTCAAACCAACGGAAGATTGTTCTTTCCCACACTGTGTCTTCACCGTAAACAATATAAATGTTTCAGAATGCCTCCGTGACACTATGGCCAAGTTTAAATTCGTAGAGCAAAATTATACGAATTTTTGTGGAAGACATAATTTTATTCTTATTTAGTTTTAAAAAGTTGCTTCACTTTCAAAAGGAAAAGTAAGATTGATTATGAAACAGGGTTAAATGGTCTTTCAAACAGTATACATAACATAATTGTTTGTGTACAAATAATCTAATCCCTATTAAAAAGAAAAGTGTAAATAAATGAAACCAACTTAACTGACATTTCATCCATTACAACCCGATAGATAGTAATTCTATTATTATTTTACTGAAATATAGATGTTTGAAATGTCACTAAATATTTTAAAAACATAAAATGATTTATTTAAAATTCCTCTCGAAGTGTATTTGTGTACAAATAATCAAATCCCTAATTAAAAAAACCCTGTAAATAAACAATGTAGTTCCCATCAGTCATTAATTGAAATAAATAAGGAATTGTATTAAATTTGGAAAATAAACAGGAGTGATAACTTTTAGTTATAAATGCTGGCATTGTCATGGTTATTCAACTGGATCAAATTACTTATTTCATTTATTTACCATGTATGTTATTGTTTATGGCTATATTTTTATTAATAATAACTAGAATGATTGTTTAATCTGAACACAATTTTTACAATATCTGGCCATGAATGTTGTTATCAATGCTAATCTGTTGATTTTTAATTTTAATAATTTATTATTATTATTTTTCTGTTAAATATCATTTGCTGCTTTTAAATAAACATATATAATTATTAATTCTAATGATATAAATATAAGAAATGATTTATAATAAAAGTGTAATTTTAAGAGATTGCCCTTGAAATTGCTTGAAACATAGTAGCAGATTTAGAGTTTGCGTGGCCCTGAATGTAATAATAATTGAGGAGAGTACATTTATCCGAGCAGACATGGGGTAAAGTTCTTGGAAGGTCTTGATAACCACTTTAGAGGAAAGTAAGTAGAAGGAATATTTTAAAAGTGTATATACGATTTTGGTGTTTATTATTTCTTTAATTAAAAGTAATGTAATGGTAAATTTGTAAAGAATCCCATCTGCTTAAATATCAGCAGTATATATGAAATTTATCAAATTATGCAACAATCATTGCTTCAGAAATATGTAATATATATTTAAACCTTTTTACACTGACGACAATTTATTTGAGTCCTGTAATAATATTTCATTACCACTCTTCTGTTGTCATTATGTCTATTGATGTACACAACTATGGGTTCATTCAATATAATTTGTTAAAACTGGTGTATATTTTATTAGAATTCATTGTTGTTATTTATTCATTTAACGCCACTTTATGCTGCTATTGCTAATTGGACAATACTATAGTGGGAGCTCTAAATTTTGCCTATCTAGGTTTAATTAGGATAGGGTTTTTTAGGGAATACCTGACATTGTACAGGTTTAACCACCCCAGTTTAACATCCCTTATGAAGGAATGCATAACCAAGGACTTTATACTTCCTTTAAAAAATCCTAGGGCTCCCAATCTGCGAACTTGGGCTTAGTAGTTTGTTATGCTAACCACTAGACTACAGGTCACCTCTAGAATTAATTGTTGAGAAGGCTTACCAAACTCTTATTCTTCATGTTTTTAAAATTTATTTGTGATTTGTCCAAACAAATTACTAAAAATATTAATTTCTTAGTTCTTTTTAATCAGCTCAGTTTGTTTTTGATGATATAACATTGGTTATACATTTTTTAAAGTTATTTTTTTTTCTTAAGGAATTGAAGTTCTGTTTCTAGAAGTGTTTTCTAAAATCAAAACTGCAATTATGACAGTATCTGATCCGGAAATCACTTTGATGATTCTTTTATTTTAAACATTGCTTTCTTATTTTAAAGTAAGTAGAATATTTTCTTCCTTTCTTTATTTTTATTTCTCATCAAGGTTCCAGGATAAAGAAATTCTTATCTTGGTTTAAGATGTTTAATCATTTTTACTGTAATATAATTTTTGGTTATTAGTCCAGTTGTAATCGTTTCGAGTTGAGTCACAACAAGTTAATTTTTAAACATTTCAAGGAACTTATATCATCTATACTTCGAACTGTTAGTTGAAATGATGAAATGATTACCGAAATCTACTCATTAACCATAATTACATTCTCTTTTTCATACTAAAGGTCACAATAATTTGTATTTTTGGAAAATATTAAAACTAAAACAAATAAACAGTTAAAACTTGTTACTCAACTCGAGGATAATTAATTTCCTTCTTCTTTTTTTTTTTTTTTGTAATTGGACTGTAATATTTTATTAGAATTATTTTTCATTTTTTTTATTGTTCTTAAATTATTTGTGTTTTTTATTATTTATTTTAATATGTATACTGTGCCAAGAAATTTTTAATCAAAGTTTGTTATTCTTAAGGGACTTTAATAAAGTCCAAGAATAATGTTTCTAATATATTCTATCATTATAATAAAGAAATGAAGAAGCAATGTTTTTTAAGTTATTTTTTTTCAAGATTAAAGGTCCTGTAATCAGTTGGAGTAAATTATAGTTGTTAATAGTCTCATAAATGTGTTTTTGCAAAAAAAGTTGCTTTCATTATTTTGAAAAAACCGTTTTAATTTGGAATTAGTTCTCATACATATATGGACAGATTTTATTAATTATTATAAAACTATAATTTAGGGTTAAAGGCAATTAAAGATTAAACAAATAAAAAAAAACTAATTTATTCATACAAAAATATAAAAAAAACAATCACTTTTGAGCTGACATGGTTGGTAATTGGACTAGCACCATTGTTTAAATACATTTAACAGGTAACAATTAAATAAGGTGAACAATTTAACAATTCACAACAAATGTCTTTTAAAGTTTCAGGTCATATTTGGCATTATCAATGTCATTACCACTTTTTGTTTCTTTATGATGTTTCTTGTTTTTTTCTTTTCCATTGTACTTGATGTATAATGGTACTGGATTGTAGCTGTGGAGAACAAAATTTTGATAGGATGTAGCTTTACCACCGTGTTCAGCTGCACCTGCACTATGACTATCTTTACCAGGTTTTGCCCCTCCATGATTTGTTGCTCCATGTGAAGTTGTGCCAGGACCACTTATTCCATGCCCAGTTAATTTATGGCCACTCGTGTCACCGTGAGTTGAACCTTTGCCTCCACTATATCCTGATGTTTCCAGACCACTATGTCCATGATGCCCTAAAGTTTCTCCGTGTCCTAATTCATGTACTCCATGTCCTGAAAATTCTCCATGACCAGAAGTTCCTCCAAGACTTGACCCATGTCCCACATGACTAGATCCATGTTCCCCATTAGTAGAAACACCATGTACTGATCCAGGCCCAACGTGAGCAGATGATCCTCCATGTGCCATTCCATGTGCCATTCCATGTTCACCATGTCCATAAGATCCTCCATGTAATGAACCATGACCACCATGTCCAGAAGTTCCTCCAAGTCCCGAAACAAGTCCACTATGCCCTGAAGTTCCTCCGTGTCCTGAGCCATGCACCCCATCTCCAGAAGCTATTCCGTGGCTTGATCCATGTACTGCATGGGTAGAAGTCCCTCCATGAATAGATCCATGCCCGACGTGAGCAGATGATCCTCCGTGAGCTGTACCTTGCCCTGCGTGAGCAAATGGTCTTCCGTGAGCTGTTCCATGCCCCGTGTGAGCAGATACTCCTCCATGTGCTGTTCCAAGTCCACCATGTCCATGAGTTCCTCCGTGTTGTGAACCATGACCACCATGTCCAGAAGCTAATCCATGTACCTCATGCCCTGGCATTCCTCCATGACCTGATGTGCCTCCAACATTTGGCCCGTGTCCACTATGGGTGGAAGTCCCTCCATGAACATATCCATGAGCTGATCCATGTCCACTATGTCCTTGAGCTCCTCCATGTTCTGAACCATGACCACCATGTCCAGAGGCTAATTCATGTCTTGGTCCATGCACCCCATGTCCTGAGATTCCTCCGTAACCAGGCCTACCACCAATACTTTGTCCATATCCACTATAACCAGAAGTCCCTCCATGAACAGATCCATGCCCGACGTGAGCGGATACTCCCCCAAGTCCTGAAACAAGTCCACTATGCCCTAAAGTTCCTCCGTGTCCTGAACCATGACCACCATGCCCAGAAGTTCCTTCATGACCTAAACCATGCACCCCATGTCCAGAAGTCCCGCCATGAACAGATCCATGCCCGACGAGAGCAGATACCCCGCCATGAGCTGATCCATGTACACCATGTCCATGAGTTCCTCCATGTTCTGAACCATGACCACCGTGTACAGAAGTTAATCCGTGTCCTGATCCATGTCCACCATGTCCAGAGGTTTCTCCATGTCCCGAGCCATGACCACCATGCCCAGAAGTACCTCCGTGGCCTAATCCATGCACCCCATGTCCTGAAGTTACTCCATGGCCTGATCCATGCATTCCATGGGTAGAAGTCCCTCCTTGAACAGATCCATGCCCGACGTGAGTAGATGCTCCTCCGTGTCCTGATCCATGTCCACCATGCCCAGAGGTTTCTCCATGTCCCGAGCCATAACCACCATGCCCAGAAGTACCTCCGTGACCTAATCCATGCACCCCATGTCCTGAAGTTACTCCATGGACTGATCCATGCATTCCGTGGGTAGAAGTCCCGCCTTGAACAGATCCATGTCCGACGTGAGTAGATGCTCCTCCGTGCCCTGATCCATGTCCACCATGTCCAGAGGTTTCTCCATGTCCTGAGCCATAACCACCATGCCCAGAAGTACCTCCGTGACCTAATCCATGCACCCCATGTCCTGAAGTTACTCCATGGACTGATCCATGCATTCCATGGGTAGAAGTCCCGCCTTGAACAGATCCATGTCCGACGTGAGTAGATGCTCCTCCGTGTCCTGATCCATGTCCACCATGTCCAGAGGTTTCTCCATGTCCCGAGCCATGACCACCATGTCCAGAAGTACCTCCGGGGCCTAATCCATGCACCCCATGTCCTGAAGTTACTCCATGGCCTGATCCATGCATTCCATGGGTAGAAGTCCCTACTTGAATAGATCCATGCCCGACGTGGGTAGATGCTCCTCCGTGACCTGCTCCATGTCCAGCATGAGAAGATGCTCCTCCGTGAGTTGTTCCATGTCCAGCGTGAGCAGATACCCCTCCATGTGCTTTTCCAGGTTCACCATGCCCAGAAGTTCCTCCGTGTCCTAATCCATGCACTCCATGTCCTGAGAATTTTCCATGACCTGAAGTTCCTCCAAGACTTGACCCATGTCCCATATGACTAGATCCATGTTCACTATGACTAGAAACACCATGCACTGATCCAAGCCCAACGTGAGCAGATGCTCCTCCATGTGGCGTTCCATGTTCACCATGTCCAAAAGATCCTCCGTGTAATGAACCATGACCCCCAGGTCCAGAAGTTCCTCCGTGAGCTGTTCCATGCCCGACGTGAACAGACGCTCCTCCGTGAGCTGTACCATGCCCAGCGTGAGCAGATTGTCCTCCGTGAGCTGTACCATGTCCACCATGCCCAGAAATTCCTCCGTGAGCTGATGCATGTCCGCCATGTCCAGCAGCTGTTCCGTGACCTAACCCATGGACCCCATGGCCTGACACAACTCCGTGACTTGATCCATGGCCTCCAATAGCAGATCCGTGACCAAAAACTACTTTATGGCCCTCAATTCCATTGTGACCAGAAAATTCCCCATGAGTAGGTCTATGAGAAGCATGGCTGATTGCAATTTGACCTATTCCGTGTTCTGCGGGACCTGTGAATTTTCCATAGGAGCCAGGAGCAAGTATACCCACGTGATCTTTTCCATCTCCACTGTTACTAGTAGCCCCGGCATGAACTCCATGACCAATCCCTTCTCCATGTCCAGTAACTCCAATACCTCCATGACTGGTTGCTCCATGCCCACTGAGACCTCCAACAGAATGTCCTGCAGCACCTCCATGACCTAGACCGTATCCACTAATCCCTGCAGTTCCATGACCGCCATATCCAATTAAACCAGAATGTCCTCCCACATATCCATGTCCGGTACCGATGCCATGAACAGATCCATAACCCGAATAATGACCACCATGTGAACCTTCCCCATGTCCTCCTAATAATAAATTGCCACCATGACTACTTCCAAGACTTGACAATCCATTGGAAAATCCATGAGCTGTCCCACTGTAACCTGTAAAAATAACAAAAAGCAAATTCAGCCACAATCAAATATTAAATATGAAAAATACTATTCTTGTATGTTATTTCATGTTCACTTATTATTAAAGCAGAAATTTATATGTATATAATACTCAGTTTAATCGAATGGTGTTAATTTTTTCTATCAATAAACTTTGAACATTGATTTAGAATTATCTATCTTAATGAAAATAGTATAAAATTATTTTAATGAACTCTACTATACTTAATTAGCCACAGACTCCTGCAAGTAGTTTTGAAGTTATAGTTTTAAGTTCCTTGGAGCAAAATAATTTACTATAAATATGTCGTTATGGCTTCGGTCCTCTTTTCTAATGACTCCTTGTCCTCTTAAAGTTTTGAACCGATTTCGAAGAAAAAGAGCATCAACAAAATGAACTATTAGCGGCTAATAAGTATCGAATTGGCAAGGAATTTAAAGTGTAATATGCCGTATGACCTAAATCTAAAATATAAGTAAAATGTATTATGTTTATTGGTTGTTGTTCTTTGTCAAAGAAGATACTAAACAGTGGCACCAGCTATTGAATATGTGTAAAAGCAATATAGAAAAGAAAAATTGAAATATCTGCCTTCTAACACATAAGACATATAAACACTATATAAAAATAAAATAAAAGAAAATTCAAATGATAAACTACGCTACGTTTGTTTTGTTGAATTCTCCTTTACTTAATTTAACTGATGATGGTAGAAACGCCATTTACCTCCGTGTGTTGCGTGTCCAGCACTACCTCCATGTCCTTCTCCGATTCCAGTACCACTGATGGCCAAACCATGTTCTTGTCCACCAAAGCCGTGATTGGCGTATGCCCCTAGGCCAGGTTTCACTATGCCATGCCAAGGAGTTTCTCCATGTCCTGTAACATGCTTTCCTTTACCATGGCTCTCCACTACTTGATACCTACCGAGATACGGAGAGGTTCCCAATGTCGCACCTTTGATCTCGTTGAGCCCACTAATGACGAGCTTTGATATTTCAGGACTGTGCGTGGGTCCTGCTGCTATGATCGGAGCCCATGCCGTTCCTATCTGCAACTTCTGACCCAGAGCGGACGGGTAGCTGACTAGTGCTATAGGCTTCGCTGGTACGACTCCCGTCAGGTGTTCTAAACCTCTCTTTGTCGGCTCCTTAGCCTCCTCCTTCCCTAGATCTTTTTCGACTTGCGGTTTTCCTTTTTCTATACTTCCTTTTTTGTCAGCGGCAACAGCCACTGCTAAAAGAAGAATACTCACCTGGAAAAAAAAAGAAGAAAATACTTAGTAAAATACAATATATATAGAAGAATGTATAAGACATTTGAAGCGGTTTTATGGATATAAGTTCTTCATTCATACCTCACCAATTTCATTAGCGATTCATTAGAGATTCTTTCTGCTTCAATAACAAGGTTGTATATGTTTTATTTATTCAAAAAAGTTATAAGAAAAAAAATTTGTTTTCAACATTCCTGTAATACGCCAGGTTCGTTCAAATCATTGGTCTGTAACAACTTACGATATAGCGTTTTTCTAGTTTAATTTTGTATGGCATAGTATGAATAAGCGTGGATCTGACGGTGGGTAATTCGAATTAGTTTTTCATAATTTAATTTATAAAATGAACTGTATGATATTTTTAAAATATTAAATGGAAAAGGGCAGACATCTTAGTAGTGGACCCAAAAGACGTTTTGTGAATATGAGAGTATTCCATTACTAAACTATACATTGTGTATATAAATTGACCATATATATTTATATACCTGCAGCCTTGATGAATAAATGACGACTTCCTCGTTTCCTCTTTCATCCTGGTCTTCCATAGATAATTGTCTTGGGGAGTCAGCTAAACACGATCTTTTCCACATGTCCATGCCATCTCAGACTTCCCTGTTTACTATACTGACAATGACAGGCTCCTGATAGATTTCCTTAAGTTATATAATTTTCCTAATCCGCCATTGTCCATTCTCCTGTATTGGGCCAAATATCTTTCTTAATATCTTTCGTTCCCATCTACTGATCTCGCTCTCTGCTTGATGTGTGATTCCCCATGTATCCCCCTCACTCCCACAGGTCATCGTTGGTCTGATGGACTGTCTTGCATAGATTTATTTTTGCTTTTCTGGATATGCACTTCAACCTAAGCGTTTCATGCATGGTATAATAAATATATAAATATATAAATTTCCGTAACAATTCTCGCATGCAAATCTGCCTTAATGTTATAATTTGTGATAATCCCTCCTAAATACTTGAATTCTATGCAATTGGGGAGTGTGCGAAATCACTACCTCCGCCTGTATCCTTTCCTTTCTTGATGTTAAGAAACCCATCTTGGAGAAAATTCGACTTGACCACTTAGGTTATATATAGGCTGCAGATATTAGGTTATTATTATGGTTATCATTATTTTAGGATATGTTAGTTATGCTTTAGAGATGGACTAAGAGATAGAGGCAACATTAATCTCATCTTAGCCAAATATATCAGTTACAACCTTTTCAAAACATGGTAGAGAGATATTTATTTATTAAATTATTTGCAGGGGGGATTGGATGTAGAGAATAAGTTAAATTTGGATAAAGCCACTTAGTCCAGTAAACGTAGAATTTATAATCGTAAAATAGGACGTCTGTAATTTCAATGTAAAAATTTTTATTTCTGTTAATTTTGAATTATTTTTTAATCTTATGGCTATAACGAATAACGAAATCTCTCTTCATTTCCATGTTATAGTTTATTCGAGGCAAACGAAGTTATTAAAAAATACTTTTTCTTGTATTCTATCCTATATTAGAATTGCATAGAATTCAAAATTACTTCTTATTCTCTCAAATTTCCCAACAAAAAAACAAACAACATAATGGTTGTAATAATTAGCGGCTGATCACTATAGAACTCAAGAATAATTCATTTTATGATACATATGCCCGAGTTTTGAGCGATTCTTGCCGTTTATTTTGTTCAATAATACAATCTATTTCTTTTCTGCGGTTGTTAATCAGACCCTTGTCGGTGTTGGTAATGTGGTACTGGCACATGCCATACGTATTTTTGGCGGAAAAAAAATCACTTGAAATATCTGTCTTTGCAATAACATCCGGTATTATTTTAGGTTATGTTTTGTTAGATCGGAATCTTCTAGGGACCAGCCCTAGGTTTCATACAGAGGACGTTATGATAGTCCTAGGAAAACAGTCAACAAAAATAGTCTAACAGAAGATGTTGGGGTTAAATTATTTTATATCTCTGCATTAAATACCGATATTTCTATTAATATTGCAATATACTTTGCAACATTATTATTTAAATAATATTTTAACTTTCTGTAAAAGTTTTGGGATGACTATATCGACTATCCAACATAAGAAATTTTATAATGCCCTTTGAGCAAATATTCTTTAAGTGTAATATTATTCTTTAACTGCAGTCCCTTACAAATTTCTGATATAGCAATTCGATATTAATGGTATGCATATTACTTTTAGACCACTGAATGTTTATATTATGTAATATAGATGAAGTTGGATCTTGCTAAATAGGCTAGATGCATTACTATTTCATTCATTCCTTCGACGGTTCTACATCATGTAGATCTGCTGTTTCTGTAATTCCATGAGTTATGCTCCAGTACTTGTTTCCAAGAATCCAAGGTATTCCAGAACATCAGAATGTCCTTCGAGGATCTGATGAGGGTATCAGAGTGTGCACGACTGTTACCATTTTATAATTGTTCTTATTAGTGTGAATCCTTTTCAGGTAGGATCCTTGTTGAGGAACAACAAAACAAAATTCGTTGATATCATTTGGTGCTTCCATTAGTTGCGAACTTTTGAAGAAAACTGCCAAATTAAAGATTTTATAAGATCTTTAGTTTAAATAGTGATCTTTAACCAATCTATGGTTTTTTTATATTTCTATCAACTTATTTGTTTATAATTAATAATCCTGTATAATAGAATGTGTTAATAATTATAAATTAAATGTATTTTTGAATAGTAAAAAATGTTATCCAAATTTACATGTGAATAATGATCCTTCTTAGCAGTATAAAAATACAATATGTACTATAATAAAAATATTAAATATAGATTTATATAAATTTCTATTGGTAATTTTATACTGTATTATAAAGAATGCAACATACAAATACTCTGATTTGTCAATGAGTTTAGGTACGATATTGAGTTCTAGTATATATACCTTTTTTCCCGATATATATTAACCTAATCTCTAAGACCTTAAAATAATTGTTATTGATTTAATTATGAATTTTTTAATGAACTATTTGAAAATAATATGATAATTATTTGGAGAGACGGGATGAGGAAGTAGAGCCGTAGACTACCACCACTCATATCGACGCTCATATTTAATGCAACAGCTGTTAAAAAGTTTGAACACCTTATCTAGATTTCTTTTTACACCTCTCAAAAATCCTGTTTGTTGTTTTAATGGCCTTATTTAGATAACATTCGTGCGACATCATTTCCAGAATACAACACGCAAAACAATTAAATATATGTTCAACTTTTTTTTCTACGACTGCATGAAATGTTCTTTCCACAATAGCAGAATTTTCTTTTTTCGCAGTTTTCCAGTCAAAAGGTAGTCTTACCTACCTTGTTAAATTTATAGGAAAATAACAAATGTTTTTTTTTTCATCATATTTAACAGTTTCAGATTAAATTAATTAAAAACATATTATTATAACACAATTTATTTTAATAAATACGTTTGTAGTTCAGTATTCTCATAAACGTAGATGAGAACTATTTTCAGTTTAAGAGTGATTTAAAAAAAGTCAATTTTACCATACTCTAAAAAAATACCCGATTATTTCAAAATATAATCGAACCGAGTTGAAAAGATCCGAAACAATTTTATAATAATTTTCAATATTTAGAGAAAACATTATGATATTTTTGAGATGAAGAATATCTTTTGATTTAGGAATTTAAAGTTTTTATTTATATTTGTTGGATGAATTCTGGGTGAAGTATGGATGAATTCTAATATAAGTTTAGCTAAAAATAAATAAACTTTCTAAAGAAAATTATTAAGGTTGTAACGAGTTTCTTTTTTTTTGTCGCTAAATTCGTCCGCCAGGTGTTTCTACCTATCTGACAAACCTGACTCTACTGTGGACTGTCGTTGAGTACGGATGTATATCAGCGGTTTATATGCCCGAGTAATTGCCAAATTTTACTATTTTTTATCGTTTCTTTGCGGCTCAGCGTTGGTGTTACGTTGGTGTTATATTATATTATGGTTATGTCGTTGGTGTTACCGTTTGATGTAAAGAATATGAATACATTTTTTTTTGGACTTCCCTTTATTTAATCAATTTGGACCTTGGACCGAAAACCCCACAACCTGGTCACAAGGTATAAAGTAATATGCAATACAATGACCCATTAAAACTAATAACATTATATATACTACATTTTTTAGTTTAAATAGACTTCAGATTTATCTGTGGAGATAAGATGGATATGTGTTGGTTTTTGCCAACTCAAAATTCTTCGATAAAACATAGTAAACACAATGTTCTTATAATTTTATAAAACTTAGTTATTTACCATCATGTAAAAAAAAAGGTTTCGCAGGATAGTACTCAGAAAATGGTATTTAATAAAACGACGCAATTAAAAAACCATACATTACAAGTTAAGTATGAAATTAGAAAAAATGACAAAGTAAAAAATTCATTTTTTTAATAATTAAATCGAAGGTAGACTGAATATACTAACAAAGGAGAAAATTATAACAATACGACAAAATTAAATAGTTAAAATATTATAACGAAAAACAATTTTTTCGTTAACCACGCACAAATCTATAGATAAACTATATGAAAATAGATAATAATTTTTATTTAACTAGTTTTAGGATTTAACTTGCATCTCTATATGTAATAATTTACTATAGATATTCAGAGGATGACTCCTTGAAATGCCTACAGATGAGAAGTAGCTCATGATAAATTTAAAATGACTGGAAGGTGGAAGCTATGTAAGTCAGCCGGAGCGATCGCTGTCAGGCGAAGAGGAATATCTCCGAACCCATCGCATCTTTTTAATATTTTATCGCGACATGCAACCTAGGAAAGGGAAGCAAGAGATCTAGCTACCTTCCAATAGTAAGAAGGTGTGCGTCTCAACCCAAGACTTCATCATCGGAGTCCGAGAAATATTAACTACATTTATGAAAAACGTTTTAAATGAAAAATTATTTCTTCCTGGTAAAAAAACAGCATATCAATGTTAACTTTAAAAACAAATTTAGTAAGCTTTTATAGCTGGAACGACCATAATTCACACTATTTAGTTTCCTATTTGTTTACTAAAATATTATTTCATTATTCAAATGATAATTATCTCATGTCATAAATCATAAAATAATTGAATGAAAATTTAAAAAAAAAGAAGAGAAGCGTTTAATACATAAATATTTTTCCAAGTTTTATATTATTGTAGTAATAATATGTTATGGTTTAGGCGTTCAGAATCAAATGAGTATAACGCCGAATTTTACAAAATTTACCTTTTCATCTTCTTCGCTAGTTTAGTCTTGCAAGCATAATGCTCCACAAAACTTCATGTTCAGAACCGGACTAAAACTGTCAGAAATAATGCGGAAAAGTGTAGTTAGACAAAATGTATTGACTAAACTAAACCTTTACAATTTTGGAGGCTATGTTTCCCAGGTTGTCGCTTTGAGTTGAGTTACAAGTTTTAACTGTTTATTCGTTTCCATGTTAATATTTTCCAAATTACAAGTTATCATGAGCTTCACTATGGAAAAGATAATATAATTATGGGAATTGTGTGTATACTTCAGTAATCATTTCATCTAGAAATCAACGTTTCACCAAACATATAAAATATATACTTCGAAAAGTGTGTTGAAACTTTTATTTCATGATGAAATTATAACCGAAATCTACTCATACCCATAATTACATTCTCTTTTCCATACTGAGGCTCACGATAACTTAATAAAATACTAAATATGAAACGAATAAAGAGTTAAAACTTGTAATTCAACTCGAAGCGACGACCTTTTGTAGTTATCCGATTTTGATCCTGAACGGCTCAACTGAGAAATATACTATTCCAATCAGGCTACTTGTAAACTTTATCAAGGTAGCAAAAGTAACTGAGACTGCAGAGCTAATCTTTCCGTTAGAACGCGGTTTAGCACTGATTGCCGGTTGGTAGTAAAAACAATTAATATGCCATTAATTGATGTAACTTTAGATAGATCCCCGATATCTGTAAATTAAAAGTTATATTGTAGGGAATAAATACCTGTGATCACTGTTTAAAAGGCACTTTAAAGACGATTAATAAAAACCTCGATTCAAATTTAAAAGATAGTTTGTTTATTCATTTAACGTAACGTTGCTGCAATAGCCAATGGGAAGATTGACAGTGGGAGTCCTAAATTTTGCCTATCCGCTATATAATTAGGATAGGAATCTTTAATGAGTACCTTACATCACACCGACTCGGATGTTTGACTAAAAGCTGTCTTGAACACTCATTGTTTATTCGTAAATAATTTTTGAGAGTTGTGTCCTCAAGAAGTAGCAACACGTTATACAGTTTTTACGATTAATTTTGGCATTCATTTTCTTGAGTAATGTGCTGAGTTTCGTATTGTAAGTTAAACGTTGAAGGAAGTTTTAATAAAAGGAATTTTGCGAATCCGGAATTATGAAGAAGAATGTTCACTAAGTTTTCTATCTAAAGTTTCCTCTCTGATCCTCATAAACTCACATTCTTCGTTAAGTCTTCTCTGCTTGTAAGCTGCTAAAGTTAAAGTACAAATTTTGAATAACAGATTCCATATTTGATTTAAAAGTAGCCAAAATTGAATATACCCGGATACATTTAATATTTCATTTGGCAAGAAGCGCCAAACTGTTTCGCAGAATATAAAATTCAATAGGCACTCAATGACTTTTTTTTTTCTTTTTCTTTTTTTAAAGAAAGAAAGAAATTCTGTCTTGAAAAAAGAGTGATGGTTCTCAGAATGGATGGGGAAAGTAACAATTAAGAAGAGTACAATTAATCCTTCATTATAGGAAAGAATACAATGATCGCAGAAATCGGTTATGAGATAATGAATTACTCGTATCGTCCTACCGTGAAATGGCAGGAATAATAGACAATGCCGGCGCCTGCAGTATCAGGTATGACTCCCGGGTTAGGAAACGTCTGCTGTCTATCGGAGGCTCAAAGGCGATGGCTGATTGAAAACGTTACTTGACAAGCAGATAGCCAATGCAAAGGTGTCGGGCATCGTCGTACATAATGGACGACTGGAGCCTATAGTGATTTCAACACATCCGTCCTACAATAAACCTGTAACCCAAGATTATAAATTGTTTGAATATCCTAATTCTTTTCTTCACTATTGAATACCTCTTCAAAAAGCAAACAGGACATTCCTAGAACCATATAGACAACCTAGAATGTACTAAATAAAACAATTTTGCTTGTTGCTTGGACGGTGAATACAGTTAAATTATAATTTTTAATATTTTTTTGTTATGAAAAATAGTTTATATGGAACCCTTAACAATATGAACAGCAAAGGATTGGTTATTAAAAATTTGACAATTAAACTGTATAAAGAGAGGATACTTCGATAAATGAAACTTATCGATAACTACACTACATTTTTAAACTTAATTTAATTTAAACTTTAATTTTATTGAAAAACCCTTAAGAGACTTCTTTGACCAGTTATAGGACAATGCAATATAAATTAAAAAGTTTTATATGAAAATACAGGAATAAGTCCCAATATAGGACAAAGGCCCATGTCAGAGAATGGTAACCCCTCATCCCCATGGTGCACGGTAGAGTTTACTAAACAATTTAAAAGTTTGTCAAATACCTATATATAAATACAATAAATCTTTAAAATTTGTAATATGTATAGTGAAGAACAAAATAAAAAACAGGTAATGAATATACATTTAATACATAATTGAAAAAATCAAACAAATCAGGACAGAAAGCGAATATTAAAAATGATGTGCCCGCCATATCGCTTAAGGTTGCGAGTTCCAGCCTGGCACGTGGCTTTAGGATTTTTGAAATGGATTACAAATCCTTGGTTTTGCCGTCCTTTGGAGGGTACTTAAAATGGTGTTCCTGAGCCTGTACGGTTTCAGATCCCAATTCTGATAATAACTGGATAGGCAAAGTTCCCGACTCCCCTTCTGTATTGTTAAATTTGCTATAGCAGCATAAAGTTACAATAAGTAAATAATTGATAATAAAAATGAAAAATTAATCCCAGCATAAAGCATAATAAAGCACATCCCAACCTCACCGTCGGATTAAACACCAACCACAGCGTCCATTGGTCATTGGTCATTAATGCCTAAATAGAATTATTGAATCATAAGGAAGGTTACAGGTTACACTAAATCTCAGATTCCAATAAGCCCCCCCCCAAAAAAAAATAAAATAAAACATTACTCATAATAAATATTCAAATAAGTAGTACACATAATTTTATAATTAAAAGACATGAAACAAATAAAAAGGAATGTGGATGAGAAATAGACCATTATCAAAAAAACTGTGGATATATGGCGTAATGCACATTAATATATAGAAAACAAAAACTTAAAAAATATATAAAATATAAATAAAAAACAATATAAATTATCTCTACCTCAGGACCTAATATTATCTACTTATTCAGTGGGTTCAGGACCCCCTACCTCTTTTAATCACACTTTTCTTTAATAAAAAAAAACTATTATGATAGAGAAACTACCTGCTCATTATACTCCTGGGTCTTTGTGCAACACTATTGGAAACATTTTCCGGAAGTATCCAGTAAACGAAGTTAAGTCATGTGTTTTTATTTAAATGTGAACAACTCCCGCAATGGAGAAAGTTAAAAAAAAAAAAAGTCTAGCGTAAATCATAAAAATGTGTCAAGTTGAAATAAATCATAGATTTTAAAATACCGTTTATAGATCCTAGAAATTTCGAAACCTATTTAAACAGTATCTTTGTATTTTTACGAGCACAGGTTTATTAAGATAATTTATAATCAAAGATCAAAAGAATTTAAATATAAACTGCTTTTACAGTTCTCCTAAATTTTAGAGGACTATTGACTCAATATTCCGGTATACACCACGATAGATGTGAGGTACATCCTTATCTTCAATACAAACCGAAAGTGAAAACACCTCTTACTAAGGAGAGTGAAAAAATTGTTTCATGCTCCATTGAAAGGCTTAAAACCTATGCCATTATACGTTGTTTTTTTGACTTGGAAGTGACTCTATATGAATTTTGTATCAATTATCAATCCTAAAGCATTCGATAAAGATTGAAAACGAAAAATTTGTTTTTTTCCGTATTCGATGCTTTGCATTTGTATCGACGATATGTTCTCCGTCTATAAGTGCTTCTACCGATTTTCCATGTAAAGGTGAAACGCTTGAAAAGAAGTGGATTCCTCGGATGCTATGGAAAAGTATTTAGTGTAAGGTTTTAGTTCGAACCTGGGTAAAAATGATTGCTCAGTATATAAAAAAAAAAAAATAATGGCTCATTATCTGAAAAAAAATGTAAGGTAAATCTTACCTTATGTGTCAAGTTGAATTTCCATCCTACATTAGTAAATCTTACAGTGGAGCCGGTTTTAGGCAAACACTATAGTCCTTCCGTAGATTAGAGAAACCATTTGATTTTTTTTTTTTAAGAACATTAAAATTAAAATTTACAATTGTTGCTTACTAATTCATTTTTTTATTGAAGATGAATTATCCATACACTATTCGAACATGAAGATA
Organism: Troilus luridus; assembly: GCA_964056705.1. NCBI lineage: Eukaryota > Metazoa > Arthropoda > Insecta > Hemiptera > Pentatomidae > Troilus > Troilus luridus. The sequence goes on along the minus strand of OZ057412.1, from coordinate 96,865,861 downwards.
ACTAACGTATTCACTTTTTATTTTTTATAAATCTCTATCACTATCACTGTAATAAATATTAATTACAATATAATACAATATACTAAAAGATTGCTGTTCTTGCTTACCTTCCATACAACCCCCATGACCAGACAGTGTGCTCTAGGGGGTGGTAGCGGGCCTTATGTAGTGGCCTCCCCACCCCCAGCCGCCCCCGTTACCTAACCTGCCACTATTCAACCCCTGCGATCCTCCGTCTCTTTTCGTCATTCATAAGAGTCGAGTATGGTCGAATTAAATGGCGAGAGTATGCGCCTAGCAATTAGTCAGATTGGTTTACGTAATAGAGATAATTAATTGTTGTAAATAAAAAAAGGTTATCAGTTATTACTCTGAAATTTCATTATTTAAATATTTAATTTAATGTATACTTATATATTTTTTAACCCGTAACTTAGAAAAGAATTTTTAAAAAATGTATTTTAATATTTAAATTTTTTTTAGAATCTCTTCGGACTTCTTCAATTATGGATTGTCCCACTGTGTCATATTGCCGAGTTTAGGGTTAAAGAAAAAAATTAAATGAATAAATATTCAACAACAATTCAAAAAGACACATTAAATAATTATTAGAAAACACTTCGAAAAATTCATAAAACAAAGCCTTAAGTCTCTAAAATACTGGAAAAACCAACTAACCAGTGAGTTTATTGTTGAACGTCTGAGGTTGTCTGATTGATGGTCTTATTGGAAGTATGTCGGTTTGAGATGTGCTGCATTTGAACTTCTTTAATGTGAATTTTTATTTTGATGTACTTTCTGATGATGTTTGAATGAGTGATATGTCGATTGATATGATTTTGCTAGTATTTCAGATATTGCAGAGTAAATTGAAGATTATGGTCTGACTACATCCTGAGAATGATTTGATTTAATTCTGGGCCACACTTTCAAATACATAGCCACCAGAAAGGCTATGATTCCCTGCCAGGTGATGGTTTGGTAACTGATGAAGGATTCATTCAACGAAAGGACTGCTATAAACTACAGTAAACTTTAGTTAATCTATAAAAACAAATAACTGTTGTCAATCAAATTCAAAGATTTTGATTTTTCATTAAATTTTAAATTTATACCTATCAACTCGGCACTACAACTCAGTTACGCGTCTTGGCCTCCTTCAGTCCTCTCTGTTCTGCGAAGCTGACATCCAGTTCCTCACTCCAAGGACATCTCTAGTATCTCTCGCCACACCATCCAACGATCTCAATTTCAGTCTCCCTATTCTTCTAGTGCCATGCAGAGGTCCAGTCAAGACCCTCTTAGGGATTGCCTCGTCCTCTATCCTAGCCACGTGTCCACCCCATCACAATCTCACAAACTTCATTGTCAGAACAACATCCTCTTTATTAATTTATTAATATTGCATATATATCGCTGTTCGTTTGCCTTCTCGAGTTCCCGTTGAGATGGACTCCTCCGAAAAATCTTCGGAGGATTTTCCTTTAAAAGACTAATAGGTCCTGCTCGATTCTTTTACCTGTCGTCCAGCTTTCAGATCCAAACAACAGGACTGGGCGGATCAATGTCTTGTACAGATGGAGCTTGGTCTGCCGGGATAGAAGGCGGGAGGTGAACTCTTTGCGGAGGACAAAATGACACTTGTTGGCCATCAATATTCTTTTCTTCACTTCAACCTCAGATGCATTATATTGAGTGACCAGAGACCCTAAATACGTGAAATGGGCCACTTTTTCAAAGTTGAAGGGGCCAACATTGATGGCTTGGCAGGTTGTGGGTCCTCTTCTGTGGCCATGTACTTAGTTTTTCCTTCGTTCACCTGTAACCTGAGTTTTCTGGTGGGGCCCAACAGAGCCAAGAAACCCTCTCTTACAGACTGAAACGACCTCCACACAATGGCCACATCATCTGCAGAGGCTAAGAGCTGTAAACCACCCCGTTAGTTTGCAGACCAGTGTCCTTAACTGCCTTCTCAAGTCCCAAGTTAAACAAGACCATGCTAGCGCATCACCTTGGCGAAGTCTTTTCTTGAAGTAAACTCTTCCGACCTTTGCCCACCAACCTGCACAGTACACTTCACACCACTTATGGTCAGATTTACCAGGCGTATTAGCTTATTCGGGATATTGAATGCTTCAAGTGCCTTGTACAGTTCTTCCCGGTTACTGATGTTATAAGGAGCCTTAAAGTTCACGAAAAGATGGTGGGTTTTAATTTGATGTTCATTTCCTCTTTCAAGACTTGTTCTGAGGCAGAATCTTTGTGGATCTTCCCTGTATAAATCCACATTGATTTAAATTTATATCACGAATGTCGAAATTTAACGACTGACCTTGCGTCTGAAGTTTTGAAATGTATAATTTTGTTCCTAATAGGAAATCCATCATGTTTGACAGCATCCACGGTTGCGTTTTCAAAACTCACCAAATAGGCAAGTAAAATGAGGATTTGTTTGGATATAAGTGTTGTAGAGCAGTGGATGTTTTGTTTTGTTCCTAGACTCTAAATAAGTGGCGAGGTTCGCAAAGGTCTTTTGGTGCAAACTTAATCCATAGTTGAACCAAATATTCATTCATTGATTTCATAAAATAATATTTTTCATACTATGAAGCATCCTTTTTGGGCTAAACAAAAATATGTGAAAACACCAAACAAAACATGAAACACAATGAATTAAAAATCTTCGAAACATTAATTTTGTTTAAAGCTGTAACGTAGACTGGATTCATGATCAATGATACTTCTTTTTGACGGCTCTCTCGGTAACGCTAAACTGAACACACGAACAAACAAAAAGACAACAACTTCACCTACCTTTTTAAAATACAAATACATCTATTATCATTCTCTTTGTAAAACAAGTTTGTCGAATGATTCGAAATGGATTGAGCAAGATCTTTTTCGCAAAAATTGGAAATTAATTAGTGATGAAAACGCTGACCTTGCTGCTTCCTTGGCCTGAGAAAACAATGGTTGAAATACGAACAAGCTAAACCCTGTCAAAGCAGAATAAGGTATTGGATGAAGAGGCAGAATTCGAAGATGAGAATAATAATCTCTTGATAACCAGCGAAAGAAAAGAAAAGGAACTATTTTACTTCGTAACTTCAAATATCTTTCCAAATTAACGCATGTACCCCTATGAAAATATGACCCTAAATTCGTACATAATGCTTGGGCTAATAACGCACAAACAATATTTTTAGTACAATAGTTACTGGATAAGATAAATGAAAGGAAAGGATCGATCAAGAAGATGAGAATACTGTCATACAATTTTATAAACGTTTTGACGAGGATAAGTTGAGTCATATTGGTTCATGAAAATTCAGACTTCTGATTACCCTGTAGTATTGAGGTGGTCAAGATATAAATAACCATAGAATGAAATAATATTAAATATAATAATATTTTTGTTTAGTTACAATATCCCTGAACTTATCAAAATTATTGTTCCTTTATTGTACTAAATACTTTTTGATATATTAGTTTTCCTTAGTAAACATGAAATTGTATTACTTTAGCGGCAATGATAATAGAAAAACAAGTCTAAATAGGTAATTTTTCTCATATTAATTTTAAAATAGAGAAATGTGTTAATCCTCAAATGTTGAACTAACGAGTATACAGGATTAAAAAGTTCATAAAACAATATCGCCACATATTAATGAAAATGATAACTATTAACTATAAATGTTAACTAAGTGATAAATGGATCTATGTGATAAAATTTTCTTGAGTCAGTTGTTATTTTGTTAATCTTTTCTTGCTCCAAAATATTTATAAAAAACAGAATAAAAATTTTAAACTTAACTTAATTCAAACTCATTTAACGACAATTAGTGATTAACTAATTTTGCCTATACAGGGAAATTAAAGATAGGGTTTTTTAACGAGTACGTGACACACTACAGACTCGAGACCTCCATTTTACGTCCCATCCGAAGGACGGCATAACTAAGGATCTTTGACACTCTTTAAAAATCCATATGCTAGGTGCCGGGCTAGGTTGTTATTAGGTTGTAGATTGTTAGGCTACTTGGCCAGAGGTGACCCTTCTGCAAATCAAAGAAATTTGATCTGCTAAATGTTATATTTCAATTTTAAAGATTTTCGGAGGATTATTTATTAGTAGTTAAAGTAAAGCCATGAGTTTTCATTTCAGGAATCATGAAAACTTATTTATTGGAAATGGCTAAATTATCGACACTGTTCTATTCTGATCTGATCATGAATTAGCAAACTAATCGTCATTATGAAGCGTTCGATTTTCCCCATAACTAGAAGTGATAGACATGTTCTGCACCCAATTTCATGATAATATACAAAAGTAAAAGTACAAGTGGGAAAAGTTCAATAGGAAAGGCTACAATTAGTGATTACAGGATAACTATCATCATTAGATAATAATCATTTGTTTAATTTGTTGTTGTTTAATAAGAACGTTTTAAATGTTATTATGTTTAACACTCCTCACTAACTTGTCATTTGGAATGGAAGGAGCTTCAGTTTGGGCTTTGAAATATTGAGCACTCCAAGTTCTTAGTTCCTCTACTTTTTACCATGGTCATATTTGTGTTGCTTATAACTCTACACGCTTCCTGGATATTTTAAACGTTAAGATAATTATGTCATCATTATTTAATCTTACAGTTTTACTTGTTAAATAGTAAATGCAATTATAATTGCAATATTCAATTTTTATAATGGGCGTAGGGTAGCTCAGCGTGTAGTGTGTTGAATTGCTGTACTAAATGGCCCGGGTTCAAATCCAGCACTGGCAGATAAATTAATCTGTAAACAGATAGAACAGCACTCTGAGACTTCATGGGACATTGTAATCTTAAAATATAATTAATTATTGAACGTCTTTAGCAGTGATTGAATATTGGAAATGAGATTTTATTGGAATTATTCATATATGAAAACACACTTATGGAATATGGTGGAAGTTCATGTGGTTGGAATACATTATTGGGTTTCTGATTATAGATGTTTTAAAAATAGTATAGAAGTATGGAGGGAGCGGGTTAGCTCAGTGATTGAGCGCTGAGATGTCGAATCGAAGGTCATGTGGAAGTATATTAGTTAAATTAATTGGCTTGTAGTTTAGCTAGATCCTAGCTACGTCTGTTAGTTCAAATAAGATAAAAAATTACCACTTATTCTCCTGGCTATTTCAAGCAAATAGTACTAAAAATGAACAAGATCCTCCGCAAGTGATGGGTATAGGCATAGGAGCTAAACCTGGTAAGAGAATACTGCGAGAGAAAATAGTTGAAGATCAGACAGGGATCCAACTTATTACCTTAAATATAAAAGCAGGATGTCACTTTGGTTAGTAGGAGGATCTGAACAAAATCGTATTACGCGGCGCCTCACTTTGACTTCAACAGAATATGTAGACTCCCAGCAAAATCGCCTATCCAATAAAGAGGTATCCAAGTTATAGCTGGTACTTGAGGTCTGTTTTCTCCATGTGGAGTCAGAATCTCGTGCTGAGATAGAAATGTAGGTTGACGACGATCCAACGGAAGTTTTAGTTGCGGGAAACCGAGGTGACAGAACAGTGCCTCAAGAAGTAGTGAAGGTCTAGCATGGAAAATGACTATCATACTAATACAAGACTTTTTTTTATTAAGATAAGATCTAGAATAAGAAAAGCAACATTACTTTTTTTGATTATCTAATCCATGGTTTACAGTTCCTTAACTCGATTATAATAAAATTAATATTTTAAAAGCTTGAAATAGTCTGGTACCTGCGGCGTACATTTTAGGCGAGTATATAAGATTAAATTTATAATATATTGTATAAATTAAAATATAGTGTTATACTTATTAACTTATATTATAACATATATTATTATATTCAGTTTAGTGCCTGCTCAGTATTGTTTTGAGATATTGAGTATTTGCGATTTGCCAGTTTTTAATAATGTTTATAAATTAACTGATCGAGGACGACAAAAGACTAAACAAAAAGTAGTTTCTCGATCCGTTGATAAAATATTACTTCACAAACACCTTTTTTTTTTTTTGAAGTGGGGTGTAGAAAGCACAGCAGTTGCTGAACTGAGTGTCCTAGGTCCAAAGCCAGTTGCGGCTGACAAATTACTTAATCTGTTAAAATCTACGGATGGACCCCGGAGGATCTGCTGACCCTCCTGGGGCTCACCCAACTTCTAATGGGTACCCTTAATTTGAGAAAAACCTACCGGTTGAGCGTGACCTCAGATAAATCAACTCCCTGCATAAATGGTGTATTAGCAGCAGAACAATCTCTACCGTGTACCGATCCCTTCATTGGCTGTAGTGGCACAGATTTTATTTAAAAACTTTTTTATAAAGTTGGGAGATTTACTTTTTTGTTCTAGATGCTCGGATTTTTTATTATCAAATTGTCATTCACTCAAAGTTGAATGGCTTGTAAGAAAGTTATTTTCGGAAAATTCTATTGAATTTATAAGCTTTTATGTAAAAAATCTAAATATCTTGATATAAAAAATATTGGTTTGGAAAAGGATTCAATTGTAATGTTGACAATTTTTTATCAAGTGTATTCCCTACTTATAGAAGGAAAATCAGAACTCCAATCTTGCCACTGATATTTGAAACCAATGGAGTGTTTAATCGACTTAGCTTTAAAGCTAAATGATGCCCTTGTGAAAGACATTATTGTAAACGCTATGGTACCTTCGGTTCAACCGATTGATAGATGGGAGGATATTATTGGTAAAACGCACTTTGAATGGTTTTGAAGATCGAGTCCATAATATTTCAGATATCTGCTTCGACTAAATAAAAATACATAGAATAGTTACTAATTCTCGTTCTGCTAAATTTAATTGATTTGGTAAGCCTGTTCAATTATTATGAAATTGAGGAATAGACATGAATAAAGACTATACTTGTGACTAAGGAGTATAACGGATGCCTATTTACGTACAATAATATGACTTATATTTAAATTTTAAAACCTGAAAAAATACTACTCTTCGTCACTACTACACATAAACCCACAACATACTGCTCAACTCTAAGAAGACAAATGCTCCAAGCTCAAGATTAATTGCAAAATACTCAAATACATGTCTATTAAAGGACCTATTTGGACTCACGGAGTAGAGGTTTGGAGGTCCACTAAGCTATCGAATTCCAATTGTATCCCACCCTTACAATCCAAAATCCTTAATGCTCCTTCCTTTGTAGCGAACAACTTCATCCATAATGACCTTTGTGTCCCATTTGTTGCTGATTTAGCCCGAATCCTATATCAATCTTTTCACGATAAACTGGGCTCCCACTCAAACCCAATAGTTTCAAGCCTAGTTTCCTCTTCCATTGCTGGTAATCCTCCGAAGCGTCTGAAAAGAAGATGAACTCATTAATATGTTATTTGAGTACTGCCAAAGGTAGTTTCTTTTATTTTTTATTTTAAATACAGACGTTTGCTGTTACTTTCTTTATTATTTAATATTTTTTCTTTCTTCAAGTTACTAGGCACTCACTAATAAGTGCGTTTTGCTTCGCATTTTGTCTCTAAATTTTTCATCCTTTGGCCTGTCTTACATCGAGGGTCTTCTAAAAGTAATTTGTGATCATTATTTGTTTGTTGAAATAGATAAGATTAATAAATAATTAGAGTATGGCAAGTCCAATTAAACGTTACGTTATTATTTTTAATTGTTACACGGTACTCCTTCGAAGCCGCCTGTACTTTCTTTGTGGTAAGTAATAACACAGAGAGGTCTCTTACTATTACAATCAATGGTTATAAGGAGCGACTGGACGCAAAGAATTGCAACAATCTCAGCTGTTATTGGCGAGGTTTGGGTATTGTCTTGCCATTGTGGTACATTCCGCTAAGATGGATTACATAAACTTGAATGAGTTGGAATATGTGAATCATGTGAGTTCATTCCCTTGTGAAATCTGTGCGTGTAAAATCGTCCACGATTCGAAGTAGTAAGTCCTTGAATGCACTTCCGTTGGCAGATCAGAAATCATAGAACTTTAACAGATGTATAAAATATTTAGTGCTTGAATACAAAAACGCAATCATATATGTTTTATATATAATTTTGAAATGATATTTATTATACTCTACAACAGCAGTTTCCAACTGACTTTTACCACTCCTTATTTCCATATCTTTTTGAATTTCTCAATAAAGGAAAATAATCGAAATAACTATATTATATTAATAGTATTGTAAATATTCAACTTAATTTGCACAATATAAAATTGCAACTTGTAAAATAAAAAAACCGGCATCACTAAAACCCATGAAGGGTCCTGGTTTCAGTACTCGGTAGAGACTGTACTGTTTTTAAGACACCGGTTGTGCATGGAGGTGATTTGATTTGAGATAACACTCAACAGCAAACTTTTTATCCCAATTAGAGTACCTTGCTGAGGCTGAGTGATCCCCAGGAGGGTAAACAGATCCCACATGGTACATCTGTGGCTGTTGATAGATTAAATAATTTATTGAACCCGTGACATTTACCATAGTAACTCAGAAGTTTACACTCGCTAAGGTTTAAAACTACGTTTTTAAAATTATAGTATGTTGATTCTTCGTTTATTCCATCAAGAAAAAATAGTTAGATTGTGATATTATTAGAATTCATTTAGACTTGCACGCATACATGAACTAGTAAATCAGTACAGGGTAACAATACAAATCCCATGGATAATTTAACATTTTTATTTGAAAAATTAATATTTTAATATCCCCCTTTTCAATAAAAATATTATAGAAGTTATATCGGCAAATAAAATTATAAACTTGATATTACCGGAGACTATTTATTTATTGTGGATGGACCCAAGCATTATGACGTTTCTGTTCTTCGTTGTATTATTCTCAATGTGCATACGTAGCTATGATAGGTCTTGTGTTGAAATGGAGTTATTTCTAATATTTTAACTCCACTTCAAAATCTGAAAACATTGTTCCGCTTCCCTCAGTTCAATTAAATTATTTTGGGAAAAAAATCAACTTCACCGCTTAAAGGCGTCGGAGATGTTAATCCCAAAATCGTAAATCGGATATATTTGAAACATTTATAATTCTACAATAATTCTTCGGATTTTGATGATTTTTTTCAATGTGTTTTCATGTGGTTTCGATAATGGTTAAGATTCACAATTAGATCCGATTGATAATGTGTTTTATTCTATTTATTTATCTTTATTTATTACAAAAAATATACCTGTCGTAAAAATGATCTGATTTTTTTCTTCCTTGCTGATAATAAACAGTTTTATATTTTATATTTAACACATTTAAGCTTAAAGTATAGAGATATTATCACACTTTATTGATAGGCCAAGTTTTGATTACTGTACGAGTGTTGGCGTAGGGTAATTCAATTTATTTTTTTAAGCATATAATTTCATCAAAACGGCCCAAATAATTACAATATATTTAAATTTTTTCATAATTTACGTTTGAATTGAATGAATGCATTCATAAAACGTTTGAACAGGACAACGTGCCCGCTAGTACATACATATATTTATATATATATATATATATATATATATATATATAAAATGGAAATTGGATAATATTACATCAGAAGTAAGTAGCATTTTCTCAAAATTACTTATACTCGCGAGGAGAATATTTATTAGAGTGCAAAGCGCTATAAAGGAAAAATAGAATCCGCATTTGAGCTCGTTCTTTAGCGGAGGTCATTATGTCAGCTACACACGTGCATGATTTCCCGGGGGGCGGCTCAGCCAGTGTCGTTTCAGCGCTTCTGGTCACGGCACTCCCACCTTTCACTCTTTAAAAATTACCTGGCGGGCTCATGAAGGTTGGCAATGATGAACAAAAAAAAGTTGTAAAAAATAAAAACATTTATATCTATCATATAGAAAAAACAATAGAGCAAATATAGAGTATATGGAGCAAGTAATTCTAAGGCATTGGCGACCGTATTCAAGTCATTTGTAACATAAGTTTCAGTTATTATTTTCTGTGATATAATATTACCTTGAAATCATTAAATTTTAATTTATCAGTTATTAAATTGATTATAATGATTTTGAAAGGAATTGATTGAGGCGTTGACAAAGAAAAGGTATGACGTAAAACATTTTCCTTTTTCATTTTTTTTTTCATAGAAAAGGTAGTTATTAATCCAACCAAGAGGATAAAAAAAGGAATGATAGTTTCCCTGAACTGAAGTAGTTACTATTTTCTAACTGAAATTTTTTGTTTTGAAAAGAGTTTTTTTTTGCTTCCTCTGTTAAATTAAGCTCTCAGGACTTACTACGTTTTCCATGTTAACGCCTAAATTATATTTTTTTATCCATACAAAAACATTTGGATAAGACTACGTATAAGATTAGTAGCTGAAAAGGGAGAAATTTTGGTGATGTTGTTGTAGAAGGGACGAAGATGTGGAGAAGTTTAACCACTTAGGGTCTTTGGTAACTAGAAAAAACGAAATTCAAGAGGAACAACGGTGCGATTAAAGGCTGAAAATGCCCGTAATTATTCGGTCTCGACATTACTAACTTCGCATCTTTTGTCCCGAAGATTAAGATGGGCTTGTAAAGTTGCTGGGGTTGGTACGGAACGAATTCCTAAGATGTTAGTAAGCGCTGTACAATAACATTTATTTAAGGTAAAAAAATAAATGTTACACGAGAAGGCAAACTAATTATTTTTTCTTTTCTTTTTTTATAATTATTATAATTTTTAAATATTTTATACGGAAACATGGGAGACCCGGGTTCGAATCCCGTTCCTGGACATATCTTTTCTCATCAAAATAAAATATTTTTAAAGTATAATAATTATAAAAAAATAAAATAAATTAAATTATAAATCATATAATGACGTATGTCAACAAGATCCTAATTAAATCAATGTTCAATGAACATTCTTCTCATTGTATACATCGCAAATTGCGAGAAAAAGGGGATATGGGATCAGTGAAGAGAATGGATTCGTTTGATCGAGAGGATATCTCAAGTGGGAGAGTACCATGACGGAAACATGGAAGACCCGGGTTCGAATCCGGGTCCTTGACACATCTTTTCTTTTCAAAATAACATATTTATTTTTTCGTGTAATATAAAACAGATGTACTAATACAAACCGTGAAAGGTATTGGGTTCATTACATGGCAAAGACTATACTCTTTCATGGAAAACGGTTGTGCAGGGAGGTGATTTTTCCTGTAGAATGCTTAACCGCCAGATTTCCCCCCTTATTTTGAGCACTCACTTTATAGAGGGTAGGGTGGGCCCCAGAAGGGTCCTAGATCCCATAGGATCCTTATCAGACTGGTTACAGATTAAATAATACGAGTTGGCTTATTATTATTAAGCTATATTGGCTACTAAAAACTAATGTCGATTTTATTTAATGTGACTTTATGTTGACTTTATTTTGAAAATAAAGAGGCTTGTAGTCTTCCCAGCAGCGGAATTTGAACCCAGGACTTTCGGCATTGGAACTCAGCGCTTTGCCACTGTGCCACTCAGCTTCTTTTTAGTGTAACCTGAATACTAAAAATAAACCATTTTCTTAATTGCCATAGACCCTTCATCCTTCTGCTGTTGTATCTATCAGATGCTAAACGTTATCACATTATAAATATGTTGGGTTTATTTTTGAATAGTTCTTTGATTACCCCCTCCAAACAATTTGTATATTTCTCTGGATACCTAAGACCAACCATTAAACATTATTTTCTTTATAGAGAAGTTTTATCTTATGAATTATTTTCTTTGTTGTTATATTGTAAACAAAAAATATGTAAACTGTCGGTCTCCCGAAGCATTATGGCTATGAACCTAGCAAATATAATAGTTTTCAAACTCTTGATTCGCAGACCTAGGTAAACTATCAAAGAACGACAAAACAATGTTTTTTACGAAGATTTTTTTGTTATTCTAATGGATGCAGAATTCTGTAGTAAGAGTTATAATTGAGAGCTCTGAATCAAGCTTATATTGTACATTGAACCTGAATGGAAACTCAAGGAAATATGGATTTCCAATGTGAAAAATTTCACTTGTTTCCCTTTTTGGGGGTTTCCCAAGACTCGACATTTCTACAAATGTTAATAATTTTAAGTATTATCTTCACTGACCTTTATAATTTTCCATTAAAAGGAATTATTTACCAATTTTTTAATTTATAAGAATTGGCATTCTCCCATAGTTTAATTTAATAATTAAATAAAAAAATTAAGTATATAATTTATAAATCAAATCATAAAACTCTAAAAATATCAAATTTGGACATGAATCGGAAGTTCAAAGCTATATTGGCGGCTACTAACAACTAATATCTATTTTATTTAATGTGGCTTAATGCTGACTTTATTTTGAAAATTGCTCACTAGTTCCTATCTATAGTTCCTATATAATCCTATTTCTGTTATACCTATTCGGAGTCTGTGTTATACCTCATTTACCTAACATCCATTACACCGAACTCCATAGGAGGTATTTGCAATGAAAAGATTCTGGACTTTCCACTTCTGATATACGTTGGCCGAGGAACAATGATATTAACATTACCTAAATAAGTTGCACATTGAAAACGCCTTATCCAATCTTGTGTAAAAGGTTAATATCTGAGCAATTTTCTGGCGATATTATTCTGACAAAGGAGCTCTTCTACATGCCTCCATGGAACTACACATCTATTCATTACAAGATGAAACGAGTTCTGCAATCAAATTTTCTGAACCTGATTTCTCTTCTTTTCACAAAATGTCAAAATATAGAGTGCCTTTTCTTAAAATAGATAAATAAAAAATGGATTTTTTTTCGACGTTAATACGTCCTTGAACATCTATTTATTTCATAACTACAAGAAGCTAATAATTGCTAAAGCATGGAAGCACATTGCAGATTAATCTACAACTCTCATCAAGATATGTTAGGAGCAAATTATGTTTATAAAACAAGTTTGAAGTTATTATAATGAGTATAAGTTGATTTGAAGCTAATAATCGCATATCTAGGTGTATAGGTATTAAAACTGTACACATTAAGTAACATGTATCCATTAGCAATTTTATAGAGTAGCTAAGGAGATGAAGCATAGGACGACAAATATTAAGACAAATTTTCGATTTTCGAACCTTACCAATAAAAAACGTGGTAGGTCGTAGACTAAGTTGGAAAACGAAAACTTGAAAGAGCTTGTCGAAGCGGGTCCTTCCCAAACCACTCGTAAAGTAGGTTCACAACTTGGAGCAAGTGCCATGACTGTTTCCAGTCACCTTAAGGAGCTTGGTAAGACAAAAAAACTGGATTATGGCTACCACATGAATTAACCGAGCTCCAGCAGCTCACCCGATTTTTTTTCTTTCTTCAGTAGCTGAATATAGAGGTCCTTCCTCACCCGCCATATTGTCCTGACCTTTCTCCAACTGATTTTTACTTTTTCCGTTGTTTGGATAATTTTGTGTATGCCCACTTTTGTTATTCTAAAGGGATCCAGTCCGTGAGTAACAATGTTTTCCTATTCTCTTTTTTTGTCTAAGCTCCTGTAAACGGAAGACATAAGTTAACGCTTATTCTAGCCATTTTATACTTGTAAAGTTCTTGTAACAATAAATTACATATAGTTTAATGGAATTTTATCTTAAAAATTTTTCGTGTGTTCTGTTTCTATATATTTCGTAAGCTTAGTTGCAATTATATTACAACTTGAAGAATATGTAGCTTGCCGTACATAAATTAGTAATAATAAAAAGATGACTATAGAAGTTGTGTGAAAATTGTTTAATGATTTTAGTATCCCGTTAGACACACAAGTGACACAAAATAAAAAAATAAAATACCAATCAACAAAAATTTAATATGTTTAACAGAATCAATTGTTAAGCTAAGATAATCTCAATAGTTTACATGCGGTTACTGTAAAGTTAATTTACAAATATTCATTCCGGATTATTTTTTCATAATGTTCAAGATAAAGATGAAAAATACAAGGTTTACGCATCAATACAATCAGAGTACTCCAATAGTATAGTTATGTTCAGTAAAGTTGTCCAAAATATCTCGTTATCGATTTGTAAGTATAATTTATACATTATCAGTATCTATTTATATTTTGTCTCATTGCGGCGTTCAGGATCAAAAGCAGATAAATCCGAATTTTAAAAACGTTTCAAATTTTCGCTAGTTTAGTGAATAGCCATAATCATGGTATTCAGTTTCAGAACCGGATGAAAACCATTAGAAATAAGGCGGCAGTGTCGTGTTAATTGCTTGACTAAACTGATGCTGAACACCTCTATTATAATATATTAGTGTTATTGCTATGTCCACACTAATGTGGATTGATCTCAAAGCCCGTAAATATTTAATACAATTCATTAAAAGTCGGTTTTAACTATTAAGTCCTCAATATGAGGACAATGATATCTCTAAACGTCGCCAAAATATAGTGTTATATTTTTGGCTGAACTATGTTATATATTTATAGTTTTGTAACTGTTACAGATTAGAATGAAAGTCGTCCAAAATAGAATAAACAACAACTATTGATTGTATTGTTCTAGATGGAAGTAATGTATTCTAACGAAAAATTGGGCGAATCATTGATGAGCGGATTGTGGGACATTCGTAATTTTGGTTCTTCATTTCCATCATTCAATTCGTTGGGTGTTGGATGTTGTTAAGATACACCAAAATTTCCTCCATTGAATGGACCCTCGCCAGGTGAGCCAGGAAGTGCACTGACCACCAGCCTCTTACTTTCATTCAGTTATCTCCTTCATGAAGGAATGCCGTTCAATATCGGGGAATAATCTCCCGGGTCTAATCAAATCCACATCTTCCAGGCCAACTTTCCTTCAATGAATTCTCATTATGCTCGCGAAATGAAAGGTGTTGATTTTATACTTTCGCTAGTTTAAGATCAGGTGTTAATCGTCTATGGTGCTACAACTTTTTTTCGAAGTAGTACTGCAAGCTGCAGTCGTGAAGGTTGGCTGTAATGTGTCTTGTATCAAACCGGGCCAATGTAGTATCGACAAATAAATATGAATTTGCATAATGAGAAAATTACAGCAAAACAAATACGTCACTCAGGCAGGTAGCCAAACCCCATGGTTAAGTGGGCCCGAGATACCACAGATGGGAGTCTAAGTCTCCACCTTTTGAAAAGCACGCTCTGAAAAGATACAGAAGAAGAAGTTAACAAGGGCACGGAAGAAGGTGGCCGGCGAAGGAGTGTCCGAAGGCCGAAACCTTACCCATAGTAACCTTGATGTACCCCTGTTTTATATGATAAATGTTATAGGCCAGCGTCCTGGTACCAAGAAAGGGCTTTAGGTCCCAATAAATTGAAGAGAGCTGCATTTTTGATATGTTGTAAGGGCATGTCTGAGTAGTTGTAATCCAAGTTTGTTACCGAAAAAACGGATGGGAAAACTTTTGGTGACCGAGAAACCTAGAAATTTTCGGAGTTAATTCAGTTTTGGACCTTTATCTCCTAATCGGTGCTTTTTTGATAAAAACATCAGTTTTTAATTTAGATTAAATTTGCTATAAATTGAATACGACTGCGGCTCTGTAGCTCTAATAGATTCTGAGTACGCCCTTTTCAAAATTGGTAATTTTTTCCCAAAAGTCCAAATTTTAATTTTTGGCCCACTTTGGTGAGGAAAACAGGCAGACGGTGGGATTCTACGATGAAAGTCGTAAGGGATGAAGCTGTAGTAAATTTAATTAGCTTTAATTTAAGCACAGACCGAGGCCTGTAGATCCATTGGACTGGATAATTTGGACTTTTGCGAAAAAATCACCAATTTTGAAAGAGGGATAACTCAGAATCTATTAGAGCTACAGAGCCAGGGTTGGATTCAAATTATAGAAAATTTTATCTACATTAAAAATAATTTGTAATGTTTTTTTCAAAAACGCACCGATTAGGAGATAAAGGCCAACAACTGAATTAACTCCGAAAATTTAGAGGTTTTTCGGTCATAAAAAGTTTCCACATCTATTTTTTCGGTAGCAAACCTAGGATTTCAACTACTCAGAAATGGCCTTACAACATATCAAAAATGCTCACTTCAATTTATTGCGACCTAAAGCCCTTTTTGGGTACCTGGCCGCTGGCCTATAAAATATATCCTTGGGCTATGAACACCCTAAAGTCGCTCTCAAAAGGGCGACTACTTAAAATGCTTAAGCCAGGTTTTCAGTTGAATATTGTTTTAGTTCAATTCAAATTTTTTTTTAATGTTAATAATGGCAACATTTCTATGTTTAGAAGTAATTGTCTGTTACCGCTGTTCTATTTACATAGCAGGGGGGGGGGTATTGCTCGTGTTACTTGTTTCAGACAATATAACAACAAATTATTGTATTTCATACGTTTTATAACAATCCCAATTCACGTATTTGAACGAGAATTCTCGATTTTCCACTAAACATTAAAATATTTAACATTTTAAATCAGAAATCAGGAATAGAAAAAACAAACACTCTACCGACTAATTTTGAGTAATTGGTAATTAGTTTTACTTAATTAAATTGGAATGCGTGGCAATTTCAATACCTTCTTATCATATTAGTTTTGTTATAGTTAATTTTTTGTAAAATTCTCGTGAAGAAGATGAATCTTTTTTGATAAAATCCGAATAAAGAAGGATCAACTTATGATAAAACACCATTATTGGAAAATGGAAGAGACTAGTCAAACGTGGATGAAGAAGAAATGCCACCGGATAGGGAAGAAATAGTGGAAATAATTGGAGCACTCCATAACAACAGAGCACTTGGAATAGACGGTATCCCGAATGAGGTCCTGAAGTGTGGGGGTGAGGCGGTGGTGGATGAAATATATAACCTCGTATTTGATGTATGGATGGAGATGAGGATGCCACAGGACTGGAATATGGCAGTGTTGTGCCCAATACATAAGAAGGGAGACAGATTAAACTGCCAAAACTATAGAGGTATCGCTCTATTGCCCACTGTCTACAAGGTACTTTCAGTTGCAATAAATAGGAGAATTATGGCATGGGCTGAAAGAAATATTGGTGAATACCAAAGTGGCTTCCGGCCAACTAGAAGCACAACGGATTATATCTTCTCCATACGGCAGATGCTAGAGAAAGCATATGAGTACAATGTTGACCTCCACCACCTCTTCATAGATTTCTGCCAGGCCTACGATAGTCTTGACAGGAATGAACTGCTCAAAGTAATGAAAACTCTAGGGGTCCCGGAAAAGCTAGTCGGATTGAGTGCGATGACCTTGGAAAACACCAGATGTAGGGTGAAGATTCAAAATATGATATCAGAAGATTTTGAGGTTGAGAATGGTCTGCGCCAGGGAGATCCCCTCTCACCTGTATTATTTAGCATCGCACTCGAACATGCTGCGAGATCAATCAGGACCAACCCAGGAGGAACAATATGTAATAGGATGACCCAACACCTAGCGTATGCTGATGACGTAGTGATATCAGCAAGGTCAAAAGCGGCGCTTTCAGGAGCTTTGCAGGAATTTGAAGAAGCTGGGAAAAAATTGGGTCTGGTGATAAATAAGGAAAAAACCCAATATATGATTCCCACAAAAAATGATGGGCAGGAAGAGCTTAGTCATGTGCAACTGCTCCACCACACATTTAAGAAAGTGGACAGCTTCAAATATCTGGGGGCTTTAGTGACAAGAAAGAATGACATCACTGCAGAAATTAAAGCAAGAATTTCAGCAGGGAACAGATGTCTCTTTGCACTGCGAAAAGCATTAAGATTTCGAAACTTGTCACGGAGGGCAAAATTATTGATTTATAAAACAATCCTAATACCGATTGTTACATACGCTTGTGAAACGTGGGTCCTGACACAGGAATGCGAAAAGATGCTGCAGATCTGGGAGAGGAAGGTGCTTCGGCAGATATTTGGGCCAGTATGTAATGAAGGCCAATGGAGGTCTAGAAATAATAGAGAGCTTCAGGACCTATACAATGCACCAGACCTAGTCACCTTCATTAAATCTACACGTATAAGATGGCTTGGGCACGTAGAAAGAATGGGAGAAGATAGGTACCCAAAGAAGCTATTATATGGCAAACCAGGAGGCAAAAGAAGAAGAGGAAGGCCCAGGCTGCGATGGCTGGATGATGTAGAGAACGATCTGCAGAGGATGGGGATCAGACAGTGGAGAGGTCGAGCTGCTGACAGGGAGGACTGGAGAGGCGTTGTTGTGGAGGCCAGGGCCCTGCAAGGGCTGTAGAGCCATGGGAAGAAGAAGAAGAAGAAATGGCCTTACAACATATCAAAAATGCTCACTTCAATTTATTGCGACCTAAAGCCCTTTTTGGGTACCTGGCCGCTGGCCTATAAAATATATCCTTGGGCTATGAACACCCTAAAGTCGCTCTCAAAAGGGCGACTACTTAAAATGCTTAAGCCAGGTTTTCAGTTGAATATTGTTTTAGTTCAATTCAAATTTTTTTTAAATGTTAATAATGGCAACATTTCTATGTTTAGAAGTAATTGTCTGTTACCGCTGTTCTATTTACATAGCAGGGGGGGGGGTATTGCTCGTGTTACTTGTTTCAGACAATATAACAACAAATTATTGTATTTCATACGTTTTATAACAATCCCAATTCACGTAATTGAACGAGAATTCTCGATTTTCCACTAAACATTAAAATATTTAACATTTTAAATCAGAAATCAGGAATAGAAAAAACAAACACTCTACCGACTAATTTTGAGTAATTGGTAATTAGTTTTACTTAATTAAATTGGAATGCGTGGCAATTTCAATACCTTCTCATCATATTAGTTTTGTTATAGTTAATTTTTTGTAAAATTCTCGTGAAGAAGATGAATCTTTTTTGATAAAAAATATATATATATTTTTTTTTTATTATTTATTTATTGATATTTACAACTATATTACAGTAATAGAACAAGTAAATTGGCTGAGTGATACATAATGACATGATATAATGACAAGTAGAGAAACTACCCACTGGTAGTACTCAAATCGCATGTTCAACTAAGAAGGTAACGTGGCCATCTTCTTCTCAGACGCCTCGGAGGATTATCGGGAATTGAAGAGGAAGCTAGGTTTGAAACTAGAGGGTTTGAGTGGAAATGAAGTTTGTTATGAAAGGATAGATACCGGGATCGGGCCAGATCAGCAACAAATGGGACATTAAGGTCGTTATGGATGACTATATTCTTAACAAAATAAGGAGCGTTGAGGATTTTACGAAGGATTTTGGATTGTAGGGATTGGATACGAGAAGAATTCGATGGCTTAGTGGAGCCCCAAAGCTCTACTCCGTAAGTCCAAATAGGTCGTATGATGGTCATGTAGATGAGTCTTTTGTAATGAATTGGGAGCTTAGAGCGTTTGTCTAGTAAGTGTTGAAGTAGCCTGAAACGTCGGGCGGTTTCTTGTCTTTTCAGTCTTGTATGAGGATGCTCGGAATCCAAACTGGTGATCTGGAATTATGTGATTTGCATCAAGGATGGGGTACAATCGTTTGAGGATGAGTTTTTCTAGGATTTTACCCATGTAAGGTAGAAGAGCGATAGGACGGTAAGAGGAAGGGTATTCTGGTTTTTTAGGCTATGGTATCATTTTTACAGGAGAGTCAGTTATAGACCGCAGAGTTGCGGAGCTGACGGGCGCCATCACAGAAGCGGCCAATATGACCCTCCAGCGCCGCAGAGCGAGAGCGCGTCCGGTCCCATGGTGGACGCCAGCCCTGACGCTTCTCAAGAGGGAGTACTACAGGGCTAGGCGCAGGTACCAGGAGTGCAGGGACGAGGAGAGGAGACCTGCACTCCGAGATGAATCGAAACGGAGGTATAGGGCATACCGAAACGGAGTGCGTCACCGGAAAAAGGAATCCTGGGACGAGTTTATCGTCAAGGAGACTGAGAAGAATCCCTGGGGTATCCCGTACAGGGTGGCACTGGGCAAGGTGAAGCCGCTAACATTAATGGCGGCTCTCAGAGTGGGAGATGCCCAGGCAGTCACCCTGGAGGAGACGGTGAATATGTATGTAGACTATACATACCCCAGGGATGATCTGTCCCAGGATACAGAGGAAGATAGGATGGTGAGACGCACCACGGTGTGCCCTTCCGGTACCGAGTTTTGTCCGCCATGGGATATATGGGACCTTCGCCTCGCCGTGGAAAGGCAGAGGATCGGCAGAGCCCCAGGACTTGATGGGATTGACGCCGCGATCCTGAGGGAGAGCGCCCCCCTCATTGAGGATGGCCTACTGGCGATCTTCAATGAGTGTTTGGACCAGGGGTGGTTCCCGAGTAGGTGGAGGATCGCGGACTTGAGACTGCTCTACAAGGGAGGAGGTAAGGATAAAGAGGATCCTAAGGCGTACAGACCGATATGCCTCCTCCCGGTCCTCAGCAAGGTCCTGGAGAGCTTGATTGTCAATAGCCTGAAGCCGGTCCTCATCGAAGCAAGCCATCCACGGCAGTTCGGCTCGACCCGTGGCAGGGGAACCACAGACGCGCTGCTGAGAGTGCGCAGGGACGTTGAAGGGAAGGCGGAGAAGTATGTTATGCTTATGCTATTTGACATATCCTCCGCCTTCGATAGTGTATGGTGGCCCTGTGTACTCCAGCGGCTGCAGGAGTTTAACACCCCCAGCAACTTGTACTCCCTCATAAGTAGTTACCTCAGTGACAGGAGCGTTAGGATTAGAGGTAGCTACTACGAGGTCGAGAGAAGGATTGAGAGAGGATGCCCACAGGGGTCGGTCCTCGGACCGGCCCTGTGGAAGCTCGTTTTCGACCCGTTGCTGGGGGAGTTAGAACAGGAAGGGTTCCTTGCCACGGCCTACGTCGACGACCTGGCAGTCATCGTGGCGGAGAACAGCAGAGCCAGAGTGAAGACACAAGCGGAGAGGTGCGCCGGTCTCGTAGCGGAATGGTGCGTGGGGAAAAAGTTGAGTATGGCCGCAGCCAAGACCCAGGCCATACTCCTGAGAGGCTCCACCGACAGGGCTCACCCTGTCATACTAGATGTTCAGGGAGAAAGGGTGAGGCTGGGTGAGGAGGTGAGGTACCTGGGTGTGAAGTTCAGAAGGAAATTCGACGCCACCCCTCACCTGGTGTACCTGAAGGATAGGGTGACCCTGTCACTCAATGGCCTATCAAGAATAGGGGGTGCATTTTGGGGCCTCAGGTACCCGGCAACGATGACCATTTATAAAGGCGTGGTCCTGGGTATCCTGAGGTATGCATCCCCAATGTGGAGCCGAAACCTCACGCAGCTACAGAGGAGGAGATTGGCCACCATCCAGAGACTGGCTCTGCTGCGAGTCACGAAGGCGTACCGAACGGTGTCGCACGAGGCGGTGCAGGTGCTGGCGGGAGCGATGCCCCTGGACCTCGTCCTTAAGGAGGACGCGGTGGTCTACGAGGTGAAGAGACAGGGGCTAGCGGCGCTCCCGGAGGGACTCCGAGAAAGGATCGGCGAGACCCCCAACAGATGGAGGAGGATTGTTAGGGAGGACTCGATCGAGGGGTGGAACGGACGGTGGGTGGGAAGCCAGAAAGGCTCCACCTTGAGGAAGTTCTTCCCCACCGTTCGGTCGAGAATGACCGCGACATGGGTCCTCCCGGACTACTGGGTCTCGCAGATGTTGACAGGACATGGCGGGTTCCGGGGAAAGCTCAGCGAGCATAAGAGAGAAATCGACCCCCGGTGCCTTGCCTGTGGAGTCCCTGAGACAGCGGAGCACGTTATTGTTTCCTGCACCGCGATGGAAGGACACCGTGCCAGGTTGTCGCGGAAAACCGGGATTTTCGCCCTCGCCGAGGAGGACTTCCCCCGTTTGATGGAGGAAGGTAATTACCCCTTCTTCAAGGAGTTTGTCTACGGGTGGAAGGAAGTGGTCGGGCCTGCGCATTTCACCATTAGCAGGGTCCGGCCCCTCGGCGAGCCACCAGACGAGGAGCCACCAGATGAGGAGCCAGACGGGGAACCACCCCCGGAAGAGAGAGATGGAGTTGAGGACCGGACGGATGCGGACCAGGAGGGCTGGACGGCATCCGGACGGATGGAGACCGGCCAGGAGGCCTAAAGGTGCTGCCCCAACAGTAAGGTGCACATCCGTGCACCGGGCAGCACCACAGATTAACAAAAAAAAAAAAAAAAATGTACCCAAAAAATTAAATGGTACCCCCCCATCTAATGTAGTTTGATGAAATAAAGATTAAAAAAAAAAAAAAGTTGATTTATTGGCAGTGGCGGGCGTGCGTAAACCCAACGCATCAACCCGTCACTGCCGAGAACCCCGTATGCCAGCAATGGCAGGAAGGGGGCCCTAAAAAAAAAAAAAAAAAAAAAAAAAAAAAAAAAAAAAAAAAAAAAAAAAAAAAGGTATCATTTTTACAATGGATAGTTTCCAGAGGTCAGGAAAATATGTGGAGCGGAGTACAGCATTATATATATAGGTAAGGAATAGAATGGCTTTTCTAGGATGGTGTTTTAAGATATGAATTGTGATGAGGTCGTGCCCAGGAGCTTTGCGGGAAGGTAATCTGTGTATAATGTTGGATATTTCTGTAGGATGGAATGCTTTGGGTGAAAGGGACATTTGGAGGGGAACATCTAACGCTTCTTTTATATGTTCAATGTGAGTTGGGTTAATGATATCAGGATGTGGATGAAAGATTTTGGAAAGGTATTGACCGAATAACTGAGATTTTTCTCCGTCAGATCTTGTCCAGTTATTTGATTCAGTAAGGAGTGGATGATTAAATTCTTTGAACTTTAGGAGTTTTTTGGTGGTCATCCATAATGTTTTGTCGGTGGTTGTAAGATTTTCAGTCCAGGTAATTAAATTTTGAATTTTGAATTTCTTGATTTCTGCTTTTAGTTTGTTAGTTAATTTTGTATAGATAGTTTTATCTGCTGGGTATCGAGTTCTATGCCACTTCGATCTTGCTCTGCGTTTTTCTCTTAATAAGATTCGAATATGCTGTGGCAAATCAGTCTGTTTATAGTTAATAATTGTATGATTTGTGATGTTATCATGTAAACTGCTTCTGATTGAATTTGTAAGTTTTTCTATGGCTGTATCAATGTCTTGTTTTGTCTTCAGTGAAATTTTCAAGTCCAGTTTGTCCTCCAAGTCATAACAAAAATCATCCCAGTTGACACGTCCTGTAATCAGTGTGGGAGGGGAAGGCTTGGGAGCGAAACTTGAGTGTAAGGAAAGGAGGACTGGACTATGATCTGATGACAGGTCGTCCAAGGATTCAATGTTTGCATGTGCGGGGGAAATTTGGGATGTAACAAATATGTCAAGGATGTCGGGACGTTTTTTGAGGGATGTAGGCCAATAAGTAGGATTTTTTGGGGCAAGGATAGAGTAGCTCTTTGAGGATGTGAGGGAAGATAGAATATTTCCACGGGAGTTGGATGTTCGACAACCCCATCGTTGGTGTTTAGCATTGTAGTCTCCTCCAGCAATGAAGCGCGGTCCAAATGATAGGAATAAGGAATCTAAAAGGTTATGGGAAATGGAACTACCGGGAGCACAGTATACAGCTGAAAGTGTGAAATGGAATGGACGAGTCGTTATGTTTACAGAGGTTGATTGGATAGCATCAGTTGGAATGGAAGGAATCAGGGAATGGGATATATTTTTATGAATGAGAATACAAGATCCGGCATGTGAAGTGTTATCTGGGTGGTCTGATCTGTAAGTGATGTAGTCACGTATGTAGAATAGTGAACGGTGTGTGAAATGCGTTTCAGTCAGTAAAGCAATATCAATTTGTTTGTCATGTAGAAATATGTCAAGTTCGTCACGGTGATTATTCAGTCCATTAGCATTCCACAATAGGACAGCTAGGGGTTTT
Source organism: Troilus luridus (assembly GCA_964056705.1). Taxonomy (NCBI): domain Eukaryota; kingdom Metazoa; phylum Arthropoda; class Insecta; order Hemiptera; family Pentatomidae; genus Troilus; species Troilus luridus. Next base: position 96,841,985 of record OZ057412.1, on the reverse strand, counting down.
ATGCTCATTGTGGACGGTTAAGTGGTAATTCGGTTAGGATTCTTGTCAATAGGATGATGAGCGGTTCTTGAAGATCTTTCAGGAATGATGTTAGGATTGAATTAATGTCGTTGGGGTTTTGCATTTGGATAGGATACAGATCTGGAGGTTGGGGTGGATAATTTACATAAATAGGGGGGTTGGTTGCCGGTTGAGCCTGAGGTACTAGTTCTGTTTTCAACGTGTGTTGAACTAGGGTAGGGACAGGATTCGGATGTTGTGGTGGAAGTTTGACTCTTAAGTTTTGAGGGTGGAGAGATATTTGCTGACGTGGAGTTTGGACTTTAGGATTGGGTCGAGCATCTCGGGGATTAGGTTGGGAGTTTTGGGGCTTGTTATAGGAAGTCTGGGGTTTATGTTGGGAGGTTTGAGGCGCCTGACGTTGAGGCTGGGGCTGGTTCATTGTTCTGCTTTCCTTTTCCGGAGGTAGAACTGTGGTGATAGGTTGTTTTAAATTGTTCGGTGCTTTTGGCAATTCCGGGAAGATAGTGGAATTGTTAACTTCTGGTGGCTGAGGAACGTTATTTTCTAGTCTTCTCTCTTGTATTTTGTGTGTTCTCTGTCGTAATGAACTTTTATAGACCAAGCAACCTTTGTAGTTCGCCGGGTGGTCCCCACCGCAAAGAACACATTTCGCAGGCTCGTTTCTGGATTTCTGGCATGCTTCCGTTAGATGTGAGCGAGCACACTTGACGCATCTGGCTTGATGATGACAATAGGTCTTGGTGTGACCTAAGTTTTGGCACCTAGTACACTGCACTAGAGTGTTTTTCTGTCTGGGCTCCTCGAATTTTACTGTTGAGTAGACAAGTCTAGTAACTTGAAAAATTTCAACGTTATTTTTAGCCGGTTCTAGATCGACAAAAAACAACGGAAGGGGATATTTTTCAGTTGGGTGCAACACTGAAGAGATGTTTCTGATGGTGTGACCTATCTCTTCAAGGTCTCTTTTGATAGCGTCCTTAGGCGTGGTCGAGTGAAGCCCTCTTAAAACTACCCTATATGATTTGTCTTCTTTGAGCTGGTAGCAGTGAAAATCATAGTTGTTGCTATTTAAATGATTTATTAATTTTTTGTAGGATTCTTTATTATTGGTGTTGATTTTGATGTCATTTACTCGAGAGTAGCATGTAAAATTTGGCTGCCCGATCAAATCCGCTACTTCTCTTCCGAAATTGTAAAAATCAGTTATCTTGGTGATAAATATAGGAGGAGGTACCGGGTCATCGTATTTTTGACTTTCTTGATTGTCCTTAGGAGGTTTAACTTTGGGACAAAAAAAAAATATTTTGAATTACAAACAAATTCGTAATGGGTCATCTATAAAGAACAAAAACTTTTATTATGACTTATGCAAAATACGCTGGACGATACGCAATGATTTTGAATGAACTTTGAAACCGTTGTTTCACTTTCCTCCTAAGTTGTGTTTTTCACTTTCGATTCTTAACATTTTTATAGACGATATCTCTACATAGTTGTTAGGAAGGTTTATATTATGTGAAAGGAAACGCAGTCAGTGTAACTGCCTTAATAAGAGGAAATCTTAGTACTTATTATTTATAAATAAAATGTTTAGCAATTAGTCTAAAAATACAGATATAACAACCTATGTCTGCTTTTAAACAAATAACAATCACTCTGACGTAAATAGTCACCCAATTTCTCATCGCTCTGAACGGTGAATGCTAAACGCTTACGTAAGATTGCTATGAATCAAAGCTCATTGACAATTCTACAAACTGAAGTCTTTTCAGGCATATAACATAATGGCGGGAGTTTTTGAATCATCGAAACGTCTCTGAATGTTTGTCTTACTCGGCTGCAACTTATTCAATCAACCACCAAGTTCATCAAAGATTGTTGCAGGATAAGCTATATTCATATTTATCATAGTTTGTTTGTTGGGCATTAGTACAGTTCCTTGTTTTCGGTCATAAACTTTAAACTGATTCCTAACGTATGTGCAGTCGACCATTATTAATTAAATATAATTTAAATTTTTGTTGCAATAATATTTAATATTTTTTTATCATGGCTTCTAGTCCATCGATAGTTATCCGTGCCATCTAATCTTCGCTTATTAAATTCAATATATTTTATGTACATTCCAATATAAGAATTTTTTTCAAAATTCAATCAATCAATCAACACTGGCTCTACAACCCAGTACGGGTTTGGCCGCATCAAGGCGCCGCCTCCACTCTTCTCTGTCCTGTGCCAAGGTCCTCCAAGCTCTGGATCCAACAATGCTACCTGAATCTTTCTCGACCTCGTCTACCCATCTTAATCGTGGCCGTCCGCGTTTCCTTTTTCCGTCAACATACCCAAATAGCAGTCTCTTATGAGTAGCGTTCTCCTCCATTCTGGCCACATGTCCAGCCCATCTAAGCCTAGCTATTCTTATAAACTGAACCACGTCTAGCTCCTGATACATCCGATATATCTCTGCATTCTGCCTGAGTCTAAATTGATCGCCAACTCTAACTGCTCCATATATCCTTCTTAATATTTTTCTTTCGAAGAGCAGTAAACTATTGGCATCTGCCCTGGACAGAGGCCAGGTTTCCGATCCGTAAGTTAAAACAGGCCTTATGCACGTCTTGTAAAGTATCACCTTGGCTCTTCTTGATATCGGATGGCTTCTTAAAATTTTTGCCATCCCCATTTTTCAAAATTACCGATCGATATTATTGAAAATAACTAGGTGCATTCTTCTTGTTCTTCTTAATCATATCATCTTCATTATTTCAGTCTTCACCTTTTCCGTTTTTGTTTGGGGAAGGGGGGTCTTTTAGACTTTCTGTATGCTTTCATTAGTTCTTCAACCTGTTTCATCTCATTTCCGCTGGTACATTTCAAATTCATCGATCGCTAAACGTTTTATTAATTTATTCATGTTACATTTGCTCCTAAGGAGTATCGCATCCAACAAATTTGACATCATTGTTTATTTGCTCCTAGGCAGTATCGCAACCAACAAACTTACATCATTGGTTATTTGCTCCTATACTTTCAGGAGAATACAATATTTGAACTGATTAATGTTATCTAAGGAGGTTTCTATGCCATTTCTTTTTAATCTTCGCATATGAAGTCCAGGTAACAAAGAGTAGGAAAAAGATAGAACGAGAGTATTTTGGTGATATTGTGAGTATTTGATTTTGTAGTGTGAATGTTCATGTCGTTGTGTATAATATGATTCGAGATAAAGGTGCATTAACAATTTTGGATTGTTTCATTTGTATCTTGTTTATATGCACATGCTTTATGGAATACCAAAGTTTGCTCCATATAACCAAGTAGGTCTCAGTATAGTGTTGTAAATTAGTCGTTAGTTAAAAAAAAAAAATCGTTCAAAAAGCGTTGGTTGAAAACCAACTTTAATAGAAAGCCTCTAAACTTTTACAGCTTAGGTCCTCGCTTGTATTAATCCATTCCTGTTTAAATTAAGGTGTTATGTAATTTTCATTGTTTACGCTTATGTAGACTTTATTTTAATAATTTTTTTGTTTTTTTTATTTAATTCAATGATATTTACAACTATAATGGTATTATATCAAGTAAATGTGCAAAAATGTAGTATATGACATGAAAACACTTGTGGAGAAACTACCCATCGATAGCACTCCAATAAAGTTCTATAGTAGATGATCTCGAGGCCATCTTCTTTTCAGACGCCTCGGAGGGTTATCAGGAATAGTATGGGAAGCAAGCTGAGAGACTAGCGGATTCAAGTGCGTATGGAGCTTGTTATGGAAGGATAGGTATCTAGTTTGGGCCAAATCAGTAACATATGGGATATTAAGATCATGATGGATGAGTTTGTTTGTGACATAATAAGGAGCATTGAGGATTTTACGAATGATTTTGGATTGCAAGGATTGGATACGAGATGAATTGGATGGTTTAGTAGAGCCCCAAAGCTCAACTCCGTATGCCCAAATAGGTCTGATGACTGTCATGTAAATAAGTCTTTTGTAATTAATTGGTAGCTTAGAGCGTTTGTCCAGTAAGTGTTGAAGTAGGCGAAAACGTCGAGCAGTTTCTTGTCTTTTCAGTCTTGTATGAGGATTCCAAGTGAGACGTTTATCCAGATGGAGTCCTAGGTAACGTATCTGTTCTACAGGGTTCAGTGGTGTATTATTAAACGATACAGTAGGACAGGAATTCGTAGGTTTACGACGAAGGGTGAAGGTAATTTGATGGGATTTGTTAGGATTTATTTTAATCCTCCAATTTTGACACCATTCTTGTAGGTGTGAGATATGGGATTGAAGAGATTGGGATGCAACAAATGGATCCTTATTAACTGATAGCACACATGTGTCATCAGCGTAAGTAGTGAGGACAGTGCTTGGATGGGTTGGGATGTCAGCTGTATATATCGTGTATAGGATGGGCCCCAATTTTAATAATGATTGGGATTCTTAGTGCCCAGAAAAACAATTTAGTATTTTCTCGATCAATTTTATTAGGAGGAACATCCTGAGTTTCTACGAACACCAAATGTAACAAGACCTATCTGGGGAAAACGGAGATATGCCGCGTTGACAATAGACGTTGGAAAGCCAGTTTTGCGGAAGGATAAATTATCAGCTCTGTCGGAGCTGGGAGTATCTGCCACAGCTATCGTTTCACAGCCATTGTATTTAAAAGAGGCAATTGAAGTATGGTGGTCGATTTCTTTTTCTATTAAAAAGGTCGAGGTCTTCAGCAATGATTTTTATTTCTAAGGTTTAGAAATTATTTAAGTGATATTAGGTTCGTAGCCCTGCAGTTGGCCCTAGGATTTTTAAAGGGAGTAAAAAGATCCTTCGTTATCCCGTCCTTCGGAAAGGACATAAAAGGGGGTAAGGAGCCTGTACGATGTCAGGTACTCGTTAAAAATCCCTATCCTAATTAAACCTGGTTTGGCAAAATTAAGAAAACCCAATGTAGCATCGTCTGATTAGCCATAGCAGCATAAAGTGACGTTAAATGAAGAGAGAACACACTTCGATACCTCTCAATGGCAACACTAGGAAACAACTAGCAAGCCATATGTCATACAATGTTCCCTCAGCGGCACCGCGCCTTAATAATAAGTTATTTTGAATACATTATTTTTAAAATACTGATGATCCCGGGCTCAAATCCGGGTGTGAGATAAATTATTTAATCTGTTGACAGCCATATTTGGACTCTGAAGATCCTCCTGGCTCTCACCATAAAGTTTCTCTATAATGTCTCTATAAAGAGGGTACCCATTATAGGGTAAAAAACAGTCAGTTGAGAGTGATCTGGGACAAGTCACCTCAATGCACAACCGTTTTCTTAAATTTATTACCCTCTCTACTATGCACCGTACCCAAGACCCTTCATGGGCTGTTGTGGTAAAGTTTTTTTCTTTATATGATTTGTGTATTTATATTTTATGGACCTGTCGAAAATACGCGGAGTGGTTTAATGGTATTTATGAAATTCCTATTTGTCCCAGAACTTGCTATGTTAGTTTATTGATTTTAATTAAGGCCTAATCCTGCACTTGTATAATTTTTTCAAGATTTTAATTTGTTACTTAATAGTTTGATAAATAAAGGAAAAAATATTGTTCCTTTATTCAAAACTATTATATTAATCATAATCATGGCTATTACTAGAGAGATTGTGTTAACCTTAGTGCATGTAAACTAATCTTGATGCAAATCTTTTAATTAAGAGTGTAAGTTCTGCAGTCACGCACGAAGCTTATTAGCGGAAAAATTCATTTAGTGCTTGGCAATTTCCCAATATGCATTTAATTATTTATAAATAGTAAATTTATGTATTTATAGTTAACATTGCTTTCATAGAATGTTGTAAATAAACAAATTATAAAAACATTATATAGGAAACACATACAATAAATTAAAAATTAGAATTAATAAATAAAAAATAAAAAAGAAAGAACATTAGCCCGAAGATAGCATACTATCAAATCGCATATTAGATTATGAAAAGTCAAATAAAATAAATAGTAGAAGATTCCTGTAATAAATAGAAAAACAAAATATTATTTAAAAAAAAAAAAAAAAAAAAACATCGTGAGTTTTAAGACAGATTCAAAACATATAAAAGATCCTTAGTAGAGGTTATGCACATATAATTAACAAATGAGGTGTTCAGGATCAAAGAGAGAATCTCCGAAACTTCAAAAATTTACACTTACCTATACAAGTTTAGACCACCAATTTACACTTACCTATACAAGTTTAGACCACCAATTTTATACTTCCAAAATTTCAGGTTCAGAACCGGACTAAAACCATAAGAAATTATGCTACAAAATGTCGCGTTAGACAAAATTGCTTAACAAAAGTGGTTAAAAATTAGCGAAATCAATTTTTGAAATTTAGGGGTTAAAAGCTTTTAATCCTAGGCGCCTAAATATAATATACATTACCATGACTGGCGCGACAACCCGCTTATTGAGTCTGGACCTATTCAAATTGTACATACAAATCAAATAAATCAAAATAAATATAAAGTTCCTAAATTTAAAAACATGTTGAGTAAGTAAAACATATTGATAAGAAGTAATAATATCAATTAATATTCTCAATAATATTATTTAATGAATAAATAAGCATAATAAAAAAATGAATGAATATGTGGAAGGTAAATAAATAACTTTATTTATAACAATTAGTCACAGCTATGCTTACTAGGTTTTAGACCTTGAGGTTAAATGACAGTAATGTTATGAGGATAATCAAAATCAGATAAACCCGTTTTTATTAATTTAATTTAGTCAACTATATAGCTATTTACTATATTTAGTAACTACATATTTAGTTATATAGATGAATAATTACAACAATTAAAAATGCATTGAAAGAAATTTTATTTAAAAAAATGTTTATAAAGATTATACATTATTTTTCGGAATAGTCTTAAACTGCTTTAATAACCCATTTCAGAAGGAATGGAAATCAAAAAACCTTGTCATTGTCATTATAATTATAAAACTGATAATTCCATTCTGTATTGTAATATTTAAGGGATAATTTTAACGAATTCCTTGATTGATTTATTTAGCGCGGTTTAATCATGAAAGAATTACGGACACATGCAGCATTTTTTCACCTTACAACATGCCCTCGATTAATTCACTATAGTTTACATAATTTCCGTAATTTATTTGGTCTTAAAATTGATCCTTAACAGGATTATTAAAACATCTGTAACAAAGAATGTCTGATCTTTTTCAATTCTTCATATTATATACGTTTTTATCTTTAGATGCTTCTATTGATCTGTCGGGATGTGTATTAGACCATTATAAAGGTTTGAATCGAAGTCCGATTGCCCCTTAACGAGTTATGATTACTGCTTCACCAACTTAGGAATGCTGTTGTGGTCACATGACAATAGACTATTCTGACGGGGTAATTCCTGTTAAAGGAGTAGGCCAGATCGGGGAGTTGAGCCAACCGTCTTCCGGACGTAGGCTTTCCCACGCCAGTTATGTGATCCGGAAAATCAGAGGTCCTGGCGATCTGAAGCTATGGAAAACCGAGAGTTTTACGCAAGGTATAATTTGCGTAGGTGGTTTGTTTCCTAAGATAGGGAAGTGGATATGAGGTCATGTAGTGGAAGCTGTAACAAAGATCATGTTTTCTAGAAATGTTCAATGTTTACCATTGTAACAGTAATATTCTTTGAGATTTACTCCAGAAATCAATATGCACATTCAATATTAAGGTACTTTCCTCTTAGACGGGCGGGCACCATAGCTGATGAGGTAGAGGATATATCAGTTGGTTGAAGGAGAGAATATATCAATCTTTTGATGTAAATTTATGTTTTCTGATTCAAAAAATCAAGAGATGGAATATCCGATGTATCCCAATGGGCTTTTACACAAAACAATAAGGCCTGAGACAATCATAAAAGATAAAATTGCAACCTTCCTAGAAGATATATTGATCAACTTAAATACAAGAAGAATATTAGACAAAGTTGAGAGGTAAATTCTGGTTTGCTCAGACTAATATTCCCTCAGGATGGCCGAAATTCGTAAACTTTTTCTTTGTTTTTTGCTTGATTTTTCATCAATAAAACCAGATGCTAATGTGAGATCTTTCGAAAACACAGCTCGAAGCTGTACCATCCTTCAAAAAAGTAATATTGCCTCGGAAGAAGTATTGTATAGAAGATCACAGAATGAAATTATGTTTTAAAACAATGGTTTGGAGGTGCCATTTTAGAAGTGGCTGAATTGCGGTTTAAGAGTTGGATCCTAGCTTGATTCGACAAGATCATTGTATCTAAATGCCTTTAGATTTAGATTTTTGTTTTGAGGATATGACATCTGTTCTTTTGTTCAAAAGAACTAAACATGTCCAAAAATGGGTTCACACCATGGAAAATGTGTTTGAGGGAGTTTTGTGCTAATGGATTGAAACAAAACGGGAAAAATAGGAGAAGAAAATATGAAAGTCGAATTTACGTTTCGAGAAAAGAACAAATAAAAGGATCTATCTAAGGAAGTAAATGTTATATCCATGAATTGGCCTGTGAACAGTGTATTAATGTTATTATTATTTAAATTTAAATGTTATTTAAAAATATATCTTCCTGAAATATTTTCTTACGTAAACCTAAACAAAGGTGCTAGCTTCGGGACATAAGGTTAACCGATTTTACCAGAGCCGACCGTATAAGAGGAAGTAATAATATTCATTTTTTTTTAAAATAATTTATTCAATGAAATTGACAACTGTGTTATACTAATATTAAATGTACATATTGACATGAACAGACAAGTTGAGAAACTACCCAGTGGTAGTACTCAAATTAATATTAAAAATAAAGAACAGACTTAGCGAATCCGAATGTTCGATACTAATATCATCAATCGCTGTTTAAAAGCCTTCGTCCTTGAACTACCGTTTAAAATATAATCCTTAAGATCCCGTGAATGTAACACAGGCCAACAAAAAATTTTTTTTTACTTTAATAGTTGATCTTTATAGATTTTTATGTGCTGAATCTTGATCTGGCCTTAGTTTTTTTGTATCACCCATAGTTTTCCAGCAATATGCTTTGTTTTATATAGCATAAATCCCTAACTAAAGGCCTAAGCGGTATACGGGGGAATTTATGAAACACCATGTTACATCATAAGCATGGTTTGTATTTACAGTGGCTATTTAAAAAAGTGATATAATGTGTTAATACAGGTTTTACTTGTCAACTGGAAATGCTCTATTCTTTCTTTCTCTTTTTTCTTTGAAGCTTCTTGTGTAGATTTTTCTACGATGAGTCGCTTGTTGAACTTCTCGGTGAAGTGACCAACAGTAGTCCCCCATCATGTTGGTGTTCCAGCGGCCCTGGTAGCGTTTTTCCATCACTTTAACATCGTGGTGAAAACGCTCATTTTGCTCCTCACTAACATCTCCCAAATGGTCCGGGAAGTAATCAAGGTGGCTGTTCAAAAAGTGAACTTTCAGGGTCATCAAACATCCTGACTTTTTAAATTTCTGTAACATATTAGCTACAATAGAAACATACTCTGGGTCTTTTTCATTTCCCAAGAATTTTGTAACGACTTGCTTGAATGATACCCATGCTTCTTTCTCATTTAAGGTCATTGTGGATTCAATTAATTCAAGTTAACATCAAACATCATTTTCTAATGTCAGGTCCGACAAAGACGCCTTCTTTTAGTTTAGCTTCTGAAATACGTGGAAACTTTTGGCATAGATCCTTGAAACACGGTCCATCTTTAGGCAAAGCCTTTACATATTGTTTTATGAGGCCTAACTTTAAATGTAGAGGTGGTAGAGGCACGTTTTGGATCTATGAGGTTTTTGCCTAGTTGTAATGTTCTTCTCACCAGGTTTTAAAGACTTCCTCACAGGCCAGTTCTTTCTGCACCAATGTTGATCCCTAGCCTTACTGTCCCATACACCAATAGACCTTCTTTTTTCAGTTATTTATTTTAAATAGTAGGGGAGCGGAGTGGCTTAGTAGTAGAGCACTGAGTTGCGATTCCGGAAATTCTGGTTCAAATCCCTCTGCAGGCCATGACTTTTATTTAGTCTGCAGCGGGAGATGGATCGTATAGGACCTAGGACCCTCCTGGGGCCCACCCAGCCTCTATAAAATATTATAAAAATAGGATACCCAATTAACGGGGGAAAATCTTGAGTGTTACCTAAGAGAAGTCATCTCCTTGCAGAACGGCTGTCCATGAAACAGTACAGTCGCTACCATGTACTGAACCCCAGACCCGTTCACGGGTTGTAGTGGTACAGTTTTTTTAAATTTAAATATTAAAACTGTTCAATTCTTTAAAAATCGCTTAATTTAACTATAAAATGTGAAGAAATTGTGGGTGATACAGCTTTTTTAATATCATATTTGGATTCAGCACAATAAAAATTATAGGAATAAGGTATTTTCAGTACAGAAGTTTTTTCATCGTTAGCCTTTGTAATCTTCCAACTTATGCCTCGTTAGTTTCCAGCCGGCTCAGCGCTTATTAACATTTTAGAGATTTTTTGATCCGCAAATCCGCTTTACGAAACCTCCTGAATTATTTAGAGAACTCGTTCCCTTCCGATCGTATGGTCTATTTATAATGTTCATCCTTTAACGTTCACATCCATGTAGAATATTTGAAAGTCCAAGATGTTTCTTCTTCGCATTTTATCTACATCTTTCATTTTAACATTATCGTAACCAAACCAAGCCTTTTCGATAAGAATTGAGTTGTTTTTTTTACATCTTTCATCAAAATATATCAATTTTTTCCGGAACTACAAATTTTGGTGCTCTTTCGAGTTTCTGAATCCGACCATGAATATCCTAATGTCTAAATGTAGTACTTTCGATTAATAGGTTTTTCACGATAACAGAGTATTTATAGACGGATCCTGTTGTTGCAAAATTTGAGCAAGTAACTAGTCGGTCAATATACTTTTTCCTTTAAAACCTCCTAGTTTTTCCATTTAATTTCATCAACACTGCCTTCCGTGGAAGAATTTATGATCTCATTTATTAGAATTTCTTATTATCTAGGTCTCTCTGTCTTACACCATAAAGCTGATCCAGAAATCGGAATATGGTACTGTTTTATCCGAATTAAGATGAAAAAAGATGCTGTGGCATTTCTTGAAGTACAAAAAATATGTGAGCAATGCATTCAAACCTATGCCTCACTCTCCGGCAAGTCTAAGAGGTTCGTTTGAAGTCAAGTTCCTTCTTCTTAGCCGCTCTTCCAAGGAATCTCCACCGACGCAACAAAGAACCACCATTTGCAAGTGTAAGAGGATTAGCAAAGTGTAAATTATTTTATTAGATAATGCAGTGTTATCTAATAAAAAAAATATGGCTGGATCATGTAGAAAAATAGAGCCCTAAAGACTGGCTGAAAGCCATACCCAGGCATTAGTGGATGGATGACTAGGAAGATGATTTAAGAAAGCGGGGAACGGAAATTGAAGGAGTCTTGTTGGAGACTGCGAGGAATGGGGAAGAATGGTGGCCGAGGCTCAGGACTGTAGCTCCCGACAGTGGGTGAGGGAAAGGGAAAATAAGAAGATATTGAGCATGGATCCTAGAAAGGATTAAGTTGAAGAGGATGGGATGAATCTGAGAGTCACCGATTGAAAACACAAAAGGCTGGAAGTAGTTCACAGTAACCTCAGCTATTAATGCTCCGATTTCGATTATTTTTCCTATTGGTAAGTAAGGTTAGATATAGATTCCGCAGAAACTAAAGAAAATATATTCAGAAGTAAAACTGTAAAACTTTGAAAGGTGGTTAGAATTTTTTTTTGTTGGCTGAAATGGTTTATTGTTGAAAATAATAAATTAAAAGCCTTTAAGCAGATTTTTTATGGCTTAGTTATTTAACATTAATAATTATAGAACGTTTGCTATTAATAACATATAACGTTTATTAGCAATATAATGATTAACTTTTTTTATTTGGCTCGATTAGAAAATTAAACATTTATAAATATTAAAGTTATATTGTACGAAACAACGAAAAAAAGAACAACTCTGAACCGTACAGTCTAAACAAGCAGAGTTAAACTTATTGTTCAAACAGATTTTTTTCTGTCTGCGAAACTGACAACCATAGACGATAGGTTCAAACCATCGTTCAAAAACAATGAAAAAAAAAACCGATCGTGACCACCGTAAGAGGAAAATCTCAATTTTACCGTCCACAGTAAGGTGCAGATTTAATCAAGTAGTTTCAATTGATGCCGATTAATCTTGGTACAAACGCAAGACTTCCGTTTTATAGTTCTCCATTAATTTTATTACGTTTTAATTTATATATTTTATATTAGTTTAATATATAAATTTTACTTTAGTTCTTATTCACTTAAGCAGAAACTTGATAAGTTTTAGGTTTTCATAGAAGACCCCCTATACTTAATATTATTCTGTTGCCCATTTATTTTAGAGATTTTTTTTTTTTTTTATACAGATTAGTTTTATTAAGTACTATGGAAACCGGTTCAATTTTATCCTATTATTTTATAACTAGAAAACGATAGGGATGAACTAATGTTCATTTTAAATATCCCTGGTCCGTAAACTAAATCAATGAGATAAGGAAAGTGTGAGTGTACAAACTAGTTTTAAATTATGTTGAAATAATAAATATGGTAAAAATATTTCCAGTGTTCGTCATTTAATGACATTCGCGAAGTAACATATTTTTTAAATCCACTTTAAAAAATATGTTACTTCGACAAAAATGGTTATTTGAATTCTAAAAATAGATGAAATTATCTAACTTTGAGAAATTTCTCCAATTGGAGACGTACTTCTCCATAACTAAATAGTTTCATAAAAAAAAAAATAGACAGTTTATGCCCTACACTTTCTAAATGATTGACCCTGAAGTTACATCACTAGACAACTGCTAAACTAATATTACAGATTTTACTTAAATCTATTAACATAAAATATAATAATCGCATTAAGTGATTAACTTATATTTATACATCATATTGTTGAAATCCCCTCAATATTAAGTATGAGATCCGGCAGACTAATTAAAATTAACTAATTCATGGGCTATTTAAAAAAACAACAACTATACATATACTTTTTTTGGATTACTATTTTTATATTATAAAAATATAAATTATATTTTTATAAATGTAAGTTTATATTTATATTCAAATAAATAATATATATTCACATAAATGTAAATTTTTCCTACATAATAGTTTTTTATTTTTTATGATAGGAAATTTCGCAAATAAAAATATATTCTCCAAAACAGAATAGGAATTTGAAACTAAAGTTTTTTTTGTTTAATAATAAATAGGAAAGTTATACTAAAAGTTAATGAAATTGATCATACTATTAATTAATAAAAATCACAACCAAGAGTATAACAATCAAAACATAAAACAAATCAATCCCGATTTTTTAATAGTAATTTTTTAATAGTATGAATGTAAGCATTTTATGAATATCATAACACTTCCTCTTTTCTGTACTTGATGAACAGGAACACGAACCTTCGCTTAGGGGAGAGACAGGATATGTGGTCACTCTCTGACGAAGACTTCAAGGTCGAGGTATTACAACACAAGTAAAGTTATGTTATCAATTATTCAAAGCATTAACTAGGTCGAGTTCTTCTTTGTGGTTGCACTGTTAAGATACGGACCAGGGTCAACAGTATTTTCAGTTAACTAGGGAAACCTTGATTACTCGTGGAAATCTCATTCCTTGTCTCTAGCTTCAATTATGAAAGCAAAATCAGTTCTTATTCCATCAACCCATATAATTTCCAAAAGTGGACGTGATAGATTGACTGGGAGTTGTTTTAATAAATGAAAATTTTCATACATTGGAAAAAAACACTTGCATTTTATTGTTTGTTGATCATGGTTATAAAAATATAGTTCTACTTTCATACTGTGCCATCTCTTCTTTTCAAAGTACAGACCCTGGGAAAACCACGAGTAACTTAACAGAGATACCTGGAGATAACAACACTTTACAGGTTTTGGGTGCATAAAGCGTTGCTCGACTAAACTTGCTAAAAATGTGAAACAGTCGATTTTTGAAGTTTAAAATATTAAAATAAATAAAAATATTAAAATCAAGATATCCGTTTTTTAATCCTGAAAGCTTCATATAGAGCGCAAATGTTTCTCTCTGGTTGTTTTTTGTCGAAAATAGATATGGTTTGAAAATTATTAGAAATCCTTTTAGGAGTGTTCAGAAAAGGTTGAATCCTTATGAGGAGTGTTTTTTTATTTTTGCAGTACGAACCTTTCTGTATGAAGAATATTTTATGAACAAAGTGCAGAAGTTGAAATCTGAAGCTATGGCATAGAGTTTGAATTTTTATAAAGATCATAATTTATAATTTTTAAATTTGTTGGTCGACTCCTATTGAAGACAAGTTATCGAACATTCTAGGAGCCAGAACATTCGAACGTTCTTTTAAGTGTTACTTGCCAAAATTACTAGTAGGGATAAAACGTTCAAATTTAGTACCTACATACAAACAGGTTTTCATCCGTCTTGTATTTTCATTTTAAATTTCATTATGATCTATATTTCTCTCTTCTAAAAGTGCCTATCCTCTTTGGATGAAGGCTATTATAAAAGCCCACCTTACTTTACTGACCACTGCATGAAACAGGTCTATCCATGCTAATCTTGTCCATTGCCCGGAGTTTTTCAACCAGGACTGGCGCCTCTCTTCCCTTCAATCTTGTCAATAGCCCAGTATGATTAAGACTGATTAGATGATACTTACCGTGTTGCTTCATGAGTGAATGTCTATAGCGATTTATGAAATATAATATATATTACTGAAGTAATTCAGCTTTAGGTAGATAACTTGTGTATTAATTATTTTATTATAGTAATAGATAGGAAATATTGTACTATATCCGTTAAGATCAAGTTGGCATATGCCTTAAGGTTATGATGTGCTTAGCCTTTGTACAGTTGGCGTCTCATAGTGTGTTAGGTCCGTCTGTGTGGAGCGTGTTGCGGTTTATTGGTGTATTTAGTTATATCCAATAAATCTGTGCCCGTACCGACTTTTGTTATTTCCATCCACTCATTTTCTGTTAAAAGCTACCACAAACTACAGGAAGGTAGCGCTATCACTTTTGTACTTTGAAGATCAGAGCACACTCATTCTTACACCGTGTCTGAGTGCACAAATTTGCAAGGAATGGGCAATATCCTACGAGCGGCAACTAGGCCAAGGGACCCGCCAGCCAATGAATAGCGATTGTCCACTGCCTCTTTGTTCTCCCCAGAAAGAAAGTAGTCTGCATGACTATGCAATTTTTTTTTCTATATATTTCCGCAGTTACGAGACATCAGAGTGCATCGCGTCATATGTTAGTCACTTCATCCTCCATACCTCCTACGCGAATCCAAGTTTTTTTTCAAGTTTTACAATTGTTTAACAGTTGCTGCATATGTAAGAGATAAAAATATATTTTGAAGATCAAATAACGTCAAAGAAGGACGGTACGTGACGAGGCCTCTGTAAGATGCCCTCAATACATAGAACAACTCAAGCTATTTTTCAGGATGCATTACCTAAATTTACATGCCAAATATATTACAGAAATATATGCAGTTTTGTAAATATGCATATAAGGCTTCTAGCAGTGAAGAGGCTAATATTTAAAAAAAATATAGTGTTTAATGTTGAGGTTAAGTTATGAAAGAAAATAAACTGCAGATTAACTTTCTGTTATCCATTTACTAATATTACCGATACGATTAAATATTAAAAACTAATCAGTTTAAATTAATAGTAGATGTAAAATAATTCAGTAGTAACCGAGTGAAATTTAATTACAAAAAGTAGTAAAAAAAATTGTACCACAACAACCCATGAATGATCCTGGGTTCAGTACTAGGTATGAACTGTACTGGTTCTTGGACAAAGATTATGCGGGAAGGAGATTTGTTCACTAGATCACGTTCTGCTGCCAGAAGATTTTCACCCTTTTTTGGTTAACCACTTTATATCCAAAATAAAATCCAGGTTAACTTAATATTATAGTAAAAAAAAAATTGGGTTCCAAATACAGAAATTACCAATTACGCTATTTATTAATGATCCGTTGGCTGATGATCATACTAAGGAGCTATATTGTATTTTTTATAAATAAATTTTAGTCTTAAAATAAACATTTGATAAGAATAAAATGAAAATAAAAACTTGATAATTAATGAGGAATAAATTACTTAAACCAAAGATTTTCACCTTCTTAAAACAGTTACTGCGAAACGAAATAACAATTTTCGATAGTAATTAAAACTTTAGAGGTTTGGTTCACCAGCTTCTACATCTAGATCTTCACACGGGAAATTTGCCAATGCTTCTTGAAGTAAAATCTTTCTTATAACATCTAAAGTCTTAGGATTGGATTTGGATCTGTATTAAAGTTGGCTTCAGATGTAATTTAATGGATATTAAACAATTCAATAATGATTTTTTCCTATGTTGGCATGTGGTCATGTTTAGAATTATATAATAGTTTATTCATTTAACTAATTTATTATTTCTTTTTTGTATCATACCATAATACAACATACAGGTGTACTCGTTCTGGATGATCTACTTTGTGCTCTTATGCAAGATCCCCATTTTATTGAAAAGAAGAGTTGAGAAATAGTTTCTTGTGTGTATAGACCGGACACCCCACATCATTGACAACCACGGTTGATTTCACAATGAGGCTACTTCATCTCCTATCACAACACGGCAAGGAATGCCGGGATTTTCCCCACATGTCTCACAGCCGGTTGGTAAAGTAACAAATCACTTTGGGTACTAAGTATATTTCTCATGTTCAATGCATTACTTTTTTTTACTTTTTCTTCTTTGCCTTCCGATTTATTTTAATGAACTCAGTCTACATCACCAAATACTTCCACAATGCATAATATTTTTTTCAACGTCTTATGTATTCTTTACTCATTCCAAATCTACGGTTAAAACTTTCCTCTAGTTTAACCCAAAGACATAAAATATTTCGAATATTTAAGATGCTAGAAAATCTATATTTACTGATTGATATCTCTGAAATGTGTATCGCCCCTCAAGCCATAAATAACCATAACCATTTCATAAAACTCATAAATCTTACTATTAAATGAAGTGTTTATAACCATTCAAATAGTTTCTGAAAACTAATAATAAATTAGAAATAAAAACAGTTTGTCAAATTTACCAATAAACAACTTCATTATTGATTTCATATAATATAGATCGCATAGATTATTATGCAACCAAATGGAATTTTTAAGGGCGCTTTTACATTATAATATTTAGTTTGATTATAAAAGGCGGCAATAGAGGAGGAATAAATCAATATATGGGATATATCAATTATTTGAAAAAAGGGTGTTTAAGCTACACCGTCGAAGGAAAACTATTCATCTTCTAAGATCTGTAATTGTAGTGAAAAATTATTCCTTAATACTATTATTCCAATTTCGGGACAGTTGCAGGCAAGAGACTGTTGCACGGTGCATGGAGTGAAAGCCACCAGGACTTTCCAAGCCGGAAAATATCTCCTTAGATTTAATCTGCACACCTTTCCCTCTCCGGACCACCGTTGCACTTTCCGATAGTGTTGTTTCCAAAAAAGGCTTAGTTTGTGGGGGATTTCGTCGAACCTGAAATAGACCCGCTTTACAATTACCTTACAAAATTAAATTAGGCTCACCAGCGAATCTGGCCTAATTCTAAAAATGTTTCCTTGGGTGAAG
This sequence comes from Troilus luridus, assembly GCA_964056705.1. Taxonomy (NCBI): domain Eukaryota; kingdom Metazoa; phylum Arthropoda; class Insecta; order Hemiptera; family Pentatomidae; genus Troilus; species Troilus luridus. The sequence continues at coordinate 96,824,180 of OZ057412.1, read as the reverse complement.
CCCTCACACATACGAAGCAGTGGTCACAAAAGAACCGAATGGTTAGCATTCGGTAACGCGCCGAGCTGCGACAAAGAATCCTGACTTGGGAGTTTTGTGATGCAAATGACTGCACTAATGAATCTTCCTGGTTTTCCCCACAAATAAACCTGGCACCCGTTTGCACGCTTCAAGTCTCCTGGTTATTCATTACAAATTAGCAAATGTGAGGCCGAACATTGTTTTTGTGTGTCATAGCTTAATTAGGCCACAAGGTTCTGTCTTAGTTTTTTGTTATTGTTATTTAGTTATTTTTGTTATTAAACTGTTCCCGAAGCTACAACTACATTGGGTGACAGATACAATTTTAACTCAATTGCAACAACCAACAATCCAAATAAGTAGGAACTAGATTAGCTGATACCACGAAATTTGTATTGTTGGTTAATCAACGCTATCATTCCCATCATTTATGGGACACTTTGGTGGTTTATTTCTTGTTTCCTTAACTGAAAACGAACGGCCTGAGAAAACACAGAAACGCGAATTTATCTCTGAATGAATTATTGTGAATGTTCTATTATTTTCTATATGATTATGTATTGTAATTAAATGTAAAACTAATTTTTGTTAATAATAATTAAAAAAAAGAGTCCCTCCCACAATTCCTGATATAGAACATAATAGTTGCTTTAATAAAATTCAATCATAATATCCATTACTCATTAAAATGTAAATAAAATAATATAATTAAATATCGAAATTATTCAGTGACAATTTAATTGTTACTAATTATGGCTATAAATAACATGCACAATATAAGAAATATACAAAAAGAAATTGCTAGACATATTTCTCTGAATTAAAAAAATACACTTTGAATTTTTTCACAGTTTTATTAATTTCAAAGGATCCTCTAAAGATCATAGACTTTCTTAGTCTCAGTATCTTTACGCTTTCAAATGGTTGCTTATCTATACATATAAAATACTTTATCTTGAATGACTGATGGATCAACGCACAACCTAAACCACTGATCGTAGAGACCTGAAACTTGGAGGGTGTGTTCTTTGTATGACGTAGGTATCCGATAAGAAAGGATTTTCCGAAATTAGTCCTCTCTAAGTCCTTTTGACGCTATTGCCTCCGGGATCCCTTCTACCCACCTCTTCTCTGGCCGACCTCTCTTCCTCCTTTCCGATGGTACATGTTTCAGTACCCTTTTAGGCCATCGGTCTTCCGCCATCCTCATAACATGACCAAACCAATTCAGTTTTTTCGTTTCAACTGGGTACAGGATATTAATTGGTCTGCTGACTGCTTCCCGAATTCTGTCATTCGGAACGTGTTGTAGCCTTGATATCCTACAACTACGCCTCCAAAAATCCATTTCCATTCATAGCAGTTTTCTTGCTGAGTCAGTTGAAACGGACCAGGTTTCTGAGGCATAGAGGGCGTTACTTATGAGAAATGAATTGTAGGTTCTCTGTTTTGTTGCTATCGTGACGTCCTTACTCCACAGAACAGAATTTAAAGTCCTAATTGCTTTTCTGCCTCTTATTACCTTTTCGTCGATATCTTTTTTGCTGCTGCTCCCCTTCGAAAGCCACCTGTCTAAATATTTAAATTGTTCAGTTGGGGTCAAACCCCATTCCCCAATATTTAGTGAGGAGTTTCCACTATTATTTAATGCCATGTACTCGCTTATTTTTTTAATTGATTTTCAGGCTTCCTGCCTTATAGGCTTCCAGTAGTTTCCTCATCATAAAGGAAGCATCTTCTTCTTCATATGAAATAATGACCTGGTCATCGGCAAATTGTAAATTGTACAGGCAGTCATTATCTATGATTATCCCCATACCATTACACTTTCTTTTCCATAGGCTAGGGATACTTTCAACATATACATTAAAGAGTAGAGAGGAGAGTGAGCAGCCCTGTTTGAAGCCTTTGGTGATCGGGAATTTTTTGGTTAGACCACTTTTGAGTTTAAACCTAGCTGTCGCATGTGAATACAGTCCCTTTATAGCTCGAATCATGTGCTGGCTTACCTATATGACTACGATAAGGGATTTTAAATTTTAAAAAATGAGGTTTTTTGTACGTTCTACGACTCAAATTGTACTTGACAATTACATGGTTTCATTAAAATTTAAGTGCGAGGCTGAGCTTTTGTGAATCTAATATTTAGGAAAAATAATTGTTAAGGGATTAACAATATAAATAGAATATGGAAAATAGAACTGGTTCCACTAGTTAAAACTACGGAATTGTACTACCCAGAAATCAAACAGGCGTTAGTTAGTTTATTTATTTAACGTCACTTTATGCTTTTATGACATATCGGACGTTGCTACAGTGGGAGATATAAATTTTGCCCATCCAGGTTTAATTAGGATAGTGATCTTCAACGACTCAGTAACCTAACTTACCTTAGTTTATCATTACTATTATCATATATACTGTTGTTTTAAAAATAAGCATTTGGTATTTATATGCCTAATATATGGAGGCGCCTTGCAGCGGAGAGAGGCGAATGGCAGAAGAAATTAGCGGAGGGCGAGGTTCTCCAAGGAATTTGGAGCTCAGCAATAAATAAATGCCTCATTTATGTCATGTCAAGTTATATAAAACATTTAATTTATTTATTGTGCATTTATGAGTATCATGGCACATAAGCCCCAATGCCGGAAGGGAAAGTGACTGACGCCCTCCGGTCGATCTAACATCCGTGGACCCATTACAATACCGTATCTGATACTGAGGAATGCACGTTTTCGGGAATCGGGTTCGATCAAGTGTGGCCAGGGCACTTTAAATAATGATCGAAAAATTTAAACCTTACCCTGAAAAGCATACATTTTATGGATGATATAAGAATATGGTAAGTAGAGTGGTATTATGTTGATAGTGTTCATCAAAAAAAGAGAGAATAAAAAAAAATCTATTCGAATCGTTGGTGGATACTGTTAGCTTTTAAAGCCTAAAAACAATATCTTTGGTGAGGCTATTATCGTTAATAACAAGAAAGGTGAGGTGGGCAAATAAATCGAGGGGTTAGAGGTAAAAATACTAAAGTCCATATTTTTCTGTAAATTTTATCATATATTTAACCCAAATTCACAGCCCACTCCCCCCCCATTACTGGTAAAACAACCAAACCGAATATTTTTAAAAATGAAATTTTACCAATTTTCCAAATTCGACTTGATTGTTTATACCACTCATAGGGGAGAGTGAACTGTGCATTTGAGTTAAGTATCTGTTTTTTCAAAAAAATACGGCCATGGGTATTGTCACCTCTAAAACCTCAAATGTTGGCGGACATTCTGTGTTTTCTTTTTTATTTACGATAAGAGACCTTCCGGTGATTTTATCGTTTTGACATGTGGTGCTTCCATTAACCACCATAGACTTATTGTGTGTCTTTTGGTATGATAGAGCTTAGAAACTCGAATGAGCGTAGCGGTGACTAAACTTCAGGCGCATCATTCGAAGTGTAAAAAGAAATTAAAGAGGTAATTAAAAATTCTTCTTTTTTTAATGGCTTAAATTCTTATTTTTTTTTAGTGAAGATTTCAATTGTGAATGTCAGACAGACGTTACCATGATCCAGAAATATAAAACAATCAAAGCGTTGATTAAAATTTGTAATTACTTTTTTTTAATCAAGTTTACTAAAATATAAATATGCACTTTGTTCAAAGATAAAAGATGTATAAAAATAACAAAGAGAGAATGAAACAATAAATATAATAATAAAAACATGACCTGTCTTCAATCACTCTGCCACTTCCCTATCCGTCACTACTGAATTCATCTTGCACCAAAAGATTTTTGGACTACTATTTTTTGTTGTACTGTAGTTTTCCTTACCTATTCACCTTAAATTGTTGTTTTTTCCTCTGCAACGCGGTGCAGTGTGACAAATGGATCCTCTAGCATTACAAGATTCTAACTGACAAAATCGAATATAATGAGTTGTTAGTATTAAACTTTTTTTTTTAATGCTATAGATAAAACTTCCTAATACTGCAATGTGTGGAGAAGTAAGTGATTTACAATAAATCAATTTCTTGTAATTTGTTGAATTAGAACATTTTCCTTGAAGTTTTAGGTAGATTGAGGGAATATTATAATTTTATAATATATTTCTGTAAATGTACTTAACAGTTTACTGCTATAGCAGTTTATTAATTAGTAAAAACTTCTGAGAAGAAGAGTTAGATTTATTTTAGTAGATTTATTTAACTATTTTAGATTTTATGTCGTAATTACAAGCGACCGGCGGTGAACAACTCTTCTACTCGTTTACAAAACATTTCATGCGAAAAATTATTTTTTGAATTATTTTTTTAGTTTTTCATATTATTACATCAACAGTACATTCCTAAATAAGTAAGTTCTTAAATCGCATTTATCTCAGCTTCGAAATTAAATTATTAATCTATCCAAAATTTATATGATTGAGGAGTAGTTTTGAATGTTATATTTAAATGA